>CM051506.1:8211604-8227253 GCA_028031935.1 Paedocypris micromegethes
AAAAAAAAAAACTTCAAACATATAGATTTTTTTTTGCTAGTATTTTGCATTTTTTCTGTTTATAATCTGACAAATCAAAAATGGTGCAATACTCAAAACAATCCATTTCTTTGTCATGGATTATTCCACAATAAAAGCCACTATAAGGTAGATAATCATATTACAGACTTGAGGGGGAAAAACCTCTCACACACACACACACACTTGTTATTTTTGTCGATAAGTCCTTGAGTAAACATGAACACGTGAATTGTCACCTTTTCCCTCGGTACTTGAATATGTTGTACGATTAGCTGAACGAGGGGAAGTCGACACTCAGTGCAACTCTATTAACAAAGCTAAGAACAAATACAATAACAATACACTTCTGAATGTAGATCTGACTAGCAACCAAAGAGACGCGGAAACAAAAAAAAACGAAGACGCGTAGAACAAAAAGGCGCAAACAATTCCACTCTAATCACAAGCATCGTCTGGTTTGAACCTTCTCCAGTCACGCGCTCATTCTTCCGTCATACAGTACACGCAGTCTTGTGCAACACTCACATACAACCGATGTCATTTTGCAGTATTTTTTTTTTTTTACCGTTTTTCATTTTTAAACATTTTTTTTTGTCTCTTTGTTTTTTGTTTTTTTTTTTTTTCATTTGAACTGATGTTATCAAAAAGCTTGGAAGTGTATGAATGACAAAATTATTACAAAAAACGTTTCACATTACATTATTGGCGCTTCTTTTGATTCAAGTATTTGTCTCTTTTCATTTGTATCATTTTGATATGTTTATGCTTTTTTCACGTAATTAATGAAGAAAACGACGAAACCAGAAAAAAATCAAATGGGGCTTACTTGGGCCTGAAAGCAAAGTCAATGGAAATCAAAATAGAGAACCAGTTCTATACATATACAGGATTTCAAATGTACATGTATATCAACCAGCGTGTGCATATTCTAGCCAGGGCCCGAGAACCACCAGCTCTTCTCCGTTTGGGCCCTGCAGGGTTTTTATTTTTTTTAAAGTACGATCGAAGCAGCTTTCGTATTTACATAAGTTGCATTTGAGTCGTTCTGGTGGAGGCGGGTACAGATAAGACCCCGTGTGCCCACCACGGAGAACTGGCCTAGTCTGCCAACAAATCCTCTGAATTTTAAACGTTTTGAATTTTTTTGTATTCTTCTTCAATCTGTGGTCTCGAGTACAGCTTATAGAAAGGCAGTTAATTATATGTATACATATATACATATATATCTTCAAAAACAGGCAATAGTGATTGTTGCTAGTGTTACTCGAGTGTGACGTTTGAAAAGAAAAACAAATTTGAAAAATAAACATAAATAAATAAATAAAAAATCTTCCAGAAAAGGATTTGACCCTTTTAAGACTTGGTTATTAACTGGCATGTGCCCCAGGTCTCGACTGGACCAAGACCTACTAAACAAACGAGAAATAACCCAAAAAAAAAAAAATGCTCTGCACCTTCCCATTGTGTCGGGTCGGGACAGAATTTAATACCATCGATACAGCAACCCCAGAGTCTTCTGTGCCACATCCGGGTGGCAAAGGCTTGCAGATAGAAGCACTTCAGTCAAGTGTGTACTACGCAATTAAAGTTCTCCTCCTTCTCTTTGTGGTTTCCTTTAGTACATTTTTGGGTGTAGAACGTGGTTTTTTTTTTTTTCCTTTCAACCCAATTTGATCCACCGACAGTGCACGGAAACATTCTGAACACGCTGCTGAAAACCCCGAGCGTATGTTTGATGCCAAGACCCGTCTGTGCTGGTGCCAGTCTGCGTTCCACCTCTCCATCCCCGTACGCTCTCTGTGAGACGACGATAATCTGGATTCAAACCCCCACAGATTGACCTGCAGGCGAAATCCACGGCGCTTTGGGAATGATTAGCGCAGCGGACGATGGGCCGAATGCAAAGCGGATGCGGATGCCCTCCTCTCAGTTTGGGGTTCTGAGACGGCCCTGAGACTGAATGCAAAGTGTAAGAGATCATTCAGAGAGGCTTGACCATCACTTTCCCACCGACAGGAAGCTGCCTCACAATGAACAGTGGGATTGGAGAGACCCTGCAGTTCCAAGCTCGAGGCCGTGAAACCGCACTTCTCGGTCTGTCTTTGCATAGAAGTAGAGAGCCGAGTCTCCGTTATCAGTTGCTTTTATTACTGCGAGAAGAGGCCTGCTGTCGTGAGCACCAGTGTGAGAGAGCGTGGAGAGAGCCGAGGAAAGTGCAAGGGAGAGGAAGAAGACAAACCGGCCACCATCCAGATCCCAAACCGGGTTTAGCGTCACTCGCCAGAGCAGCTACCGTGGAGAAACCGCATCCACACACGGACATGAACCAAAGCGCAAAATAACCCACAACAACGACAGCAATGATTACAAAATAAAAAAACACTAACTAAACACTGGCAATTCCGGTAGGAAAAACCCGAGCGATCGTAGAAACAAAACCTGTCCACTTCCAGCTAAAGTGATCTTTGCATGAGGGAGCGTTGGATGAGAGCAACGTTGAGACGAGGTCGCGTGCTGGCACAGTAGTTTGTACTGATTGGCCAGGTCTGAAGGAGCCCAAGGCCGAGCGGAGAGCGGCAGGTCCATTCCGGCCCGGCACGGCGGGTGAAAGTCTGAGCGTGGGCACGCGAGGCGCCACAGCAGATAGGCACTCAATGGCCACATTTATCATAAGGGTGGGGGAGGGGGGGACCACCGGAAGCAGGGGTCCCACAGTCCATCACAACAGGTCTAGCATCTCCAGACAAAAAGGCTAATGATTTTGGAGTACTGTAACAGTGATATTTACTTTGATATATATCTTAAAGAGTTCAGAGGAAAAAAAAGTTTCAGTCTTTTTTTTCTTTTTTTTCTCTCCGTCAGACATCCCTTCATTTTGCTACCATTTTCCGAAATGTCCGAGTCTGAACGACTAATGGAAAGACGAGACGACGACGACGACGAAGAAAAATAAATGCAAAACTCCATTGCGAAATTCCAAAAAAGAGCACGGAGGAGTACGTCTGTAGATTGCTTTTCATCGTTGCTTTTTTTTCGTCAGCTTCACACATCCATTCGTTAGCATTGAAGTCGCCGCGTGATGCTTTCGCTAAGTGCTATGAGGAAACCACACCTTGTAAAACCAGTCTTTGTTCCATACTTTTGTACCAAATACGACAACAACGAAAAAAAATGCACTTTGTTAACTGGGTTACAAGAAACACTTCTTATTTGGTTTGAAGCCCCTGTGGTCACACCGTCCTTGAGTGTGTAAAGGAAGTGCATGTGAATGCTGTATCACCATGGGCTTACACACTGAGAAAGTTCTCTTCGGGTCAGTCCCACACTGGGTGGACGCCTGAGACGACGAGCCTTTGATTTCCCCCCATCCTCGCCATCGAAAGCACTGCGTAAAGATGGACGGAAGAGTCTGTGGCATATATTGCACGTCAGACGACCAACATTAAGGGCTTTGAATGTTTCTGAGGAACCATAAACAGCGAGGTCTTCCGGGAAAATACAACAAAAGGAATCCCCGCTCAAAAGTAGTCCACTTTTGAAAGCGTCTCCGGTAGAGTTTTCAGTGGTAAGTAAGTTCACACAGGCCCTCAGCTGTCCGCGTCCTCTCGGCTTCGGAGGAAAGGACTCGGATGTGTAGAAGGACCAGATACTGGTGAGTTGAGGACAATATGGCAGCTGAGGGAAACATGAAGGACAAACTTGTGGCTTTCGCTCGACTGCTTGACTGTCCTGGCTCAGAAATGAGAAAATGTGCAATCTTCAGAGTGGAGTGGGACTTATCAGCAGTTAAGGCTAAGATTAGTGCTGCTAAATGATCCAAAACAAAAACAAAACAAAAAACACAGACAAGGGATCAAGTCCAAAAGAAACAGGGGGGGCGGGGCAGTACGGAATGACGCACATTTCTTGACGATATGCTGCGGATCTGTGACGACAGGACGTTCTCGTGCCAGCAAAACATAGGGGGAAAAAGCAAATGGCAGCTTGTCTCTTCGGCTGTAGTAGAACACTCGGTCACACTGGAATCGGTTATTACAGATGCGTCTTGGTGCGAGTTCACTTGTCACTTAGTCTTTTGAATACTGCGACCAAAGCCCACTGGCAAAAAAAAAAAAAAAACTAGTCGTCAAAGGAGCAAAACAACCAAAACAAAACAGGAAGAAGGTCAGCAGCCTCGACACCAGTATGGCCTCCCGTCGGTTCACAGTTCCACTGATGCTGATTATCACCAAACGATTTTTGCTCAAAGGTTGGGTATATTCCAGCGGGGCGAGGGTCTGTCCTGATGCGCCCTCACATCGACTCGCCGCTCAGCAGGTCGCCAGGAAGCAGCGTATTGATTGGGGTGGGGCTGCCCACCACTCGCCCGTCCTCGGCGTTCGGAGGACCCCATAGGCTGGAGTACTGCGGCACGCCCCCCCACAGCAGCTCGTTGCCCGCCTTGCCCCCGGATCCCGCCCCACCCGCTCCGCCCAGACTGCCGCTGTTCCAGTGGCCGATGGGGTGGGTGGATGGCGTCCCTCCGCCCCCGAGCCGCGTTTGATTGGTGCCAGGGTTGGCCTGCCAGCTGGTGTTGGACGTGAGGGACTGACCCTGTGCAAAGAAGCGGTTCACCTCCTCATCTCCTGCAAACTCCGCCAAGATTGTGGTGTTTCCCAGGACGCACCTGAACAACACGAGAAAGAAAATTGTGAATTTAAAAGAATGTGTGGATTGAACGGTGGAAGCAGGTTTTGAAAAGGCCAGTGATGTACTACACACATGTGCAGGGACTTTTGGGCCTTTGCAGCCTCTTCCTTGGAGCTGTAGCGCACCACGGCATTGCCCTGTGTCAGGTTGAGGTGGAATGTGATGAGCGGGCCGTGCTGCATGCACAGAGTGCGAAGTGTAGAACCATCAATCTAAATGACACACAGTACAAACAGAATATGACACTGTGCTCAGATGAAGAAGAAGAAGAGCATTCCGACCCGGGTGCCGTGATACCTGTGGCGTGAGGTTTCTGAGGACCAGCCAGCTAGTGCTCCGGTTGGAGCTATCTGTACTCCACGTGGTACCCACTGGGAAAAAGCACACAAAAACGTCTTTAAATATCTTGCAGACAAATCGAGATTTTTTTTATGTTTACAGTATGCTGACACCGTTTTAATTTGATCTTCACATTTTCTTACATATTTTTGTGTACTGTTGCAAAAAAACATTTTTTGGATCTAAAAAAAGAATAAAAAAACATTCTTTGGATCATAAATCAATTAATATCATAATGGCTAATTTCATTGCAAAAAAGAATCTTAATGCTACAAATTTATCTCAACGCTAAAGGAAAAGTTTTAGGGGGGAAAAATGCGTACTTAATCGGGACATCTATTTACATAACGTGAGGCTACTGTAAATGTCATCGATATTCCCAAAAACGTACATGTTAATTTAGGACCACACTACTTTTCCAGATTAGATTATTAGAATTGTGCCTATTTTTTGTGCCTCATCACCTGAGGAGTAGGAGCTGCTCCAGCCAGCCACCAGGCCCAGGGTGTTTCCTCCCCATGTGGACGAGGGCTTTGCATTGGTCAGACCAGGAGGTGGCCTGGTGGGAGCCGTTGCGTTCCGGGGTCCTTGCGGAACTTTCCAGAGCTCATGAGAGAGAGAAGCCTGGGTGTGTGAGATGGGCCCAGGGGACCACGTAGACTTCATGTCAGACAGCTTGCCTGGAGACGGAAAAAGGAAAGGGTCAGGAACTGAATCCTTCTACAACACAGGGTTTGCAGAACACACTCTGGAGAACGGTGTTTTGGACCAAGTGTCCTTACGTTACGGCTGAAAACAGGCCTTCGCAATGGTCACAAAACGAAGTCAGGAAAACTGGCTTCTCCCACCACTAAACCACAGACAGCAAGTGACCATGCTGCACACGGGGACAGTGTTTGACTAACACCACTTAGGGAACATATGAATGAATGTTTGTGCGGTAGATCTCTTAATAGGAGGTAACGGGCAACATAAGGCTGGATGCACTAGGTATTTAGTAATGCAACCACCATCTTGCCACCCATGCTGGGGAGAGGTTGAACGGAAGGCAGCAGGAACTAGTGTGATGAGAAGGGTTCAGGGCGGGAAAGGGATTCTGGGCGTGGTACCTGTGCTTTCTGCCTCGGGGGAGGACAGACTGAAAGTGCTAGTGATTGGCCAATCGCTGGAGGGAGGCAGAGCCTCACTCTGAGAGGAAGTTGGGGTTGAACCTATGACGTGTCCCAAACAAAGCAGGCAACAATTCAAGAAGAAATCAGGAAATAATAAATCACTTAAGCCGTACCAATCAGCTAATCATAATTCCAATCAGGTAAAAATAATGTTCTTGATATAACCATTTTTTTATAATAGGGGACAATTTATTTAGCATGGGATGATTCTTGGGAATGATCATTTCCTTTGGTTATCTTCTTTCTCACCTCCACTCCTGTCTCTGAGAAGGTAACGGTTCACATCCTGAATATTAGTATTGATTGTGGGCCCACTGGGAACACTCCCTGGGGTCACATTGGGGTCAGTCTCAGGGTCGATATTTTGCAGTCCTTTCCAAGGCACTCCAGGACAAAACTCTGTTGAAGATGAAACAGACCGTCATGGAATTTTCCAATCAGACTTGGATGTATTTGAATTTAATCTGAGGGAATTTTGTAAAAACAAACCTGGAGGCCAGTTGACATTGGTCCCATTGGAGATCTTGTCATTGGTGTTCTTTCCTTGGCCCCAGCTATCATGAGACGTGAGAGGGCTAGCAGGAGACTCCGAGCCAGGAATCAGATTGTAGGGACTGTACGAGTCATCCAGCGTGGGCTTACCAGGCGGTCCGAGACCGGGGCCTACAAAATTGGCACCTGTAAACGCAAGTTATACTAAGAATCGAAGTTCCGAACCAGTGCACTTAGAAAACCATAATCGAGTGATCCGAACCATGCTTGTTGAAATTAGGCTCCATTGGAGAAGAGTTGCCAGAGAGATTTTCCATGGAGTTGGGGTGTGTCCACTGTGACAGGCGTGACTGAGGCTGAGGAGAGTCCTTGATGGACAGGCCACCCACTTCCAAACAGTTTACATTCATGTTAGGGTTCAATCCAGCTGCAGAAGAAGACACAACAGTAGCTGTTGAGTGGACCAGAAGAACCTCCATACTCCATTCATAGCAGATAGAAAGAAAACGGCGTGTACTAACAAATAGGGTAAGGTGGGAAGGAGTTTGGTGAGGACTGTGGCTCTTTGGTCTGAAGATCAGAAACGGAGAGGCTGGAGGCCTGGGCGTGGGGTGGGAAGGAGTCCAGGGCTGATTTGCCTGTGCTGGGGTGCAGGCCTGGGTGTGAGGGAGGAGGCTGCTGCTGCTGCTGCTGCTGTTTCATCAGCAGAGCCTGGGCCAGCTGCCGCTGGTGCTGCTGGATCTGTTGCTGCATGTTATTGATTGTACGTGCAACCTGTAAAAGACCACCAATACATTGGTACCTTCAGGAATTCACAAATGTTTTCTGCTTTTTGCTGAAAATTTCACACATGCCCCACTTTACCCATAACAGAGTTTAGGATTTCTTACTGTTTTTCAGCTGCCAAAATGACTCCTTAGGTCCCTAAATAGTGTTCATCTTTATACTCCGTACACTTTTACTCACTTATAGACATTCTATTGCAATCCAGTACTTTAGTACACGGGCTACACAACAAATTTTTGGATTTTATCATTTTTCTGACACATGCTGAAATATGATGCCATAATTTATTAAATGTATAAGGCGTATTTAGTATAAGGTGTATTTAATAATATATTCATAAATCCCGATTTTAAAAGTATTTTTCTGCAATTTACTAAATGACAAATTATAATAGCAGAATAGAAAATGATTTTAAAATAAATACTAAAACCAACTTCTACATGAAGAAGAAATCTACAGATTACAGTTTAAAACAAAATTATAGTTGTTGTTTCAAAAGTGCTTTTAAACATAACAAAAAAATGATCACAGCTTTTTCAGACAACCCAGTAAGATGTCTAAAAAAAGCGGTGCACCTTTTTTTGCTCATTTTAAAATCCCTTTTGAAATACTTTTAAAACATTACTATTTTTTTGGCGGCTAATAATTTTGCCCTCAAATGTAAATTAAAACTAAAAGAGACATGTCAGAAAGGTAATGGCCCAAAAGACCCCAGGGAAATACTCACTTGCTGCTCTTGCTGTCGTATGGGGCCGGAAACACTACGCTGTGCCTGCAACATCTGCTGCTGAATTTGTAAACGCTGGTACGCCTGGAAAATCACAGGAAAAGCAGCAGGATCCCGACGTTACATTCCTTTCTGACTAACAGAAGCACCAGTCTTTCTGTGAAGGCATGTTGACTTACCAGTTGCAGCTGATAAAGTTGGTTCAATAGGGTCATATGCTGAGGGTTTATTGGTGAGGTTAAAAGTGCAGGGTTGAGACCAATGTTTTTTGCTGCAAACTGTAAAAGCTGTGCTTGAACCTAAACAGAGAAAAAAACGTCCAGCGGGTTCAAGGTCTGTGACGCTCAGTAGGCAAAAGTGTTGAATTAGCCACATTCCAGAGGTGTGAGTCTACCTGAGGGCTGAGAAACGGAGGCACTTGAGCACGTAGACTAGGCTGGGACGAGTTCAGAGGCGGCACTGACGGCTGGGGAGGAGGCTGCTGCTGCAGGGCCCGGGCTTGTGCTGCTCCACAACTACCAAACACCCCGCTCTGCATCTGCACATCAAAACGTCTTAGTCCAACGGAATACCAAGCTACGCTGTATCAAGACTGCCACAAAACATCAAATGACAGAGGTATGCGCAGACGTGCTGGATATCCAGTAGAGCTGCACGATTCTGGATAAAATCACGATTTTTTGCTTGGAATAAACAAAGTAATAACAATTAAATTTAAACATTCCAAGGTACAGTGTTATGTACGTTTGAGAACAAAATTATTAGCCCTGTTCACAAGCATTTGAAATACTTTTCAAACAATGATTATTGTGTAGTGGGGCTAATAATATGCTGGCTGTATGTGGTTTGCCGAGTGTCATCTTCTGGTAAACACACACACTTTTTCAGGTAGTAAAATGTTGAGAGCAGACTTACTTTACCCTTGTGGTTAATCACTCAATCTCCCGGTTTATTTTTTGCTTTTTTAAACTCTACTGGCGCCTGACTCACATCCACCTTCTATAGTGCAGGTAATTCCGGCATCATCATGCCCACGAGAGGCACCCCAAAATATGACAAAGCAAGATCATCTTTCCTTTATAATGTTTGAACGTTCAAGCACAGCTGAGATTTACTCGATGCGCGCGCAAGCTGACGAGCAGTCTGACAGAAACTTATCTCGTACATCAGAGAGTTTGGCAGAATCCTAGAAATACTGGATTCAGATGGTGAAGGGGTAGAATCGAGATTGTGTTTAACGATTAATCGTGCAGCTCTATATCCAGGAGCACTTTTGTTTAAAAGGAGCTTGCACATGCTTTTTAGCTCAATCACTGGAGCATCACAACACCTAATTCCCAGGCAAGGTAAGTCACATTTACGCCTGACTCTAAATGAAAAGCTCCGGTGACTGACCTGTCTGTTGTTTAGGTTTTGCATGGCAACTCCAAGGCTCTGGCCAGGAAGTGCAGCACTACTCAATGGGAGCTTCAGGCTCGGAGAAGGCATAAACGGTGAGGTTTGGGCATCGTCTACTAGCCCAGCATCCTGGACAGATGAAAGCTTGACTGACTAACAGAACTCGAGAAGCGCTTCATTTGCTGAAAAAGAAAAGCACAAACCTTGTCCAAGAAAGGGGGTCGATCTGAAGATGATTCTTTGGAGATGACTGAAGGCCTGCAGCCCATTGGTTTATTGACTAGGCCATTGTTGTAATCAGAGATTCCCATTCCCCGTTTATCTAGTTCAGTCTTCTTCTCCAACAGAGCACCTGTACCACATCACAGGAAAATGTATTAGAAACACAGTTTGGATGTATTACAAACAGTTTGGACACCTACTCATGGCCTGATCAAGGTTCATGTTGTTGCTCTTGAGGGCCTCTTCTGCAGGGTCTCTCTGGAAAGGCACAATCAAATGAGAAACAGTGACCCAAAATGTATGCAGCATATCTATAGCATCCTGAAGCTACACCGTAAAACTATAATCCGGTTCACCACCAAAAACCACAACTCACAGGAAAGCCCATGTCCGTCAGCTGCTTGATGAGACGATTCATTATCCATGTATCGTCCTGCTTGCTTGGGACCTTCACCTGCAAAAGACAATAACAATAAATCGGTCATCTTCTGTCGCTGGTGAGGTGAAGGTAAGCCAAATTTTAGTCTACCTTAGGTGGGACCTTCTTGGGTGGGTTCCCCCAGGAGTTGCAGGAAGAGTTGCTCTCTTGGGATGCAGTGCTGTTCCACATGTCACCCTCATCCTGCTCCCATTGCCCTGAAGACATCCCCATGTCCTCACCACCTCCCCAGCCATCTTGCATAGATTTGGGGGCTTGGGGAAAGGATGAGCAAAAGAATTGGTTAAAATGATGAATATTGCAATAGATGTAAAGTCAAAAACATTCTGCAAAATGGACAACACTTTTACAATAACGTATGGCTAAATTTGGTAATACTACATGTAACTCATAAATCTTACCAGGTTTGCAAGGACCAGATCCAGGTGGTCCATTCCCTCGACCATAGACCTCAGGGCCATTTTCACCCCAACCACCAACCCCACCCGCCGGTTTGCCCCATGCCGAAGTTCCATTGTCCACGCTTGCAGAAGGGGTGGGTGGCTCGCCCCATGTAGGCTCAGGTTTGGAGTGGACATTTGACATTTCGGTCCATCCTGCTGAGGGCAAAAACAGATGTGCCACAGTGAGATTTCTCCGTTTTAGCGTGTCTGATGGAACGAGACAGAGTGTCGTGACTGTCTTTATGCCTGGATTGTTTTGATTTATTAATAATTGGAGTAAACCACAGCAATAGCATTTACATTTTCGAATTGATCGCTAAATAGCAGGCAAAAACAACAACAAATAAATAAAAACAACAAGCAGCTGTTTTAACAAACACTTTAGGTCTTGCTGCGGGATCACATGCTGCACTTTGCTTTTGGCAATGTAAGTGCAACACTCGACTCTGACAGCAGAGGGCATCGGCTTGGTTTTATGGCTCACAGATGGTGGTTTAATTATAATTACACACTTCCTTCTGGGAGCACACTGTTTTGAAGTAGAATGTAAACAGCATTTCGAAGAGCCACACAAATATCATAGTGAAACAGGCGATTATATATCTAACAAAACTAAATCTTTAATGAAGTGTCACATAAACGCAAGAAAAGGGACAAAGGAAATACTTTTTCCATAAAAAAAAAAGTTTTTATGTTTGCTTACCTGGATTCATAAGGGGTGTTTTATTGTGAGGTGGTCCTGCTTGATGTGGGCCAGCATTATCAGGGGAAATGTGGTTATTGTTGGTATTTGTCCCCCCATGGGTGTGGGTCTGCATGGGAGGCTGGCTGTGGTGGGGGTGGTGATGATGATGGTTGTTGGGTACATTGTTGCCATTTCCAGAGCCTGGTTTGCCTTGCATCCCAGGGTTATTTCTGTCCCAGAGATTGACGGTTTTGTTGTAAGTGCTCGGGTCACCCCAAGCTGAGGTACCATCATCAATCTCCATCTTACGACGGATAGATGGTGGAGAGGGCTCTTCCCAACCTGTGGGATCTCCAATATGTTCAGGTTTAACTCCTCCCCCATTTCCTCCGCTCCATCCGGAGCCACTCTGCTGCTTTACGGAGCAAGGACCACCCCAAGAACCCATGTTTCCATTTCCACCATTTCCATTATTACCATCCTGAGGTTTGTTATTCCATCCTTGTGGTGGCACAGCTGGTCTCTGTGAATCTCCCCAGTTTCCTCCTGAAGCAGGTTTACTCCATCCTCTGGAGCCCTCGTTCCAGCCTGGTCCTTCTCCATCCCAGGAGGAGCTGGACGGACCATTTTTCTTTACCTCTCCAGAGTCACCCCATTCTCCCCCAGACCCATTTTCTCCACTAGGTCCATTGCCCCATCCATGTGCCGGTTTGGCCCCCTCAGACCAGCTTTGTGGTTTGGTCTTAGCATGACTGTCTTCCCAAGTAGGAGATTTTTCCTCAGAACCCCATGTCTGGCCACTTTTTTGCAGGTTGACACTTGGAGCTCCAGAGGGGTTATTTCCCCAGTTTCCAGGACCATTGGATGGTACCTTGTTGGTGTTGGGATCGGTCCAACCACAGGCAGACTGGGGTGTTTGCATAGCTGTACCCCAGCCCGCTGCAGGTCCAGTATTGGGGCACGAGCCCTCGTTTTTGCTCCCAGAGTCAGGTCTGGATACTGTGCCAGAGTTTGGGTTGGCACTGCTAGAAGTTGGAGTTGGTCCTACAATGGCTGCATTTGAGGATGAGCCCCAGGCATCAGTTCCAATATCATTCTTACGATTCAAGCGTGCAGCTTCTTCAGTTTCCCAGGCGGTGTGTTGGCGCACAGGTGTCTGCCCCCAGCCTGTATTGCACAGGACCCGGGGATCCATATCCTGAGCAGGCAGAACAGGAGAACCCTCATCTCTTGAGGAGCGGTCATTTCTTTGAGGATGGCATTCCATGCTGTCACTGCTTCCCTCACTAGGTGGGGCATTGGCCCCACGGACCCAAGAGTTTATCTGCTGTTCTTGGGTGGGAGAAGCAGAAGATCCCCATCCCTTTGCCTCACTGCTGGAATGCTTTCCCCAGTCTCCCGATGAGGCAGCCTGTCCCCAACCACCGGAGCCAGAGGCTGCTCCTTGTCCCCAGCTGCTCCCTGAGTCCCAACCAGAGTCTTTTGGGCAACTGACAGACTTGGCATCCCCGTTACCCCAAACAGGCTCTTCCTCGCCATTGACCTGTGAGCCTCCCCCAGGCGTTTGAACAAACGAGCCCATGCCAACAGGGCCAACTCCCCAGTTTGGCAGGCTGTGGCCAGGGCTTCTAGGGTCCTGCTTAGAGTGATTTGGTCCATCAGTGTTAAGGTTCTGAGGTTCAGAGCTGAAAGACACATTCGAGGATGGGGTGGAGTGTGGCTCTGAGGAGTCACTGGGCACAATGCTACCCCATGTGGTGCTGCCATTGCCACTGCCACCATTACCTGCAGAGTTTCCATTGGCACCACCTAAACTGCCGCTAGAGCCTTGGCTGGGCAGAGACCCAGGTGGGCTACAGAGATTAGGAGGAGGATTGGTTCCCCCAGAGCTGCCGCCACCTATACCAGTCCCTTCGTGTCCCAGAACTGGCCAGGCAGAGGGGTTGGCGTTGGGGTTTAAGTTCAAGTTAAAGTTGGAGGAGCCCCAACCCCGAGCTCCTACTGATGTGCTGGAGATGTCATTCTTCCCTTCTCCTCCATTGGCGGGAGAGAGGCCAGAGCCCCAGCCTCTGCTGGCTCCACCCTGACCAGAGAGCAGACCTCCTGAGTGGCTGGCATTGGCTTTGCTGGGGTGATTGGTGGAGAAATGATTTTGCTGGCCTGCTCCAGTGGCCATGCTCATGCTGCTTGTGCTGCTGATGTCACTGATATTTTCAGTGTTCAAAGGGCATCCTGCAGAGGTGTGGCTTTCTTTGCAAGAAATGGAAGGCCACGCCTCAGTGTCACTCTCGTCAATAATCAGTGGATCCCAGCCGGTGCAGCTGTTGGTAGAGGCTGTTGTGGTGCTGCGAGTAGGGGGAGTATTCTCATACTGGGCTGCCAGACCACTCTGTAGGGGCACCTCTGCAAAAAAAGAAAGAAACATGAATACCTATTAAAATACCAGTAACCTACATAATTAAATGCATAGTTTTAGATAACACACACGCCAAAAATTACTATACTACACATTCGATAAAACTGTACTAAACCACTTCTTTTACACATAAAACATAACCCATGTTTCAAGTTTTAGACAACTAACAATAATGTAAAATGTTAAAATCAGTGAAGACTATCTGATGACGAACAAAAATGCAACAGGTTAATTGATCAAAATATCCAAATTTAGTGCCTTTCAAAAACACAGAAATATTGAACGGGCAACAAATCAGAAGGTAAAAACACTTCTGACACTAGTGTTTAATACGTTTATTAAATTATATTACAAATTATTGCTTAATGTGGACTACATTGCTGAATATCAGATATTCGTAAATATCTACATCAATTGTTGTGCTCACCCAAATCCAAAAAGAATGAATACATACAATACAGGATTTAAAAATCAATTAATTAGTTCCTACTTGATCATATAAGGATATAAATCAGTCAAATCCCTTCCTTACATAAAACGCACAAAGCTAAACACTGCACGGCTACAGACTCTATGCTTTCGTTTAAACGTTTTTACAGTAACAGAAAGATGATTAAATATACAGTAGACGGCGAGAGACACATGCGCAACAGTGACTGCACGTGCTGCCCCGAATGTTTACGCTTGCATGGAGCCATCATTCCCCAGCGCTGTCACCACATGACCACAGCCCCTCCCTCTGCTGGACTAACCAATCCCAACTGCAGATTCAGCTTTCAAAACAACACGCACAACAGAAAACAGCCACAAGGATAACATCATTACAAACGATTCAAATCTGTATACATTTATATGAATATTAAAATCCAGCTAATTGGTCTGCAAATGCTGCCCAGCCACCTGCCACATCTTCAGCGCCGATGCTGTTGTTTGTGCGTGGCTTTGCGTGCGTCTGGGTAAGACCGAACCAGCCGTGCTTTCCGTCACGAAGCAGAACGCACTTCTAGCTGAAGAGAAGAGACAGAAGGAGGGCAGTGTGCTTCGCCACAATCGCTGTCCTTCTGTAGTCACTGCGTAGTAAAGGACGCCATTTTATCAAATTTGAACAGGAGCCAAAAAAGCTCCGAGCTGCCGTTCACATCCCACAATGCCTCGCCGAAGAAAGCCTATCAGATGACACAACAGACCTCTGCCTTTCATTCCTCCTCTGCCCACAACACAATGGCTTCAAGGATTCGTGGCCGTTTTACACACTCCAGAGTAAACAAAAGAGCACAGCTAGTTTATTAAAGCATGACGAGCGTACTGGGGGCTTGCTGAGAAGTGGAAAAGTACCTGAAGAGAGATGTCGCCCGACCATCCTGAGCCGCGCTAGGCTGCGTGCGGAGCGCCAGTCATCCCCGTTACAATATGTCTGCTGCTCGCGAGGCTTCTGAAGCTCATAGTTGAAACGCTGCCAGAGAACTACAGCTCAGCGACCGCCCCGTTCGTCCCACACAAATTCAGCAGGGTCTGATCTCTGCTCCCTCACACTGCCTTTATTTATATCTACCTCTGTGATTCGAAGAGGAGACTCGTGTGAGGGAGGGGAAGGGGGCTGCGTGGCGGGTGAAGGTTAAAGGCAAGATCGTTCCGCGCAGCCATTGGGAAGACAAAATAAGAAGGGGATTCCTTTTCATGCAGTCCCCTCACTTCTTTCATGCTTCCAAACTGTCAGGAAACATCGAGCTTGGGCCATTGAGGATGCAATTAGCACCCCTGCGAACAATGGAGCCGGCAGAATAGATGCACAAAGACAACTCTGTCTCACGGCATCGACT
>CM051506.1:8227260-8251719 GCA_028031935.1 Paedocypris micromegethes
GGGGGGGGGGGAGCACCGGGCAAATTAATTTAATCTGCATTTACTGCTGGAAGTGTGAAGGTGCAGCTCTGCGTGCTGCTGTCCAAAGTTTCGAGGGAAACACACACTTCAGTGGGTCCATGGGAAACCAAATAAACACACCAAATGAGGCGGGCAGAAGGCCAAGGGCTGGATGTTTCAAAGCCGTAGAAAAAGAATGGACGGAGAGAGTGACGGAACACTCAGCTGTTGGCATCAAGGAACGCATTGTTTACCCAGCAGTGTGCACAATAGAACAGACTCGCATTATACTCAAACGCCAGGACGCTTTTGCCCAGCCACCGTAGAGAGTGAAATACAAATACCGCTAACGCAATCATGCTAATAATCCCATTAAATAGCTTTAAAACTACTACAAACTCTGCCAAAAATACTAAAAACACCCCAATGTTTTTTTATGAAGGCAAAACGAGTGCATGTGCCTTCAGTTATGGCTGCGTTTGAACGCACAGGAGCAGGAATGTGGGGCTTTGTACGGGGGCTTTGCTGTCGCTGCGGTGGGTGGGAGGGTCGGGGGAGGGGCTAGTTTGCATGAAGGTCTTATGCAACAACCATCACGCTCCTGTACATCCTTGGCACAGGATGTGAAAACAAAACGAAAAAAAAAAGGCCAGTAGAAGCCGACATCACACAACAGCAGGGGGCGACTGGAGCAGATGAAGAGCAAAACAAGCAGCTTACACAGTGCGGGCTATTTTTAAAGAAGCAAAATAAGAGCGCGTGTGCGTCTATATATACTGTGTTTGCGTAGAGCAAAAGACAGAGCTCCAAATAAAACTATAAACGGATGTGAGGGATGTCCTCAAAAAGATGCTCAAATTGTGAATTGTTCAGTATTTATCAAAAAGTACCGTAGTTTAAATATATTTTGTATACATTTTCTATATTTATTTATTAATTTTTATAATACATAAAGTAATAAAAATGTCAAAGTGTGAGTCTCACATGAACGTTCATAATGTATGTTTCATTATTTATCTAGCTATTATTATCTTGCCACTTTTTAAAAAAAATCCCAAAACTAAATATAAACGTGATGATGTTCTGGCAAAGTAGATGTCCCAGTGGCATCATTTACGCATTTTCATAAGCAGTTTCTGCTCGATTTTGAAAAACTGTTGACAAAACCGTTGTGCAACCAAAATATATTAGAACTATATTTTGTACCTAAATATAAGACCTAGTCCCTCTTTTCAAGTAAAAACATGTAAGAAACTTTTCTAAGAATCAATGTAAGTATATAATGAGCTGTTCATTTCCCCCTTTAAATTCAAATGTAGTTTCAATTTGGTTTTAATCTAAAACTTGAAATCGCCGCTGTTCCAGACAAAGTGCCACGCAGCAACGTCTAACACAAATCTGCTAAATAAAGACACAAGCGGTACAAAACTGAGAGAAACAGTTGATTGGGAGTTTTCTCGTGAAGTGAAAGTTTTCTCAAGACAACACGACGTCAGAAGAAGCAGGAAAGACCACAGACCAACCCACTGAAGCAAAGCTGTGGGCTTCATTCCAGCTTCTTCCTGCAAAAAACCAAACTAACCTTATTCAGGGGGCTTTATTACTCGCGGGGCTCCCGAAGTGCGTTAAGTAACATCCAGCAGAACCACAGTGGTTTGCATGTGCTGATCAAACCCCGGCAAGAGCAAGACGAGGCCAAAACTGGCTTCTTTATTAAAACAGCAAACAGAACGGGATTCTGCAACTGGCTCGTTCAAACACTGCCTCGACAAAAAAAAAACAACACAAAACCTTGGCTTCCATGCACTTCAAATCGCTATGGAAACAGCCCAAATACGCATCCCAAAGAGAGAAGCCCCCTAATGAATCACACACATCTACTATGAGCCGTGAATCATCGCTGCCCACGGAGCTGATCGCCTGCCATCGCTCTGCCACTGAAAAGTCACAGACGCGCAGTAGGAGACGAACCGGTCCATATCGGCAAAGCCACACACCTAGGCCAAAAACGACCACGTCAAAAGCTTATTTGAGATGGTTTAAATAGTCCATGTTAGCAGACGTTAAACCGTGCCAGATTGCCGCGCACTCTCGCTGTGCAATGATTAGCCGTCACACATTTACCTAAAGCATATGTTGACAACCATATGCGGCGAATCTGCCATCCCCTTGTTCACCGCCTCATGAAATCGGCAGATTCTCAGCGTAACACTTCTCTTTAATTTGATTCCGAACGCATCGCGCTCAAAAAACAGCTTCATTAAACGGCTTATAAATCAGATTAGGCCTTCACGTAGGCAGAATGGAGTCTTACGGCTGGTCACACCTGGCCGGACCCCGACTCGGCTGTTCCGTGTAAAACAAGTAAGTGTCGCTGACCTGGGCGGGTCTGGCAGGAGAAGGACTGAGGTGATTGGCCGGAGGAGGCGGGCTGCACAAGAGCCGGGCTCCCGGCGGGAAGAGGTTGGCCCCGCTTCAGTAGCTGCTTGTGTTCGTGTTGGCGAAAACGAGGGGGAACCTCTCTGGGTGGGTAGCGTGGAGGTGCCGACGGCTGCTGCGGTTGCTGAATGCCGGAGGGTGGGCGCTTGCCATTGCCACCAGTGCTGCTGCTGGCTGGGGGTACTGATGGGTTGGTGGGGGGAGGAGGGATGGGGCTGGGCTTGGCAGAGTCTGGCACTGTGGACACAGATGAAACAGCGAGACATAGACAGAGAGAGAAAGAGAGAGAGAGAGAGAGAGAGAGGAGGGCAAGAGAGGGGGACAGGGAAGGATAAAGTTAATTTTAGCACATGCCATAATGAAAGCAAACTGGAAGTGTCTTCACAGGAAAGGCTATGTGGGGATGGGGAGGGATGCGGAGGTTTGGTACTGATGGGACAATGTTACACTAGCTGCTCTAGACAGAAAGCGGCCCACTGAATCGCAGACAAAGCAAAACGTGTCGCTTATTTTAACCCTTCCGTGCTGGGCAGAAAGTTTTTATAAAGCCACACAATTACCCAGCAGAGAGTCAAAGCTGGGCACATCTCAGCCCGAGGCGGAAGAAGCATCAGTGTGAGCGAGGACTCGACTTTGATAGCTCGGTGAAGTCACATGTGTGGCTTTCTGTGTTGCACTGGAGCGGAGAGGAAAAACTGATGCTTTTGATTCGTCTCGGCACAGAGTTTGAGTGATGCTTATTAGGCAGAAAGGCCTGAACTTTAGAAATGATGGGTGCAATTTTCAGCTTTGTTAGGCAACACACAAAGAAGGAAAATATTAATCTGCTACAAAAAAAATATCCCCAAGACCAACAATAAATATGTTTTACTACTAAAGTGACCAATCCTCCAATCAACAGCCTCTTTCCTACTCATTTGAAACTCTAAAAACTGCTACAGGCCGAGTGCTAAACGAAACGCTATGAGCTGATCTGTGCCAGCGGTTCTGATTCCTCCTGTGGAACACACGTGTCCCCCCCTCGGCCCCTCGCTCTCCCCTCGACGGCATGTTTGCAGCGCAGACACTCTCCAGCAGCTCGGTTGCACTGCTAAGCTGAAATCAGTGACGCCACAATCCCCGATTATTTCCAGCTCATCTGAGCCGACCAATGGCTACCCACCCTGTACGCTCCTCCTCCTCCTCCTTTCTCCGACATGTTGACCTTTTATTCTCGTCAAAAAAGAATGTTACAAAAAGCAAACGGGCCGCTACACACAAGTTAACGAGAAGTTTAGTGCCATCATCTCGAGGCCTTGGACAAGAGCTGCAGTGGTGGTCTCCTGGTGAGGAGAGTTCCACAAGCTTTTGTGGAAAATGTCTGTGCTCGGCCAATCAGAGGTGAGGGGCGGGCTTTGCGTGAAGAGGGGGTAGACGGAGGAAAAACGTGCTTGTGTTTTCAGATCTGAGGTCAGTCACCTGAACGTTTCACAAATCCTCAACTAATATAATGCTATTAGGAGATTTATGCGTGTTGCGACACTTTAATTTTCGACAACTCGACGAAGTGGCTTATTTGAATATGCAGGTGTTAAAAAGCATTATGGGTAACAATAGTTTCAAATGAGAAAATACAAAGTACATGAAGTACTTTTCAACAAATGTAAATGTCGGCAATCTTTTACTGTCTATCTGTACTTGTAAGTTGTGATTTACAAGAGAGTGATGTACCACAAAAGGATTGTGTAATAACTATTGATTAAAAGTGTAATGCTAATTTAACGGTTATTTGTATTTATATATTTTTTAATCTTCTGTGTCTGCTTCCTTGCATATGCTATTTTGCAGTCTATGTATCTATTGTATTTTATTCTATGTATTTCTTTCTATTCTTTTACTCTTTCTATACTTTGATGAACAAAGAATTCACGGCACAATGAAAGTTTGATTATATTTTAAACCATTTTGGGAGAAAAAAGGTCCATTGAAATTCAAAAAGTTTGATTTCATTCATGCCGCTTTTTGTGCACCAGTTCGTCAGGTTTTGTTTCAAACTAAGCGTTAGGAACCGTTTCATCAAGAAAAGCACATTGAGCATCAGCTTGAAATTTCACAAAAGTCCAACTGATGGGAGACGGTGCTATAACTGTTGAATGTCTCCTCTTCACGGTGGTACAGAAAAACAGAGTAGACATCTTCACTTTAATTACAGCTTTCTGACAGCACTGCCTCCTGAAGGAACACACTCCGGTTCTGTTAACCAGTAAAGAACGGCTTTCAAAAAGAAGCCATGACTTCAAACGAAAGCTGAAAACATGCTGAGTGTTTTTATTTGGAATCAACAAACTTTCAGGCAGATTCAAGATTCTAAGTTAAAGAGGAATTAATCTCGTCATATACTCACTTATTCCAACTTAAATGTGCTAATGTGTTTGTAAGTGTTTCATATAAAGCAGTCAGTAAAATATACCTTTTTTTTAAGCAGAAATCCAGAATAAAATTCTTGAATTAATCCGACGTTAGTCCACATCTTGATTCTAAGTTTGTCCCTGAATGTCCCAAACATCTGTGTAGGAAACGTGAGCGATGAACAAGCCACAAGCTCATCCATTCTAAAGAGCCAGACGCTAATTCTCTGCAGGGCAGCCTTCACACACACGGTGATGCTCTGTAAACCCCAGACTACAGTTGTTGCTATGGAAATACACACCTTGCTGTTGTTTTTCCCAGATCTCATCGCAGCAGAACATCTGTCAGCTTCTCTCAACACAAACAGAATTGAGCTTCAGGTGCTTCTGATTCGACAAAATATAATAACATTCCCAAAACATGCTAATCGCATCTAATTTTACTTGCTTTTATATTTTTTAGCGTGAACTAGTAAACTTTTTACTAGAAAAGTTTTTCATTAGAAAAGTACTTTTTACTTTGGCTCCAGCTCCCTGTGAACCAGAAATGGAAAAGCGGTTGAAAAAAATAAATATGGAAGAATATAAAAACGCCGCGGCTTTTTGAGAAGCTCCTAGAGAATAGAATCACTACACCAACTAGTAATTATAAGTGAATCAGTAACGCATCAATTAAACGCCAAAATTAACACGTACAGCTAATTAACATAACATCCAGTACAATTTCCAAAAAGAATGTCTCACATTACATTTAAAAAGAAAAACGATTTTATTTAAATAAAAGTGTTGATGCGTGAGCTCATTTACTGGAGTGACCCATCACGGCGAAGAATCTTTAACTCTCGCCTATGACACAAAGCTCATCGTTTCCGTGTTTAACCTTGCAGGAACGCAAGACGTCTGGAGATCTTAATTAGCGGGGTTTAAATATGCAGCTGTATTTAAAGCCTGCGGTTTCTCGCGGAGATGAAAGATTCGCTGGAGAGGAAGGCGGGGCTCCGCTCAACATGAAAACGCCATCGACTGGGGACGAGACTCGGGGGACAAGGAAGCCTACCATAGTCACCCTCAATTAACCACTTTTCATTTAAAAACCCTCCTCGGGAACCTGCACTACGACATTTAATTAATCTGCATAAATGTAGATTTTCACTCCACAGGTTTTAACACCCGTTTTTTCCTCATGTCGTTTTCCAACTTTTCTTAACTGAGATGTTTTGAGCCTTGTCGTTGAGCACAGTTTCATTTCTCATCCATATTTAAAAGCCATCGTTTTACTAAACATTGAGAAATTTTAAACTCCTGGTTTAAAAATGTCCATCTGTGCCGTAACGACCGACACACACGGAGGAATCTCAAGTCTGGACCGAGGCCATGTCTGAAAGCAATGCAATTCCCACAATCCTCTAATCTGGGATGAAGCACGTCTACCTGTTAAACCTTTCGGAACCACACTGAGACCCGCTGAGTCCAACAGCCGAGCTGGAAACGGTTCACGCCGGGCCATACGAGGCAGAAAGGTGCGATCAGACTCCAGGTCGCAAAACCAATCGAGTTCTTCCAGTCGGCCATTGGTTCAACACTTCCTTCCAACATTCTTTTGTCGCTATGGTGCTGTCGTTACGGTTGGCACCGCTTCAAACCACACGATCAAGGACGGCTCATGTGCAGGGAGACGGTTTGAAAGCGAGGATGACATAAACACGGAGCAGAGAAAAAGACAAGATGGCGGAGAGCTGAAATGCCTTGGGATGCTATAAATACTGACCCAGCCAGCGAATCTCTCCCTCACTCTCTGCCTCTATTCACACAAATCACCTTCAGCAGTGCTTCTCTCTCTCTCTCGCTCTCTCTCACACACACACACACACAGAGAAAATTAACCGCTGCATGTCCACCAAAAACACAGACACGAGAAATGTGGCAATTAATATAAAGCATCAACAATTTTATAAACTACTTAACAGAGAAAGCCCATTCATTTGCAAATTAAGTAGAATATATATTTTGTTAATTGTTATTTATTTAGTTCATTGCCATTTTAGCCTCAGAAGCCACTTCTTGGCAAATGCAAAATTTTTAAGAACAAACTTATAAAATGCTCTATACAGCATCATATCATATCAAAAGGAGAAAAGAAATTCCCCATGATCACTGACACTTCCAGAAAAAGCACATTTATACGTTCTGAATTGAAACATATATGCAATATGTAAAAAGAAAATACATAAAAAATTTTAAATAGGTTTGCAGCTCGAGTAGAAGAACGAATATCATAATAAACGGGATTGTCTTTGGCTTCTCTGCTAGTCATTGAAGACGCTGATGCTCTCAGAATCACATCACACGTGGCTTAACACCTACAGTTACCTACGGCTAGATAATCTTTCACAAGAGCGTCTTATAGGAAATTCCTATAATTCATAGCGTCTCAACAGACCCTTTTCACATTTGAAAAGAAAAATACTTCAACAAAAACTAATCCGGTACATTTCGCCATAAAAATCCATGTTGTGCTAGAAAAAACAAAATGCATTTGTATAATACTTTGTTTAAGCATTTACCTTGTAGCAATGAACTACGTGCTTACAAATGCGGCTTTGAGTTGGTCTTGGACAGAGAAAAACGCTATACAAATACATTTTTGAATGTAAAGTTCGTAGTAAGTTTTTATTTATCACATACAGTAAATCTGTACTGCTGTACTCACACAACATTATAAAAAGTCCATGCTATTAAAAGGTTTGCATTATAACTAATTGTGTAAATAACAATGTGCAATATTCTGCATTATGCAATTGTGATTGATTGATTGACACATTGATTGATACGTATATAAATAGACAATTATAATAAATTATTATTACACTGTTTGTTTAAATATGATAGTGTTGATGGTTCAAACATTTGATTGGATCACAAAAATGTGGGATTAAATAAAGTTCTATTCAATCGTGTGATATCCATGACCACATTTACAATTATTAAAGTAAGTGAATAGAAAAAGATCTCAGGAGAAGATGCTAGTCTTGCAGTGAATGCACGTCTCAGTAACAAAACCTTGAGCGACTAAAAAGCGAGAAAGAATGGTTTGGTAAAAGCACTGCGGTGGTGGGTCGGTGGGTCTGACGGGGTGAAGGAGCAGCTTGTGCTCAGCAGATGCCAAAGTGTCATGGGAACTAAAGTCTTTCCTGACGGAAGCGCTCAAGGACACGCAGGCAGACAGAGCCATTAGCCATAACTAACGATAGCGGAATCTGCTAACACGTCCAGCGAGGAGCAGGTACATGAAGCAGAACAGGTGTTAGCTGACAAACAAGCTGGTTTTTTAAGCCCGCTGGATAAAAAAACCAACTGCTGTGACCACCAACAAGTGACGACAACTCAACTCATCCTCCAAACGTCTCGAAAAACGTCTTTCCATGGGCAGTAAACATCAATCAGCCAATAGGAGGAGCTCCATTCCCGTAAACAATTGGACAAATAGTATAAAGCTGCACAGAAAGTGACACTAACCAGATCTGAAAGAAAGAATTCTCGTTCTCACGAAAAAAAAAAAAAATTGCGCAAAAACATTTGGCTTCCGTTTTGAACTAAGCCAAACCAACAAGAAGCAAATGTTTTAATCTCTTACGCATACGCAACCATTTTCAGTCTCGTGCTTACCATGTAAACAAATAAAAAAATACTTTTTTGTGCCATTTTGAATGCAGACCGAAAGCTTTGTACCTTTATGTAGCTGAATGTACCTGAACCAATCACAGGTTGCTGCTGCTGATTATAAATCTACTTAACCTGCATAATTCATTTAAACAGCGACTGTAAAACAACAAGTTTAAAGTAATGAGCACAATACGTTTTTAAAAGAACAAAAGTGATTAAAAAACAGTCCTATATTAAATCAAACCAACACAAGTTGGGTTATCACTATAATACACGTTATGTAAAGCAAATGTGTTTTTCTAACATTTTTATTACTAAATATAGTTTTTGATCCTAAGAGACAGGAAAAGCATGCACGTTTGCCTTCTCTTTCTCACAAAATTCCTTTTCTTTCCCTTTTCCACACACAACAGATATAAAGTGATTTTCCATACTACAGTTTCCCCCCTTCATTCCAGAAAACAGTCTAAACAGGCAAAAGGCTGTGTGTGTGTGTGTGTGTGTGTGTGTGTGTGTGTGTGTGTGTGTGTGTGTGTGTGTGTGTGGGTTTCCCCTGAGGGTGACCACGGGCCCCTCTTGAAAATATTAAGACATGCTTCCAATCTCACTCTCTGCAGTAGGAGTCACCCCAGAATCCCCTTTTCTACTATAGTAATCTGTATTTTTACAGTAGAATAATACTTCTATTACAAATTAATTACAACATTTGTGTATAAACTGCGCGATGGTCTCGTTTGTTTTAATTTACTGTGTTTATCTTTGTGGGAATTGTGACTTATCTTCGTCTAAAATTATAATTAACAACCTAACTTAGAAAGTGTACAGAACAGAACAGTTTAAATCTTATAATTAATTAACAAATGTACTAATAAACAATAAAGTGCATCTTTAAATATGTATTAAAATGTGAAAAAAAAAATCAATTTTATTCTAAATTAAAATCACACTAGCATCACCATTTCAAATATTTCTAAAAATGTGTCTTTTAATGGAGAATTCTTGCTCTCCGAGTGATAAAGCCACAAAAACACTTTCAAAGACTTTGTGCCAGTCGCTTTATATCACGGAAGAGCAGCTTGATGCGCGAGAACAACCTGTAGCAATAAATCCATATTTCAAGAAGATCTCCGGGAATTGTCTATTAAATGCAGCTTAGGCTCTTCTTCTCTCTCCCCACTGGCTCTTTTACTTCACACAAGGAAAGGCCCGTGTTCCTTGTTTCTATCGCTGGCTTGGGGGATTCAATTTAGTGTTAATGCATTGGGTTACATGCCAGAATTGAATCATATGTGTAAAGAGTACCTGAAAACCATACTTGAGTAAAAGTAGGGCTAGCTTACTATAAAAGTTACAAGTCAATTCCAGGAAGACTTGACATTATATATGTAGTTTTATTTCCTAGCATGGAAATGAAATTGAACACCTCAATGTTTCAAAATGGCAGAAGAAAAAAGATTAATAATAAAAAGTACAAAAGGTCAGTCTCAAGCTCAAATGATCAAAAACCCCATAAAAAACACTCAGTACATTCAGCATCCTGCAGATGGCGATATCGCCTTGTAGTAATAAAAAATTAGCCACGGTAGAAAACGATACCAACTTGTAACGAGTAACAGTAAGTGTGTATTCAAATGGAGTGGAGTAAAGAGTAGATATTCAATAAAAAATTTAAGACAAGAAAGTAAAAGTTGATTATATTTTTGACAGTACAAGTACAAAGTAGCCAAAAAATACTTAACAAAGTCCCTTTACACTGCTGTCTAAAATAAAGCTCCTTCTGAAGAAATATGCCGCACATTAAAGCAGCAAGTCTGATGTTTCAGAGTTCCAGCATTAGCAGAAGCTCTAATGAGATTTATGACCGTCTATCCCTCACTGGACATAAGCTCTTCTCCCATCTGCCTCGCATCGTCTCTACTGCAGCTGAACTCTACAACGTCCACTCGGTCAGCGTTGTTGACCTGTGCTGTGGTCAAGATGGCTCCACACACACCTACAATATCGACGCTCAAACCACTCGTCTAGAAATCTCCTCAAAATAATCCCAATTCTCAAATCAACCAGACATTCAAACCCCTTGGAAGCTTCTCGACGTGGCTGGTTGGTTTTTCTACATCACCTATTACATTACATGACATTGACTTTGCATTTTGCGGGAACTTCATGCTTCCCATCAGGATCAAACCATGACCAGTGGTGTTGCAAACTCCGGTTCTGCTTCACTGAGCTTTCATTTCAAGGAGCTTAACTTCCGTTGGCCATAAAAAGATTGAGGTTTTGATTAAACATCTGCAAAGAAACATCACGGCTAGAGTTTTGTCATTACTGGAATCCATCTACTGGGACACGTGAGAGAATCCTCCATCACAATCTTTCTCCACACATTTAAATTCTGATTACAGTCAAATGGCAGCACTTTCATTAAAAAAAAAAAAAAAAACAACTCCACCGGATGAATTACGTGTTTCTGAGAAGTATTAACATCTTCACGTGAAGACTTAAACACAGCGTTCTGCTCGCGTACCGAATTAATCTGATTGCAAGCGTTAATGTGGCAAAGAACTTTAAAACTCACCTTTGGTTTTCGGATCAGCAGCCTGCGAACGAAAAGAAAAAAAAACACAGAAACAAAGTTAAAATTCTGCTGCGAGAAAGTCACAAAACGACACATCTAGTCCAGACAGTTCCATTTATCAATACGCCTGTGATGCTGGCGTAATCTAGTACCAGAATCATAATTTAAACACCATACTGAAGGATTTAATCGCACATCTTTCTTAATCCAGATTTCTGCACTTGTGATTTATTGTCTTTACAACCGTTTCAAAAATCTCAGTCAAAAGAAACAGTAGATCTCAGAAAGTACTCAGAAAGATCAATGGAAACGAAACCCACACCTTTTTCAGAGCAGCTTCCTTCTTTTTCTTTTCCTCTTGCTTTTTCTTTTTCTTTTCTTCCATCAAATGGTTCTCCTCTTGTTTGTCTTGTTTTGTCCCAAGGCTGTGACAGAAAAATCAACTGTAACTTGCTGCACGTTCAATATTCACAACCAACCGTTTTAACAGTAAAATAAAGTATTGAGATACAACGTATTCACTAAACACCTATATGCATAACTTGTGTTTAAATGAGATTAAAAAATAACATTTTACTTGTTTATTTCCTTGTTATCCAGCTTAAAAGACAGTGTTGCTATGCAACGGAAACATTTGTGCAGTGAATCACCAGGTATTTTTCGTCTACAGTTACTCCGTGTTTGAAGATATTACTCATTTGACACACTTTCCCTGTGCCATGCTGCTTTTGTTTCCTCGCTGATCACCCACAAACACTAATCCAGCACGCCATCCGAGACAAGATCATCCAAGAGCGATCAGATTTAATGGTTTGCATTTGTGATGTGTTTGCAGATGAAGAGAGGAAACACAAAACCGCTTCTACAAACCAAAACTTCACATAAATATAGACACGCCGAACAAAAACCTGCTAATTTACCATCCCAAAATAGAAACTCTCGTCTCACTGACGCGTCCATTATGTAATAAAGACAAAATAAACTGCAAACCGTCGACTTATTTAAAGCTGAACAAGAGCAGCGACAAGACGGATTCAATTAAAGCAAAGAACAAAGGTAAGTCATCTGGACCTGCAGACTGATGTTAAAAGACAACAACAGAAGACAGATGACAGGACGGGGTTTTTAAGGACACGGCAATGGTGTGAAAAATATTCTACTTCTTCCTAATATTTCAGATTTAAAAACCTCTCAACTCAACACCACACATAAAAACACAAAGTTTAATTTAGCCCATACACCTAGATCATAAACACACATACATTTATAAAACAATAGGATCTAGATAAAAATACACAGTTTAAAAATAAAAAAAATATTTAGTTTGTTAAATATGGAAAATGCCATAGTTGTTTTTCGCTATTTTTCTCTCTTAGTGAGAGCAACAGAGAGGTTTGAAGATGAATCAGAAAGCAAAACCACTGTTTGTCTTAAGTGAAATTCAACAAACTTCTTATAATTCCTGTTTTTGGTGTATTTGTCAAAAACAGTGTCACTACATATTGTACATTTGTGAAATTTTAAGTACAGAAGAACTTGTGGAAAATCCACAAGAAGATATACAAGTAAAAGCTGAAATTAATCAATCAATCTACACACACAAATTTGTATAAATAATTTGTGTCATTAAATTGTGTAATGCTAAAAAGCATAACTGTCGCGATGAGGGTAATTTTGTTTACATTCTTTAAAGATGTATTGAAAAAAAAAAAAAAATATTCTATCATTATGCGGTAGTTGTGGTCCAGCCGTAGGGAATTGAACCTGCCACCCATGTGTTGCAGGTTAAAATCCCAGCCTGGTGGGTTCTACAAGCATGAGAGTGTCCTTTAGCATGACGGCTTAAGGCTGCCCACTGCTCCGGGTGTGTGTGTGTAACTTCACTGGATGGGTCACATGCAGATCACAATTTCGACATGATCTCTAGTGGCCATATTGACATCTCACTCAAATTTTTTTAATTACAGTTTGTCATTATATTTCTCTCTGAACAAATATTAAACATACATTTCATAAACAAACACACATGCTCAGCATATTTTGACAATTTAACCAAACCTGCACGTTTTAATTCAGATTTGATTTTGGCATGTGGGCAATCCCAAATGATGCCAAACCCTGAATATAAACCATTTGACAAAGTATTTTCAGGATTATTCTGAAAAGCCTTTCCTTTCTTTGCACATAAACAAATTCGGACAGAAGTTTACATGCAGTACAGCAACAACTGCTACCATTGGTGCTTCATGCGCAGAAGACCAAGTCACAGCACTGACGTATCATAGGAAATAGAGAAAGAGTGTTTGTGTGTGTGCGTGCGTGCGTGTGTGTGTGTGTGTGTGTGTGCTCATCCTGCTGAAAAGACGGTTGAGCTGAGCGGAGGGGGGGCGGGGGGCTAGACTCGCTCAGGGCACAAAGCCAAAAAATGTCAGCCCTGAAAGACAAACAAGAGATCCGCGAGCCCTCGGGATCCCACCGGCTAGCAACGGCGGAAAACAACCTGCACGCAGGGGATCCAGCACTGTGCAAGAAAGACAGATAGAAACACACGGCCATATTTTACATAAGAAATAGCGACTTAATTTTTATGCCTTTTGCAATATGACTTTTAGTTCGATTCCTTGCTCTGATTGGTCATAGTTGGTGAGAGATTCTGATTGGTTCACGTCTTGAAAAGTGTGCACACACAATTTAAAGATCAATAAACCACAGAAGGAAAAATGCAAAATAATATCGGTGTGAATTGTAAAATTAATTTGTGCTAAATATTCCGTATAACTTCAGCCAGGCCAGTAGAAAGTCGGAGACCGTTTTGAAAACCTCCAACTGCCTGTCAGCGCTCAACAAACAACACGTAAAAGACAGAGCAGATCACCTTTACACGGAAACTACATTTCCGCGAGCAAACACTCTACGAGATGTGAAATCCGGGCCACATGTGGCAGAACCTTTTCTATTCAGTGGGAGAAAACTTTCTATCTACCTGAATGACAAAGAAATATGGCGAAAGGGGATTTTTCATACATTCAGCTCCTGGCGGGCAAACACTGTCGTAGCAGGTCTAGTGACTTTCATCTTCCTGTAAAGTTTAATGAAAGAACCTTCCCGAGCTCCGCTCTGGGTTTATTGGCCTAATGGACCTTTCACAAAGATCTCCATCATTACACTCCAATCCCACCAGGCTTTCTGGAATCGCGCATTTGTCTCAATAAAAACACGAAGCTCGTGATGCATCTTGGCGCTGAAGGAAAGTCCTAGACAGCGAGAGATCTCAAGATGATTGCATAGGCTTCAAACTAAAAGTGTCAGATTGAATTTCAACCAAAAGACGTTGACTTTTAATTCTATTTCAAATTGCTTCCACGTCTGCGACTCTGCGTGAGATCAGTCTTTAATATGACATCTGATTTTAATACTCATAGAAATGAAAGACAAAAAAGCATGCAAGAAGATTCCTTGCAGTGAACCTTGTACATAGAAGTGTTATAGGGTCAAACGAGGTGAGATTAAGACATTTTAGCTTTTCCAAATAACACAGCAAAATAACTTTTCCAAATAACACATTTTCATTATTTATTATGTGCATGCTTTAGAATGAAACCAATCAGAGTCACTCACAAATGATGACAAAAACAAAATAAACAATAAAATATTGCGTTCAGCATCACTGAACATAACTTTCCAAATCACAAACGACAATGTTCTGGTGCAAGTGAAAAGGTGAAAAACGTGAAAGACAAATCTACAGTTTGAATATTCAAACCAACTTCTATTGCTGGTTGAGCAACTGCCATTGTTGTTCAAGACCCAATCGCCCTTGTACTGCCGTTTCACTTTCATAGGACAATCCTTCAGGAATCAAGCAAAATTAGCCCTAATTTTCTATTCACACGCAGTTAGTAAAAATCCAGTTGGTTTTAATTTACGACAATAATTTACTTGATTGGTGCGTTGGAACTTTTTATTTTCCCCGCAATCAACATGTTGAAATACTTACAATTCCCATATAATGACCTAATTAATAATGCTAATTAATTCAAGTTACTTCAAAAAAATCTTTGGAAAGATTTGGGGGAATTCACCTTCTTTACAACCGATTCTCTTCTTCCAGGAGTTTTCAACTAGAGAAAAAATGTCAATCCTGTGCCAAAACCACAACCTGAAGCCTTGGATGTTTCACCAGTGTCGTTTTTTTGGGACTGACACTAACTTGCATAAATGGAAAGAAGAGCACAGAACACACACAAATGTTCGTGCATAAGCGTTGTACAATTACACAAGTCTTATCAGGCTATAATTTTAAAGCTGTCATCTAGAATACAACAAATAAACAGCTTGATTGTCCCGTTTAAGCGGTTTAATGTGATCTGGATTTAATCAGATCATCAATTTCAGATTCAATTTAATCAATGGTTTGAAAGATATGAAAACATACAGACATATTGGTAACATATTGAAAATGATTGTAACCACAAAACATTGGTGAGAAAGATGAAAATACTAAAAGATTGTATTGTAGCAATTTTCATTGTAGAACCACTACTGAACCAGAACCTAGCTCTAAGCCACCACTCACTCAAAACTTTTCTCCGTACGCTGCTTTTTCACCATATATCAGATTTTGTATTTTTACACTATAAACTGTATGTAGTTTTTAAAAAAATTTCCCCATGAGGGACTAACCATCCATACTTTTACATTTTATTCATACCACATTTTACCCTCTAACACTTACTTGTAAAATACTTTTGTTGTATTTTGTATACGGTTGTATGTGTGTGTGTGTGACAAATAAAACTATGATTTGAAACCTCAACAGGTTGAAAGAAAATGTTTGTGAATACTTGTGAAATTATAAATTTGTAACAAAAGTTTTGTTATTTCATTTAAGATAGATACGTTAATGAAAAGATATAAAACACAAATCTACAGGTGCCATCTGCTCTGAAATTACACATTAAATCACAGGTTTACACTAAAAAAACACTGACATAAAAATCAATGAAAGCCAGGTTTTCATACAATGTGCTTTTAGAATCCCAGGAGCATAAAAAGACAACTTCCTTTAGTAAGAGGAATAAAAAAATATTAAATTGAACAAGCCTGACAGATTTACTCAAATCTTCAGAAACAGACGCCATAACTGTGGAAACCACTGTTGTGTTTTACTTCCGCCTGAAAACTTCATATCGATCACAAATGACCAAACATCAAGACACACGCAGCAAATCCCTGCCGGCGGTGCGGCTAGTCAGGCCTCCACAACCTGAGAGCAGCAATGTGACCTAAGCTTTATGGTAATCTGAGCATTAAGTGGCCTCTTTTTGTCTGACCCTTTTTCACTCCTGGAGAACACACAGTCCTTTTCAAAGGTCCGGCTCTAACAGGGGCCCCTGACCCAGCGAGGGGAGCACAAACTCCCCCTGCCAAATTAGCACCCGCACCGCACCAACCGTTGTGGGGACGTTTGACATTGGTTCCGTCCTCACACAGCCGTGAACGTAAGCATTATCCTGCACAGCCCATGAAAGGTATTAACCCATCGCATTACAGCGTAGCCTGGTAACATCTCACCATGAAGAAAAAACCTCAAAGCTACAACGATGGAAAAGTGATACCACCACAGTACTAGTGATGTGACATTACCTCTGACATTAGATGAGCTCATCTGCTGTAAGGCAACGGATTAAGTAGCGTTTGTATTTATTCGGACACAGACTCTAGCTCTGATTGGACAGAAAGCATGTTTTCTTCCCAGACTCAGTGAATAAAAATAACAATAACAACAACAACAACAACAACAATAACAATAATACATTTTTTAAAGAATCACCCGAAACCCTGACTAGAAATTTAAATGAACACAAAACTGGTTTGTTTAAAGAATATGGCTCAAGTTAAAGCGACAAGCAAAATGATAAAAGCGGCTCCTCATCTGACGCTGATGAAAATATAAACAGAATAACGGTCTGCTCGCCGCCGACGATAAGAGCGACGCTTCTAACAGATCGCTTTACTCATCCGTGCGCCGGATGGTTGTGATTACTGTTTGGCAGATGAAGAAAACAGTAATGCGAAGAATAAGATGGGACGTCCTGCAAATCCAGGACACACGCATCACGCCATTCGAGCGCCAAATGCGAGCGTTTAAGCAAATGGATTTAAAAAGTGCAAAACGCAGATCGCACTGTCCCGCAAAAGTCCATTCACGACATATTTAGCGCATTCGTGCGAATTTAAAACCCCCGAGGATAAACGCGGCGTCCATCCGTTCGCAGACCGTGTCAGTTTGCGACGTAAACACACGCACGAGACGGAAAACACGACGCGAATAAACCGCGATCGATTCGGCTTTACACAGCATGATAAACGGTAACAGATCGTCTAAATCACACTCACCACTCACAACATCACGACAACAATCACAACAGAAAATCCTACAATGACGCATTATCTCTGTAAACAAAAAAAACCTCACACCCCGCCCACGGGAATGTTTTTAAAACACTTTTAAAAGTAAGATCTTACCTTGATTTCGTCTTGTGTTCATGTGTGATGCGTGAGCTGTAAGGTAAAGAAGGCTGTTGTCGATACGCGCTCTGCCAGATCCGATATTATTCTGTCGCAGTCAGAAACTCGCTCTTACAGCAGCGGAGGAGCTGCAATGGCGAGCTCGACTTTCCAGTTGAGGAATTCGGCTCTCAATATGCGGCGGAATCTTTCCAGGAGGAAACTAATCTCTAAACTGCCAGTGCAAAGAGTAAAAAGGACACTAGACGAAACAATTGTTCATACAAAAGAAAAACGTACAAATTAACAGCTGTGACATTTCGACGGCTTTAAAGAGCAGCTACACGCGCGCGCACCCACACAGACGCGCGCGCGCACACACGGGCAGTTTAAGCTGTTGTATGCTTTTGTATGTATAAAGTGCGTTGAGGGAAATGTTTCGTCATGCCTTTTAGTTTTCTAACACGTTTGTAAACCGGTCCACGCGAGGAAATGTCCAAGTGCTTAAAATTCCAATGCATCCATTTAAAAGCAGACTGCACAGACGCGAAGCGATCTCTGCGTTTTCGTCTGTGGCGCTCCAGCGGCCATTTTGTTGAAACTGACAACAGCGGCTCGAGTCTCGCTAGAATGAAACAGGAAGTGCCCTCGATCCCCGGTGGCACGTCACGTGACTCCAGCTAACAAACAATCCAATCCCTCCGCTGCAACGTCGCTCCACCTTTCCTGTTGCCATGACAACGAGGGCTGAGATTCTGCCTCCTTCCCCCATCAGCACACAATGACGCTCGCGCAGAGCCACACGGGCTTCCAGTGCGTGCGATCTCCCGTCTCATCAAATTAAACCACGCTCCGCGATGGATACTCATATAAAACACACACATAAAACAAGGGTTGTTTGCGGACCAGTTGCGTTCCTCTAAACCCCGCGTTTCGAATGTCTCCCGTTGGGCTCATTCCAACACTAGATGGCAGGATTCAAATAACAACACACTAGACTAGGACAAAACAGTAATTGCCGATTAAACCATCCCCGTAAAATCAATCTCTAATTAAAGACGAACTCAAGATCTTACGCAATTTTCTTTCAGTCAGATGACATCAATTACTTGAACTTCTAACAACAAATATCTAACAACAAAAGATATTGCATATTTGATTATACAGGGTAAAATGTGTCTGCTTTATTTTGTTCTTTTTATCATAAATTCGATGCACATGTACATTTATCATCTGTCTGCCTGTTAGTCTGTCTGTCTCAGGGATAGGTTTACATATAACACTGTTTTAGCAGTCATTCTTGTACTTTCCTTCATAACATAGGGGAAAATATACTATTCTATCACTTTTCAAAATCAAGTGTAGCAACAGGCAAAAGTAGAAAACAATCATCAGACACATCATTCATCTTATCAGTAAAATTCAAGCCAGGCTCCATGAGGCCATTCACACTGTAACATTGATCCTTCAAGTCTCCCTCCTGCTCTCAGCTTTATCTCAGCATGGAATGGAAAAGACAAATATGATCAGAGAGCTGGCCAAACATTTCGCTGAGCAATGAGCCAAGACCTGATCTCGCTAAAGACCCATTTCTCTGGCTCTCATTAGCATTCATTCGCCGGTGACAGTGCTTCTGTTGGCCAGATGAATATGAGGGGATGGCTGCTTCGGTTTAGCTAGTTAAAAGACAAGGGTTCGCTGATAAAGACATGCTGACAGACCTTCAAGGGGCCAATTAAATAACAATCCGCCCTAATGTCATCTGCATATGGATTATGGCTGAGATATGTAACGTGGTGACAGAGGAAAAACGTGATTACTGAGTGTTTAATGATGAAGAATGTACAGAGGCATAAGAGCTGGGCTTTGCAGGAAGGGCTAATCACAACTTGTGGCAATTAATCTTGCTTGTTGTGATCATTTAGGCCCATTATTCACCGTGTTGCCTCTTTAGCCCAACAGCAACATTGCAAAGTTGCAGACTGGGCAATAGGGGCAAACCAAGATTCAGTGCAAAAACACATAGATCAATTTATTAATTTAGTGTCCGCTTCATTTTAGAAACATGGGAATCCACAGTCATAGGGTTTGCAGACCACTTTACTTTGACTTTACTCTCTTTACTTTCATGCATCTGGCAGACATAAGTGAAATGTATTTTTAATGGCAAGTTATTTTTTATATTCAAATGTATTTTTTATTAAGGTATATTCAAATGTATTTTTAATGCAAAGTGACATGCATAGCACTGCTATTTATTTATTTATTTGTTTGTTTGGCGTTTGGTTTATTTTATTTTATTGTTTGTTTGTTTATTTATCTATTTATCAACATCATGATTTTCTTTGGAATTGAACTTGTGAGTGCTCTACAGATTGTTCTATTGAGAAACCACCAACAATATAGTACATTTCTGTACCATTAAAGTTAATGTAGCAATAACAGAAGGTAACGGCACACTAGTATACTTTTTGCATTGCTTTACTTATTACCAGATTGTTGCTATATTTAAATTCTTTTTTCTTTTTTTAGCTTGTTAATGTACAGTTTAATTTCTCTGGTTATTAATGTACTTTGTTATTGTGTGCTTATTTTGTTTACTGAAATATGTAGAAGAGAATAAAGTTGGGTTTCTTTCTTTGAGAAACAAAATAATCTTTAAAAACATACCAAAGGACAAAATAAACAAGGACATCTGAAAAATTTTTCACCCTCAAATCAGACAGTATTAATCATTCTAGCAGGTAGTTTTTTTTATTATGACGTTAAAGATAAATGATGACATTATTGTAGCAAAAATGTATTTTATTTTTGTCTGACAATAAAAACTGATCCTTTAGCTACTCTAAACTGTTTCCAGTAAGGTTGCTATTTGGATATTAGACATGTCTGCTTGGCTTCTGTTGGCGAGCGGTCGAACATGCATCGAATCCTTGTGGTCTCTGTGGCATTAGTGGATGTGTGTGGGGAGGTTAATCAGATTTACTGCACATACAACCATAATTGGCTGCTTTTATAGATGCAAATGAGCAATTAACTACAATAAGCCTCTCACTCATTGAAAACCAGCACGTGTGCTGCGGGAATAATTTGGGAAAGAAACCCACAAAGAAACCAGAAGTTTCAATAGCGCATATAAAAATAGCTTCAGCAAAGCCTCGGCGCAGATTAATTTCGCAGTAGCATGAATGAGAAAGACTTGTACGGTGTTTAATACAAATATTTTTTTTGCTAAACCATCTAAAAAAATGCTTACAAGCCAGAAACGCCAAATTGAAGCGCTCTCTTCACATGGCAGCGAGATGATGAAGAGCCCTGCAGCACATGAAGAAAAGATCTCAGCCGTGTATTGACATGAGTGATTTCGACAGCTGCTTTCCTTTGTTCATGACACATATCTGTGAACAGAGCGGAGAGACGTGTGGAAGGAAACTTCATTCAGATACATGTAGTTGTGTTTACGAGAGATAAAAGCACACAGACTGAAATCCGCACAAGAATTCAGACTTCCAAGAAAGAACCGGTGCTTCACAAAGAGAGCCAAGACCAAGCATGGCAGCCCGCAAAGAGCTACACAGACGATTGAAAAGCCTTCAATGCGTTTTCCACTGTAACCCTCGATGATATTTAGTTAATATTGATTGCTTATCTACATAAATGAGAGCATCTGTTTGCTGCACACATCTGAAAAGAAGGATAAAAAGCAGCAAAAAGCGCAGGTCCTTGGTCATTCCAGATCAATACCCTGATTTACTAAAAGGAGAGCGGGTGGGGGGGTGATGGGGGTCTGTCTACCCCATTTTTTATTCATTAAACTTTATTGATGGAAATGGAGGGTGGATTGAAAGTGTAATGGGTCCGCCGTATAAATGTAGACGTACATTTTCACTCCAAATACAGCATTTTACACATTTAATATATAAGCACATCAATGCGATGCATTTTTATTGCATTACTTATTTTGATAACGTGATTATGTTACGCAGACAGTCAGGTTTTGATGTGTTTTTTAATCTGCCAAGATGCATAAATTCCGCACAAAGACCGATTATAATTGCAATTTGTACTTGTGTTTTAGATAGATGTGGGGATTTTCTGGACCGTGACCTTAAAGCAACAAAGATGGTCGAAAATTCCGGATTCCTAGAATAGAACAGATTTTTTTTTATCCAGTGTGGTCGAAAAGTATGATTTGAGAGGGATCATAAGAGCATCTTGTGATTCGACGGAGAAAAACACACAAAAGCATAAAAGGCGACACACCACAAGCCGTGGCTCACAAATGAACACACAAGTCTTTTTTTTTTTTTCAGAGTTCTGAGTGTGGGTTAGTAATGAGAACGCCACAGTTCCATGCCCACAGCTCCCCTCTTCTCCTCCCCCCATCCCCAGCATCGCTGTGATGAATGCATCCCTCTGCTCAATGACCCCCAAGGTCAGAAAAAGAGAGTAGTGTGGAATAGAACCACTGCACGGTGCAGCACACTTCCAGCCCACTCAGATAACAACAGCATAACTCATTCTTACAGCCCGATCCCACCTCCCACCCGACACCAATCTCAAATGTAATCAAACTGGCTTTAATGCAATGTGTTCGCTCAAAGCCGTGTACGTTTTTATGTGTTCGCTCACTGGATTGAAGGACAGCGATTATATTCAAATGGGCTTTAAATATATACACACAAAGGTCAACTGATCACAATGGACCACCAATCTGGATGGAATTAGCACTTCAAATTGGGAGGCGGAATGAGCGGAAGATAAACTGGGATGCTGCTTGGTCCTGTCGGTCGTGATCTTTAAAATATTCTGACTCGATATTGATGAGAATTTTCCAACCGTTTCCAATCGTATTGTGCTGTAAAAGTACATTTTACAACTTTCTAGGAATCATCCAGCCACACAGACCAGTTCAGAGACGCATTAGTATGTGGGAGAATAAAACACTGCCCACTATCAAGTGCACAGCATCTTCTCTCGGCAAACTAATGCAATCTGACGTCCATTTGAATGAAAACAAGATTTTACGGTAACTTCATTAGCAGTTTCCATATGCCGTCCAGCATTGTTCTCAGACTCCTGCTCTTTAACGCAGGTCTGCCATTCAAACCGTTCCCCTGTGTCAAAGACTGCAGGCCAAGCAATCTCACATGCCATACTGCCGAGTGACACCACATTTATTAAACTTCTCCACCACGCAAAGAGGATGCCACACGTGCACACACACACACACACACACACACACACACACACACACACATTTCCCTCTCTCCCTCGCTTGTGCCAACGGTCCAGGAAAATGGATTTGGGGGAAGGGGGGGAGAAATGAATCTGTTTTCGCATTTCAAAACCAAAGGTAAAATTGCCTGACCTTGACTTCTGGAAGGGAAGGAGGGGGGATGGAGAGCAGGATCGGAGCAGAAAGGGGAAAGCTGGCAGGAGAGCAGAAGCGTATATTAATGAGCTGACAACAGGAGCACAATGGCATGACTGACTATGATGGGAAGAAAATGGGCCAGGAAGGAAACAATAGCCGGTGCTACCCAGGCCATGAGCCTCCCAGCATCACCACAGCTAAATCATCTTCTCAAGTGATAAAACCTGACTGTTTTAATATTCAAACAATGACCATGTCAAATGACTTTCCTGACTGTTTTGTGAATAACCAGAATGTTCTTCAAAATAGATCCAGGAAAACTGTCTGACTCTATGTAAATACTCTGATAAAAAAAACAGTCTGGCTTTGTAAAAGAAACATAATAATCAAATGAATAAATGAAAGAGGGCTATTTTGCCATAAAACAGGCACCTTTTTTACTGAATCAGTCCTCACATTAGCCTTTTCAGAAGATTTCGATGTATTTCTTTTGTGCTGTGCTTTTAAACTCTCCTGCTGTATTCAGTCACTCACAGCCTTTCTTCCGCTTTTATAGCCAGGATAGATATTCTACAGAGAGTAATGAATAATTTAAAGATATCCACATAATCTCTATAGGCCTGCTTTTCACTATCCCACAAGCTTCCCAAATGAAAGGAAAGGAGAGGGGAAAGCAAAGAAAATGTACAGAAAAAAAGATGGAAGGCTAATATATACTTCATGAAGTAATTTCCATTACTTATATTTAATATTGTATATTTATTTTTATTATTATTATTATTATTATTATTATTATTAATAAAGAAATGGGTGGTTTTGCTACATTCATCATATATATACAGTACCGCTCTAAAGTTTGGGGTCACCTTGACAATTTTGTGTGTTCCATGAAAAGTCACACTTTGTTTTCTAAGAACAAGGATAGACTGTCGAGTTTCTCATAAAAGTTCTTTTTTTCTGGCCATTTCGAGCGTTCGATTCACACACAAACACACACACACACACACACACACACACACACGCCTATAAATATTGTACATATACTGTATTTGAGAACACTGTAGCCATTCTGTTTTAGAGTACATTTGTATTATTTATTAATATATACGGTTAATTTTACAGACAGTTAATTAGTTTCACTAAAAAAAAGTTATAGTAAAATTCTATAAAAGCCAGCAGTAGCAAGTGAAAAGTAAAGTGTAAAGAAGCCGAACCTCATAAAATCTCATTTTCTGAAATATGTCCAGTATAATTCCGTATGACAGACACAGTATATGGTGAGATTACATGTGAGAGGAAGCGACTGTGGCCGTATGTTCTTTACGTTCTGCGTTGACCTGCTGAGCTCCACCAGCGCAGCTCTGTAGGCCACTGACAGGCCGACATTTCTCAGCCTCTTCCAATAAACCATTACACCGAGTTACTCACACGTGAAGCAGAACAGCTCACTGCTGCAGTCTTCCTCCCAAAACTCAAAACTGACCAGCCTACACACACACACACACACA
>CM051506.1:8251736-8301963 GCA_028031935.1 Paedocypris micromegethes
ACACACACACACACACACACACACACATATCGTTTCCTTCTCAGTAATTAACAATCATCTCAGAACGTTGAAGAAGCGTTTCACAGAAGGTGAATTCTGACAGTCACTTGTAAAATCAAATCATACTGAACAGATTTCACAGGACAAAAAAACGGAGTGATCTAACAATTTCTGCTGTTTCTTTTCAGGGTAATTCGTTTGGAATTAAATTTCTTTAGGTTGGGCTTTTTTTTTTTTAAGTTTGTGCTGAACATAGGTTTCCTCACAAGCCACTTAAAATAATGAAATGAGGAAAATATGAAATTAAATATTTGAACATGTAAAATAGTTATTCAACCAATCGATTCAATTGCCATTTTTGACTCTTGATTGTAACATAAACCAATGTGCATTTCACTAGAACTACAGTTTCTGAAAACCCAACTAAATAATTGAAGGTTTAAAAGCCAGTTCTTCCTGAAAATCTTCCCGTGAGTGTAGTTTAGTCTTCTACAAAGACTTTGTAATATTCATCAGCTATTGAGTTACAAGGTCCAACATGAATTCTCCGTAAATTCCGGCTCGTTTCTTTAATCTTTAACTGGCTTTGTGAGTTTGGTGCTTTCCAATGTCAAAGTCAAAGAAGCCTTATTGTCATTTCACCTTATTCCGTGCTCATCTCTGAAAAGATGCAGAGACAACATTTCCCCACTGAAGGACTCATAAAGGTTCAATTATTATTATTATGAAAAGAAACCTGTTTGGTACTTTAAAGCTAAATGTGCTAAATACAGTCAGGCATCTTTTTTGCTCAGTAATGTGGAAATTTAAGTCTTAATTTCAGATAATTACTTTAGTTTGCACATAACATGTTTTTCCCAGTTTGACAATTAGCGAATATGATCATGTTCATTCATTTGTCATTATAATTTGCAGTTTGGTTTAAAATGTCACGCGCGGCTCTGTGATTTTCCTCTAATGAGAGTTTATTGACTGAATCTTTTAAATGTGCATTCAGGAAAATAATGATTTTAAAGCACAACTCAGAATTCCAGAATTACTTTTGTTTTCTCAAACCTTCCCAAGAAATTAAAAGTCTGTACAATTAAAACGTCTCACTTGACGTGTTACTGATAATAATGAAATATTATTGACATAAGTCACATGATTGGACTGGATAAATGGAAAATTTGTACTTTTCAAATAATTGTCCAGAACATTTAGCTCTCCATTAAAAGCGTACTTAACTAAATGTTTTTAATAGAGAATACGAAGACAATAAGAGATCTAAACGTTTCTGAGGTTTCCATTCCTTAAAACAGCTACAGGACTAAGAGGATTATTCCTTTCTAGAAGGTATTTTTACCAATGGTCCTAGACTTTTCGACCTCTAGAACACGATTAATAATTCTAGTAATAATTTGACAGAGGAACGTCTGGTTGTCTAGCAACGAGGTAATAGAGGTGAAAGTGGAAAACGAAGATTGTTAGAGTGAAGTGACAGTTCAAAGATCACTAGCTGATGAATCTTAATCTCTCCGCGGTAAAATAGCTTATCAGACTTCACTCTCATTCCTTCAATTTCTTTCACGTTCATTTTTATTCTACGTATTTCGATAGTGTTAATGCTTTTCTGTGGCTCAGTCAGTGGAGCTGGAGTTTGCAACACCAAAGATAAGCGTTTGATTGATTCTTAGTATAAACTGCAATGAAATGCAGATCTTTTTAAAATCATTGACAGCATTTGTAAACAATCCTAAATAAAGATTCTATTATTTAGAGATTAAGTGCAGCTGCTTTTTACTCACATGGATTTTTTTCATTTACTTTATCAAATACTAATATTATGCACAATATGATTGTGAAGTAAATGAATATAAGAGAGATACAAAGTTTTACAGTATTGATGACCAGAATATTTCTGTACCACGAGAGAATCAATATCACCAGAGGAACAACATTTACTTGTTAAGAACATAAGCAAGTTCTTATTTTCACTCCATATGTCAAAACAAATTGCCCATTTAATCCTGATTTGAACAGTCCAAGTGAGAAATGTTCAACAATTACAAAAAATATATTACTAATCTGTCTTGTAAAATGATTAAAAGTTTTTAAAACAAAAACCAGTCAGAGCACAAATTGCTATTAAAAGCCAAATTGCTCTGGTTCATTAATTTGGTCTTTGATGAAGTTTTCTCACTTCAGGTAAATAATTTAAAAACATTAAAAACTGCTCTCTCTTTTCGTCTATTTAACGTCTGTGTCTTGAGTAGAGCTGTTTTGTATTAGCAACAACACCAACGTGGTCAGTTTGATTCTTAGTAAATTAGGTTTAGGTAGGGAAATTAGGTAGGAAATTCTTAGGTTCATAGGTTGTAATGCAATGCACTGTAAGTTGCTTTGGATAAAATTGAAATACCGGTAAAAATAAAATTAAAATTTGTCATTATTTGTCATAAGTTGCATCTTCCCCCAGTGTTTGTGTATTAAAATATGTATGATGTATTAAAAAAAAGTATGAAAATCATAAATTCAGTTCATAGCCTAATATGTACATTAGTCTTAAGATGCTATGACAAAGCAATTTTGTCTTTTATAGAAGCGTCATATGAAATAAACGTGTCATGCCAACACGAGCCACCTCATCAGCATTTTCAGTAAATAACACCTCAGAAGAGGACCTCTTTGAAAGCACGGGAGGATTGTAGCGTGGCGTGTGATATGGGTGTCTTTGTACTGTTCAGTGACACACGAGAGAGGTGGAGCCACTTTAAAACAACAACATAATTACAAAGTCACTGGATAGAAATCAATTAACTCCAGAGACACGCTGCTTTGATTGAATGCGAGTCTAATTAGCATAGTAGCAAATGAGGGGCGGAGGTCCAGAGCCACTCTCTCTATCTCTCTCACTCTGTGTGTGTGTGTGTGTGTGTGTGTGTGTGTGTGTGTGCACGCGCAACAGTAGAAAATATGCCACTGAAGTCTCTATGACAACGGCAAAACCTAATGGTGTTCATAAGCAAATGTGCGCGCACACACACACACACACACACACACACACACACACACACACACACACACACAATATGCACTTCTTTTATAGTGGAGTCACACCACTGACCCACAATATGTTCCCACCCCACACACCCTAACCCCGGGGGTCCCCACAAGTGACCTTAGGGCTCCACTTTAAAATAAAAACCATGCATTTGGGGCCCCACTTTGACCTTAATGCCTGCCCACACACATACACCAATTTGATACATATAATGAATCTTTTAAAAATGTTACGTTTAAATGCTAAAACAAACATATATCTTCATGCTTCATATACTATGCAACCACACAGCAATACACACTGAGCCACACACAAAGAGGCCTGAAGCGAAAAACAAAATGGCACAAAATCTATTCCATTATTATGAGGGAGCGAGAGCGAGAAACTGAATGACATACTGATGGTGACCCGACCTTCCTCATTCAATATTTCAAAAAAAGAAGTGTAGAAAAAAAAGAGAGAGATGAAATGCCTTGGAGCGCTTCTAAAAAACCTTCCTCTGTGCCACCGCGAGCCAAAGAATTCCCATCAACTTTTCCAGGTGTGAAAATGTCAGCCAATTTACATCCCTTTTTCATAAAGGTAGGATGTGTACACCCTGGAAAAGCCTGGGCCTATTCGTCCCTCCTTTAATTCCCCACCTTTGATGCATGAAGAGAAGTGGCCATTAGGATGTGCGTCAGACAGACAGCGCTGGAGAGTGTCTCTGTGCTTTGTGTGTAAGCCTTCTCCCACTCCCTCAGAATGTTCTAAACACCGGAGCTCAGCCTGGGAGAAAGCTCAAGGATCAGCTCTTGACTAATGAGGATCCTCTTTAGCCAGCCGTCTCCTTTAAAGCACGTCAACTCACCCACTTTTCTCTTTCTCTTTCTCTCCGCACTTCTCCCTTTGCGTATTAAAAAGGAGTGACGATGCCCACCAATTACTGTAACCAATCGGGTCTGTGAAGGACACCAGACTCTAGAAGATCGCAAGGACGTGCTGTGAGCAAGAGACACCGAATACCTGCATAATTTCATTCTCAATAAATCATCCGCACCATCGTGGCAAACGTCCTTCGTCGCATTCTGCCTCCTCGCCAGCAGTGGAGGTATAAATATCATCTAATTCATTACAAGTGCAAGGTCTAATTGAGTGTTGGCGTACTAAATAATTGCATGTTGAATCCATCGTTATTATTACTCCACACCACAGCCTATCAAGTGCATCGTTATTACATAATTAGAGTCTTTCCAGTCTAAAGAGGGGAAGAAAAAATCAAAAGAAGCTTATTTACAAAACAATTTAAAGTAAAAAATGTGATTAGCCAACACGGATAATCCAATACTGCGAGTACAGTAGGATGAGTAAAAAGGATCGGGTTGAAATGGCCGTTGGCGAGTGTGTGTGTGTGTGTGTGTGTGTTCTAATCTGAGATCATTCTAGGTCACAGGAGCATTTAGCTGGACATATGTTGAGAGAGATGGGGCCGTCTCGGGCCCTTCCTCCCTTCAGGCTCTCTCTGTTTGGGACCAAGTTTAGACGCTTGTCTGTGTTGATCAGGTGCCACGGGAGACATATGTTCACTGAATGTGAGTGAGAACGACAGTGTCAAAAAAATAATCTGTTGTTCGATTACTATTGTTTTGGATAAATCCCGTGGTTGGTTTCAACAGAAATGTGTTTTCATTGACAGAAGCGGGAAAAAGTCAATACGACATGCCAATACGATGTGTGCCATGTTTTAAAGACACGGTATGAAAACCAAATCAATTGTGGCAAATCCATTTTTTTTTCTCAGATAGGTTCAGGAAAATGCTGACCTTCACATTTTCACAGCCTCTTCACAAAGGCACCTATTAACTCAGCGGTATTTATAGTTCTCACCTTGCTTGCACTCTGAGCGTGGAAACCGAAACTACACGAGTGTGTATTGAGAGCGTGAGAGGGAAGTTTAATGAAGGGGAAACGTGGCTACACGCTCAACAACATTTTGAAAAGCAGTGAAGACTGAGCTCCTTCACCAGCACTTAATCAACGTTCAAGGTTAAACAAAATGCTCTCTTTCTTTTCACACACACACTCACACACACTAACATCCCACATCGTCCTGACTTCCCTCCCAAACTCATAGATATTTCTGTACTGTATCCTAATCTATCTATCTATCTATCTATCTATCTATCTATCTATCTATCTATCTATCTATCTATCTATCTATCTATCTATCTATCTATCTGTCTGTCTGTCTGTCTGTCTGTCTGTCTGTCTGTCTGTCTGTCTGTCTATCTATCTATCTATATGTCTATCCATCCATCCATCCATCCATCCATCAATCCATCAATCCATTCATCCACCCACCCATCGAGCCATTTGTCTATTTGTCTGTCTGTCTGTCTGCCTTCCTTTCTTTCTTTCTTTTTGTCTTTCTTTCTGTCTGTCTGTCTGTACGTCCGTCAATTCGTCCATCCATCCATCCATCCATCCATCCATCCATTCATTGACTGCTCAATGAAAGAATGTAAAGGTTTTGAAGCTGCTTTAAGTTAGCATGTTTTCTAGAAAAAGACCATAATTTACTAAAATATTGTTATATCAATATTACTTGCATGGTGGCACAGTGGGCATCTCTGTCGCCTCACAGGAAGAAAGACTTGTTCGAGACTCAAGATTAATTCTTTCCGTGTGAGTTTGCATGCTGTAATCTTGGTTTCTGTGGTAATCTCAGACCCAGAATTACAAAAAAATTGTCTAAAAAGTCCCTTTAAACAGTCAAACAGTTCATTCGACTCAGAAATGGAAAAGAGGGTAATTTAATGGACATATTATGATTGAAAATGTTTCCCTCGGCCCATGTGTCCACACATCCAGACTGTGTATCCCCACACAGTGGTCTCAGAGTTACTGAGATCAGCACCAGCTTCCTTCACCCAGAAATGGAATAAGCGGTAGAAAATGGACGGATAGAGGGTATCAGACCGTTATGCGGCGTATTAAAGCAGCGAATGCCGTTGTCAGGTGAGGAGAAACAGGTGAGGAGACAGAAAGCATGTAGGGCAGCAGCACCTCCCCAGCTGAGTCCCCGCGATTGCTGCTATGGCAACAGCAGCAGGAGCCACAGAGCCGGGCAAAGTGGAGACGTCAATTAACATAGACATGTAAAATGCAGCGGTAGCGAGCAGAGAGACAGCCCTGAGTGTTTGCTTCTGTCAGTGTCTGGAGGGGAGATGAGCAAACCAGGCACACTGCAGATCCTTCTCCCCCGGTTCCTGCTTTCTGAATGCATGTTATGGAGATAAGGACGAAACCCAAGGAGAGACATTCAAAGAAACACCTGGCTCCACTAATCCACATATTGATCAGCGCTGTGTAGTCTGCAGATCAATACAGATGATAAAGTGCAAGCTGCTGCCACTGAGGAGATCTCAGAAGTTCTGGCACCCTCCAACAAACCATCTCCTGGGAACTCAGCGAGCAGCACGCTGTTTACTGCCTGGATCTAATCTCAAAGGAAACAGCGCACATAGACAGAGCCGCGCCGAATCCACACACTCACACACGCCAATTTAATTGCCCGAGGGGGGATACTGAGCTGGAGGCTTCAGCGCGCATGCCCGCATTTACACCACGCTGACTGCATCAACAAAACCAACGTGTCAGACTCGTCTTCCGCCATAAAGCTGTAATCAACTGCGAGAGCTTGATCCAAAAACATATAAAATACGTATTCAAACAAGATTTTGACATAAATTCAGCAAATGCATTCCTTTCAGCGTTGTTTACATGTGTTTTCTAAAAGTGTAATGCGACTATATTTGGGACCCATCTCTACGTTTTAATTTTTAAGTTTAAACATGCAGCATTTCGCCTAGCCATTTTAGCGGTTGCTAAAAATAGTGCAGCAGCAATCTTAGAAAAAAGGGGAAAAGACAAATTTAGAGTTAGACTTACATAATTTTGTGAAATACTGGAAGAATTCATGAAAGTAAGTCTTTACAAATCATCACTGGTGTAAAGTACTAGAGAATATTGACTTTGTTAGTTTGCTTTAGGCTACTGGGTACTTGTACTGAGTATCAAAAATATAAGAAACTTGTCATCATATTTTGGATTGAGTATCTGTAGTCTTTACTCCACTACACTTGTATGGATACTTAACGTTACTCGTTACATTGTGATTGTACGCAGGTCGGCATCTTTTCTACCACAATTAATTTTTTGTGGCAATAACGAGGCAATACTGTATCTCCATCTGCTGGATGCTAAAGGTAGTGGATGCTATTGATGAGATAAATCACGTCAACCTGAATGAGCGGTTGCACTTTTTAACACCTTTGAGTTTGACTGAGACTGACTTTCTGTTCTTTTTTGTCCATTTTGTTCTGCCAACATTGTATTTCTTATTAGGGCATACAACCTCATCGAGAAAAAGGTCCTTGCATTTCACATTTCCTGGTGTTTTTTTTATCCTAAATTCAGTACAAGTAAAATACGTATGTTCTTTTCAAATTGTACACTTTACAATTTTTATCCAAGTCTACTTGTAATTGTGACTTAAAACTTGTAAAGGAGTAATTTTACAGTAAGGTGTCTGTAATTTTACTCACGTCTGGTTTTTAGGTGCTCTTACACATCTTATTTTACAGGATATAAACTTATACTTTAGTGGTAACTAGGTATCAAGGTTTCTAGTTGTATTTGGGGACATAAATCACCTTAAATATATCAATCACTGTCTCAGCCAGGAGTAAATCCAATCAAACGAGTCACACAACTTGTCCAGTGCCAGTGAAGAGTCATTTGTGAGCTTAAATTGAAACGCCTCACCTCTCAAGCTTTCATCAGGTGCTGTGTTGACAATGAATGGCATATCTGTTCATTACTGTCATCCATCGCCGTCCGTGCAAAGCTCAGTGTTACCAGCAGCCGTCAGATTATCAGCGTGTTTCCTAAAAGAAAAGTTCTGGTTTGTTTGCTCTGCTGTGAGCGGATGTGTAGGGCCGTGTAAAAACAAAATGGTAATTTCCAAAATAAAAGGCCAGTCAGTCAATTCTGGAGTTTGAACACTGTGGTCAGAAAAACACAGATGCAGATCTTCATCCTCTGCAGATTACAGATGACTGACATCCCATTTCATTGCCTGGCCAACTTTGCACACGCACTTTTACAGGCAGATAAGGAGCTGCTGTGCCCTGGAGCACAATGTGATGAGACGATTCACCACAGAGTCTGGTGAATTTAGAGAAGCTCATTACTGGCTGGGGGCTACCAAACATCCAGGCGATCTACTCAGATGTCTTCATAAAGGCAGGTGTATCCTCTAGGACCCCAATCAACCCATCCACTTCACTTTCAACAACAGCCCCTTCCCCCAAACCCTATCAGACCACCCAATCAAGAACCAGCAGACGGTAAAACAGCATCTAGCTTCAGGCGCTCGGCTATCAAAAGTCAAGTTGTGGTCATTTATCACTGTTTGATGCTCAAATCATATGGTCATTATTGATTACATGGTGTGTGTGTGTGTGTGTGTGTGTGTGTGTGTGTGTGTGTGTGTGTGTGTGTGATATAAGTTCATCGATATATACCTGTACTGTATATATATATATATATATATATATATATATATATATATATATATATAAAGTATGTACCTGGGAGTGTGTGTCTGTGTGTGTGCGCATAAAGTTTCTGGCCTGGAGCATCGTACAACTAATTAAAATTCTCCATCACTGAACTGAAAAGCTTTTCATGCTGAAAGAGTATAAAGCTCCTCATCGCTGGTCAAATGTTTTATTTCCTCGCTGATCGTCTCTAACGTGCTTTGCGATGACCTCTATAAGAGCGGTGGAACAGACGTAAGAGGCACTGCCATCTACAGTCCAACTAATGAGGTTTACCCACAGTAAGTAAAGAACTCTCAGAGTCTCACTTAGACATAAAAGTCCCTCTTCTCTTTACTCACTGCTGCTCCCAATTCAGCTCGCAATCTTTCAACATCAGTAAAGATGTTTGCCCGACACACAAAGCTAAAAGTGGAGTTAAAATAAAATATCATGGGTCAAGTGCAATTTCTTTATAACATAATTTTCAAGGCCGCCTCATTACGCAATAAACACCACAATGACTCTGATTTAGCAGTGACTACAAGTAACAACATGACAGCAGCTAGGAAGACAAAACTGTAATGAATCAACCTACGCTGTCTATTATGTGAGGCTGAATGAATGTCTGTGCTCTGATTGGTCCAGAAGCCTCTCCATCCCTCTTGCGAGCGACACAGAAGACGCCAACCCTTCCCAACGGTCCAGAGCAACTCCATCTCTCTTCTGAGAGGAGGTGTAGATCAATAAAGATCTCAAAAGAAGAGTATTTAAAAAGAAGAGCAATTAAAAAGAGATCCGAATTTGCGAAGTCAAAGTTCATCGATTTAACCCTAAAAGGTGTATTTAACACTAGATTGTGATGTCATTGAGGCCGCCTTTCTATGCAATTTCTTTAGGTTCTAAGCATGTTACAGTTCCACAGTTACGTGTCTGTTTTATTGAAGAGATGGATTTTCTGTCTAGACTTCATCTGATTTACTACATCTGAATCTCGACGTGTCTGAAGCAGAACATTCTAGAGCTTTGGTGCTAAAAATGCAAAAGATCTTCCTTCTGTATAAGTTCAGCCTTGAAAATCCGTGGCAAACATCGATTTGCGGAAAAGCCAGGGTTCCGCCGTGTCACACTAATAACTGCCCCCATCCGTCGGCCTTCCGCAGACAAACCCACAACAGACAAACACGCGCAATAAAAGGCCGTGTTTGCCTCAGACATCAGAAGCTGTTGTGTGTTCTTGCGCGTGTTTGTGTATTCGGCGTGATTTGCATTGGTTTAACCTCCGCGCGTGCTAGCGTTTGCTGCGGCTCGGCTAATGAAATGCAAACAGCACAAGTGACGTGATCCGTGCGGCGGCGCTAAGAGCGGAGGAGGGGAGAGACGTAGAGGAGTGTTTGTCTATTTGCGTGAGTGTGTACGTGCGGGCCCTCGGGGAGGGTGGGCAGGGTTGGGGGCTGTGCAGACAGTCGGTTGGTGAATAAATCATAAAACGATAGCGAGAATGTGCTGCAGCCGCGGCGCCCGGTCTGACTGCATCTCCGCCCCAGGCGAAAAGAAAAGGTCAAGGAGACCTGAGAGACACGCGCAGGAGAGGAGAAGCAGTCACGAGGAACGCGAAGACGGCCTTTTCGGAGGCAGACGGCTATTTGTTGTGACTCTACTCGTGTGAAAGGTCTGGCTTTGTATGTGTAGGTGATTCTGACTCCGGCCTCTTCATGCATTACGTTTCCGTTTACTGAGCGCGACATCGGTGTCGGTGTGTAATTAAAGCTCTATCATATCGCACACAGAACCGCGAGCAGTTCAACGTAGCCGCTGTAAGGCATTTCAGCGAGTGGGTGACCTTTGACCACCATTATGCTAAATGCTCTCCAAGGAGAATTTCCTGTCTGTGCCATATGCAAAAGGCATCGAGTCATACAGTGCGGTTTAAAACCTCACAATTGTTGTTGCAATAATGGTAACATTTTTTAAATTAATCTACAGAACTGCTTTTTGTAAAAAGAGTGAATTAAATTGTGAAACATGCCCATTAAACGTACGTATATTTGTTTTTAAAAATTACATGCAGCAATATTGTATTCATTATTTATTGAAAATGTAAAAAGTAGTTTTTAATTTCCAAGAAATGTATAATTATTAATTTTACAATAATTTTACTATTAAATAAATCGTATAAGTATTATAATAATTCCAAGCATGAATAAATATGAATTCATTTTAATTATTACGTATATCATAATGCGAATTTTTATGAAATGTCATATATTATAAAATAATTTAGTAGTCTAAATGAGTATAATATTATACCTTTATAATATGAATTCGTAATTAAAAAAAATATATAGGAATTTTTAATATATAGGAAGAAGTAAACATTTCATCCTCTTCATGCAGTGCTCAGGAAAAAAAGCGAGGACTCATCGGCGCACACAGCACTTATCTTGTTATAGGCAAGGATTTCTGTGATTGAAAGGTTCATGGCTGAAGAGTGAAGCGGTCGACACCTGATCTAACGCACAGAAAAGGTCTTTACCGGCACTCAGGGGGCTGCACTCACTTCATTTAGACACAATACATTTTAATCTCCTCTTGCAAATTAAATGCCTAATTCCCACACACATTTCATTAGTTGGTGGTGTAAAGCCAGAGCACCTCGGTTTCAGATAATCCAATTAACACAAGACAGACACACGCCTTCCACACGCCGACTGCACCCCAATGCAAATAGAAAAGTGCTTCAGAAAGAGGATGGATGAATGGATAGAAGGATGGATAGATGGATGGATGGATGGATGGATGGTTGGTTGGATGGATATATGGATGGTTGGATGGATGGTTGGATGATTGGCTTGAATGGTTGGTTGGTTGGTTGGTTGGTTGGATAGATGAATATATGCATAGTTGGATGGATGGTTGAAAGGATGGATGGATGATTGGTTTAATTTCATGATTGGATGGATACAGGGATAGCTGAATGAATAAATTAATGAATTGTTGGATTGAGGATTGGTTGGATGGATAGATAGATTGATAGTTCAATGGTTGGATGACGGATGAATGGTTGGATGAATGGTTGTAAGGATGGATTTTTTGGATGGATGAATAGATGAATGAATGGATGTATGGGTGAGGGATGGTCAAAGCAACAGCAGAATACGTATGTGTAAAGAGAAAAGTGCAGGTCTTTATAAATCAATAGATACTTTAAGGTAATAAACATAGCTGGTGGTGAGCATAACCAATCCCCTAAATTACACATGAGTTGTGCTGCTAAATCATTCCTCTATAGGCAAATGTAAATAATGAACCATGGCTTGAAAATAATATTAAGCACAAACAGAGAAAAAAGCGCTGCAATTTACAAACAGGCTAACATTTTCACGCACTGCTAACTGCTATTTAAATTGCGCCTCTTAAACTCAGAATTCTTGTCTGGGTTCATTACATGAAGCACAAACAATAAGGCAGCAGTGAATTGGCTGTCATCCACATCTGAAGTGACTATCCATCATCAACACAGAACTTCAAGGAGCTTCTACGAAGGGCAGAAAAAAGCAAGAAAAAGACAAGAAGCGCACTTGAGATGTCGATCTGTGTCTGGTATGAGCCTGACCCCTGACCAGCATAAGCACAGGCCTGTTGTTTTCGCAGATTGAGTCTCAATAATGAAACCACATCCAGCCTCAGTAAAATGCAGTACTTATGTATATGTCATCATGTATGCCAATCAAGAGCCTGGCAGGGAGTCTTCTTTAATGCTAAAGTGACTGCAGGCAGGGGTGAAGGTGGCAAAACATCTCTCAAAGGACTGAAATATACATTTTAATCAAATGCTAATGCGCATTGATTACCATAATATCCCTTATAGCTTTCATTCAGAACCTGGTATTTGACAAGAACCCACACACACACTATGCATCTAATATAAATTCCAATATAAATTTTGCCATGGTTTTAAAATAACACACAGAAATCCAGTTCCACCTTTTTCACAGAAATGGCTTTTTACAAACAGTTTCTCCACAAAATAGCTAACTTCCTGCTCTGTCACATGATTGGAACTTCCTTCAGGCCGGATCACCACCAGACAGCTCAGGAAGAGTCATGTGCCGGAGCTTAGAATTAGACTGTGTCCAGAAGATCCCAATTCCGCTTATATAGATCTTCATATTAACTGATGGTCCAGATGGGACAGGTTAGGTCAAAGTGCTCTGACCTTTAACACTTCTGGCTAGACACACTGGGAGATTTATGCTTGGCTGGAGCACCAGACTCCTCTGGGAACTTGTATAATTCAGAGGTCAAAGGTCAAGGTGTCCAGCTGACCACATTGACCCTCTACATCCCGCTTACCTGCTTAACAAACACCCAGTTGCCATCTGACCGAGTCCTTCAGAACTCTCAGAGGAACACAAAAGCAGACAAAAAATATTCATGACTCGGCGAAAAACGATTGGCTTGTCGAATTGAAGAGAAGATACAAAACATTCTCTCCTATTTTAAGTTCAGGTGGAACGGATTAAAATTCTACCTGTTCTTTTCTCAGCCTTTGCCATTAACAATTTTCGAGCTATTTCCATGAAACTGAAACCCTCGTCCAACTTCAACAACCAACAAACACGTAACAAGTCAGTCTAGCTTGTTCGATCCGAAAATGACGGATGCGATTGTCATGAAGAGGTTCTTGAGTGGCAGCAGAAGAGACGGTGGGATTCTTCTACGTGTGAGAAAGTGAACAGAAGCCTCTGGTACAGCAGTGGCTTTATTAGAAGGTGCCTGATCGATATCCATTAGAGTTTTAATTTGCTGTGAGCTTCTGCAGGCTGCGGTGGGAAGAAGATTGCTCGGAGACGGCTTGGATGAGTGCCTCCATCAGTCTGCCTTGCTCTCTCCATTAATGAGATCTTCCTGCATGAGCACACAGACACACAACCCTGCTCCAACCGCTCAAATGAGAAGAGACTTTCCTGCAGACATTTAACTATGATAACAACTTTGGGATTTTGCTGAATAAACCAATGCAAAATGATGTGGAAAAATATGAGCTTTACTCTTCAACGCTACTTTACTGTTCATTCATTGGACGCACGCTTTCATCCAAGGCAACTTTTAGAATATGCAGACCGAGTTCAGGTTCTTGCTTAAGACCAATTTAGTTGTGGAACCACCTTTACCACTTTGTATTCAACTTAGGAAAATCCGACAGGTTGCTTGAGTTGGTCCAAATCAAAAATACAGTTAAATATAGTTATTTTTAGTTGGTTTTGATGCAGTTTGTCTTTTCTGCGAGCTAACCAAGTCCATTATTATAAACAAAACCACATGCTTGTTTAGATAATATGGTTTATTGGGCTGACATTTGCAAGAATAACTGGAAGTCGGACAACTGAATGAAGAGTTTAAGGCTTCATTCATGAGAATGCCAATGTTTGAGTTATTTGTACTGTATTGAGCACTAAACATTGTGAAATCAGCCTGTTTTAGCTTCTAATTTATAAGATGAGATACAAGCAATCCGCACCAAATTCCTTTGAGCTGTTTGTCGAGCCTAGACTTGCTTTTAATGGTCCGAACCAAAGTGAAAAGTTTCAAGCAAACAAGGGGCATCCACCATTAGCCATACAACAACATCCAACCGCTGTTTGTTAAGCAAAGAACACGGCAAATGTTCACCAAATGTTCCGTTTTGATGTCTGCGGAGATTCACAGGTCTGGCTGTTGAGTCACGTCAACTGGAATTCCTTAATTCTGTTCCACTGGAAAACAAGGAAATCCAGTTGATGTGACTCAGACGTTCAGTTTCGATGTTTTGTAACAAAAAAGTCTTGAACAGTCCAGATAAGGTCAGAAAGTTCCCTAGCCAGAATTAGCTCATTCTTTGCGAGTCTTTCAGATGCATCTCAACAAGTGACATTTACACTGCACAGATAACTTGTGTTGTCAGATTTCCAAGATGAAGCCGGCCTACAGTTAAGTACCATTTATCTGAGCACAATGGCGGAAAAGTCAGGCTCTCTCCGGTTACTCTTCCACACTTTTATCTCCACCCTTTGGGGCTGAACCTCCAATCTCTTCATTTATTTATTGTTGTCTGCAGATCTCTTGCCTCCAGGCTATCAATACCATGGGAAAAGTGGAGAAAACAGCCCTGCTCTGTTATCCCTCCCTGAAGCCGCAACTGAGAGCTTCACATCAGACTCCGTAAATGATGCAGTGCATTACAAAAGTTGGAAGGTATATTACAGCGAGGATTTAAAGCGCCTTTGCAGCGGGGTTTATAGTGCAGACGTGTCTTCAGCAGTAACACAATTGGCTGTGAGCTCTTTATAATCAAGACTCTAGAGAGTTCTAACAAGTCTCTATTTCTGGCTGTGGCTGACTTGTTTTCATTTTGCATCTCCAATCCCACTCTAGAGAAAAAAACCAAGACATACTGAACATGGCAACAGAGCGATTTCGCTGAGACGGCACTTCCACTCTGGATGAAGCCAATTTCGAATTCAGTTTCCGGCGTTGTTTCGCACTATTCTTCTTCGGCACCATGCGTATAATCCACATTCAATTCCCTCTATAGCAACACATAATGCACCAGCGTTGGACCACCAATCCCTGCAGCTAATGCTAACGTGACACCCATAGCCACAATGCGGCGACACAAAGAAACACCTCAAAGCAATGATAATAATTATTTCAATATGATAAGTTAACAAACAAGATGGAACTAATGAGTTGCCAAAAAAGCGCAAAAACAAGCTCGAAGGTCAAACATGTGACCTTGCAAGTGGCATTAGGAATTCCCAATGTTTCCAGAATATGCCAGATCAAGCCGCATAATTAAAGCCACCTCCTCCCCAACGTGCGCACTCACAAGCGAGACCCCCACTGCAGCAAAGAGATTAGGCACGAGCAAGCTGTCAGATACCCATGATCCTCTTTGCTCCTTCAAATCTCCTCTGGGTTTTAATTGTGCTTCTGCTCAGGCCACTGGTGAGCTAATTGCACTTTTGTCGAGTGCCAAGTAGAGTAATTTACCTTAAAATGAGGCTGTTTCCTAGGCAACGCACATCATTCACAGGGGCAAGTCTCTGCTTACAGTGACGGGGTTAAAAACTGCACATCATCTTATAGAACTGACGGATACATGACAGCAAAGCAATTAGAAGAGTTTAATCCACATCGGTTGATCTGAGAGCAATTTGGCGCTTGAACTTCTCAAGATGCTGTTGTCGTGTATTGTTGTCAAACTTTTGCGTTCTCTCTACACGCCGCTGTTACTGTATGTGCATGGCTGTACATGTGAGGTTATGGTATATCTCCACTGGTGATTAGCGGGACGGGGCAGTTATCCCTGCTTACCAGACATACAGGGCGGTTTAAAGCGATCCTGTCAGACTCTGCTCACCATACCAACAACGTTTTACTTTTAAAGAACTTTTAAAACGTTCCTTGGGCTTTCAATTGAAACTTACAAGACTTGTTTTTATGTCACTGATATTATGTCACAATCACAGAAAGCATCGGTAAATAAAACACATTACTGAAAGGACATTTTGAAACTTTTCTTTAATCTATTCTTTTAATCTATTCATCATTCTCTCTCTCTCTCTCACTCTTCATCAGACGAGCTCTCTCTCTCTCTCGCACACACACAAACACGCACACACACACACACACACACACACACACACACACACACACACACACTCTTCATCAGACTGACTGTCTCACACTCTAGAACACTCTTCATTAGACTGACCAAGAGTCTAAATGAAGTTTAGTAAATCCTGTTTTGTAGAGGGAATTTGAGCACTGCATGTTTATCAACAGTGACGTCAGCTTTTAATGCTGTTAACTTGCTTCTTAAAAGACAGAGGAGCAATCATGGCTAGGCTAGTTAGCGTGTCTTCCTTAGCCCCTGGCGGCAGACTCCACAACTACACTTTTATTTTCACTTGACCTGGGGCTAGAAAAAAAAAAAAAAAACAGTAGAAGCATAATACTGTAATATAACATTTTAGTGCTTTCTTAATGTACTCTTTACACAATATAACAGCTTTAAAAACACCAAGACTCATATTTCTGTCATTGAGTCTGAAACACACAGTCTCTCCCTATATGAACTGTTCCAACACAGTGTAATGGGTGAATCTTCTGCTGATTCCCAGCAACAGCTTAATTAGTTCTGTCTCGCTTTATATCTTCATCATAAGTGGGTCACTGGCATCGGCTCAGTGAAGACGGGTGCCGATTATTTTTAGTCTGACTGCTGGCTAAGAGTGTTAGAATGAGACGACAGTGCATATTAAACTCTCCCGGAAGAAACAATGCAACAATTCTGTCCACCATGATGCAAAAATAAACTAAACTTAAAACAAAACAGTTCCACACATATTGGAGACATCGTGTGCCAATCTGTGTTGACCCAAAATGCATGATTTATTACCCAAAGGGGCAGATTTCCATGATTCCTCTCTCTTTTGTTTACTGTTTTTATACTATATACATCTCTTTCTTCACAAAAGTAAAGTGAGTGTTTGTCAATATGGCCACTAGGGGCCGCATCGAAATTGTGCTCTGCATTAATAATAATAATAATAATTATTCATTCGATTTTTTATTTATTGGCGCCTTTCATGACACTCAAGGTCGCCTTACATGACACACAACATTCACCCACACACCAATTGCCCGGTGAAATAGCGGCAGCCAATCTGCGCCAGCGTCCACTTCACTCGGGCATACACACCACTACAGGAAACCCACGCAAGCACGGGGAGAACATGCAAACTCCACACAGAAAGGCCCCGACCGGCCTCGAACTCACACCACGAGTCACAGTCAGAACCTTCTTGCTGTGAGGCGACAGCGCTACCCACTGCGCCACCGTGCCGCCCAATTAACCCATCTAATGAAGATAAACACACACAGTGACGTGAACACACACACACACACACCCGGAGCAGTGGGCAGCCTCACAATTTCATCTGGAGTAGAAGACACTGAAAAGCTTGTTCACGTTATAATAATATGAGCTGTACCAAGACAAAAATGGCGTTTAATTTACTGCTTTCAGACAGAATTGCACAAAGCTCAGACTTCATCTACCTGCGGGGAAATACACACTTTCATCACCATGGCATTTGCAGCAGGTCAGGAAATGGCCCTTGAGAGTGTGTTGTCTAGGGCAACAGAGCTCAGATTCACAGTGGCAGTGTGAGGAACTATTATTACACCCTGTAGGGACATTGTCATTCAAAGTGCACTGGTAAAACCATTCCAATAAGTCCACACTAAAAGAACTACAGAGCAATCTGTTGCAAGTCATTTATACATATGCTGTAGATAAAATTAATGTCGAAAAATACTCGAATCTAAAAATTGTAAGTCAGATGGTCGTAACGTCGATGACAGCACACGGGAACCCAGAAAGCGTAATTACACAAGCAGCGGGGGCTTCAACGTGCTTAAGTGTGCAAATAATATTCATTTAATAGAGAATTATTCCCTTCTAACCTCATGCTGCAGATTCGATGGCCTAATGGCTCAATTCTTTTGGGAAACAGACTCCATCATCCTGGCTTCAGGGTGGAGATTTGTCTAATTGACCAGCTCTGTGCTTAAATCAAATGAAAGCAGGTTAAGATGTTAACTCCATCACACTAACACTTACTGGCTGAGAGAAAGACCCTCTTTAAAAGCTTCTATTGCAGCGCGACTGATATTTGCATCTCTGACAGCGTCCTGGTGTCACTTTTGCGCTCTTCTCTTTTGCCGTCTTGGAATCGTCTTCGCTCGGGGAGAGTTAAACCAGTTAACACATGCAAAACTAACCGCTCGACACAAAACATGGCAAAGCGAGGGGGAGGCTGTGCTTGTTAATCACTAATTAGGCCAATGAGTATTTGCTAATTAAGACACTGAATTCAGCTAGTTAGTGTGTGTGTATGTGTGTGTGTGTGTGCCTCCACACATGAATTTTAAGATATTTATAGCGGCGAATGAAAATGCAGTTAAGAATCTTAATGAGATCATAAACATGTCAAAATGTTGCGAGATGAAAGATGAATAGACTGATGTGGGAAACAGAAGGACAAAATGAATAAAAATGAAACGATGGATAAAAATATAAAAAAGCAGCAGGAAAAGAAGAAAGATGATAAATAGTAAAAGGAGCAGGAAAGGTTTATAAACAAAAGATGGATGGAGTGATAGATGGTTTAAAAATGTAAGAAAATGGATTGATGTGGGAAGAATGGATGGGTAGAAAAATAACAGACACTAAAAATATGACTGGAGAAGATGGATGGAAGTAAAATCAATAGATGATAAAAGTTTTATTGCAAAGAAGAGAGAAGGCAGATAGAGCTGGTCTGCAGAGAAACACAAGCAGAAAAAGGACAAAAAGACACCGCCACCACTGCAGTTTTTACAGATTCAACTGTGATTGTCCCAAACGTCCTTGAGCCGCAGAAACCTCGCCTCTCGCATCTTTTAACAGATAAAACTGACAAAATGTGTTTTTGTGTTCCATTCTTCTGCCTCATTCCGTCTTTTTTCTTCAACCTTCATACGAAACAATTTAAACAGAAGAAAGCGAAAGTAAATCATTTTCCACAACATCCGATCCAGATGCTCCCCGTCCCGCTCGGGTCCGAGCGCTGCACCTGCTCAGCTGGTCCTGATGAGAGTGCAGGCCGAGCTGACGGAGGGCCCATCTCATTCCAAGATGCTCATATTGCCTTGTCACTCGTGTTCTGCTGGAGCCGGAAAGGAGCGAGGAAGGTCGGGAAAGAAGGGCAAATCATTAGACCGCAGGTGTAGAGAAACACATGAACTAGCCACGACTCACTAGACTACTCGCATTACAGACAAATCAACTTAAGTTGGTCTAATACCGGAATCTGGCCATTCCAGATTTTGAAGGCAAAATGACAGATAAGGAACATCTCTCTGTCTCCAGTCTCTGATTTAGTGGCAGATTACTGAACATTCGGAACGGAAAAAACAGCTTGGCATTAATAAAATGACCTTTGAAAAGTTACTATAAGTGATGCTGTTAAAGTATGATGCTCTACTTTATCGTTATGTGTTTTTCTTTTCTATTAAAACTTTCCTTCAAAGCTTTTGCATTTGCATACAGTAACACACACACACACACACACACACACACACACACACACACACACACACAGCTATACATATATGTGTGTTTAGATATGCTTTTGTGTCTATAAATAATTCATATACACACTCACACAAACGCTATTTTTTTTTCTTCAAATAAAGTATAGTTGTGTGTCTGATTTTCGTTATCTCAAAAAAAGTTAACCGTTTGAAAAGACACTGAAATGATTCTGAAGCTTAGCACCACAGCAGAAGTGTATCGTGACCAAGACAAAGCACATAATCAAACAATCGAAATCAAAAGGCAGTGTTTGCGTGAGAACAGGATGATTTTATCCTGAAATGCCCCCGATGGCGTAGAAGCGCAGCGCCAGCTCAGTGTGTTCATGAACAGACTCAGAATCCAGAACAATCTAATCAGCCACTGTTACAATGGCCCAACTGAATTATTTATGGCCACAATAAAGTTATGTCTGCCTCTAATTTGTTTTTCATAAAGTTATCTGTTAGCTGAGGATCTTGGACAAACATGAAGTACTTATTGTTTTAACTAATCTGATTTGTCCTTCAGGGTCTGAGCTCAGATTCAATCCAGTGATGTCGACACAGAGACAGACAGAGACATGTAGAGATAAGCAACCCTTTAAAAAAAACAAAACAAAACTAGAGATTTTTTATTTTACTTTTTTTCTCTCTCTCCCTCTCTCTCTCTGACAGTTTTTTTTAAACACACACTCAACTTTTTATTTTCTTTACAAACCTCTTTAGCATATTTTCATTCTTTCATTTACTTTTCCTCATCATCTTTCCTCGTTTACCATTCACTTCCATTTACTTCCTTCTTTAAATCATTCATCCTCATAACCTTTTACTTTGGATGTCATGAGCTGAAATCTGAAGGCGGGACACACACAGGCGGCCAATCGGTGGTCAACCAATCACAGAGCAGGACACACAGACACACACTCTCACTTCCATCTATAGACAAGATTTCCAGACTGCTGTTCTCCTGGACATTTTTGCCAAACTGAAAAAAAAAAAAAATCACACAAGCACACCATCTCCACATCGAAAGGTCTCAGACTCGAGTCCGTAATGCTCCTCCATGCTACAAGGCCACTTATCGTGATACCCCTGGAGATGCCCACTGTGCCACTGTGCGAAAAGCTGTTGTGTAAAAGGCTGAAAGACAAGAGCAGAAGATGTTTCCAGGGCTGTTGATGTTTGCACAAGCATGTAAGGAGTGTGATGAGTGCCAGGCATAATGAATCAAAGCCTTCCTCCCCATTCATCTCGCTCCCTCTCCGTCTCTCCTCTTATGATCAAAGCCGTCATCGGGAGGAAATGGAGGACAATCTCCCATCTCACTCCCGCAATTAACATCCTGTTGTTTCTTTCTGAACTGGAGCGTTTTAATCAAACACACAGCGGGTCCGAGCCAGAATGACCTGAAGTGAGGACACTTCCATCTCCTCAAAGCATCTTATCCTCCTTAAGTCCATCAAAACATAACGGCTAATGGCCTCCTCATTTCACCGCATAATATTTACCGACAAGGTGATGAAACAGGCTTTCCTTCTGGTGTGGATAATCTATTAGATCTTATATTTATAAATAGATAAATGCGATTCGCCAACAGAACAGGGACGGATGAGAAGTCGACACGTTTCTGGTTCTGGAGCGAATCCGACTGGCCAGAAATCCCATTACACACGGGGAAAAATGTCATTACAGTAAGGAAGCTGTTTGTGATTGTATTTTGTGCGGCGATGAGGGAAACCCTTGTCAGCGCAGAGTGAAGCGTGTCATCCATCAGATGCTATTGCCTGTCGGGATGATAACTCCTAATCCACTTGTTTTTGCTGTAGATAGATTAGCGGAAGACTAATGCACTGTGAATGAAGTTCCACCACTTGTTCTCAGACGTGCAGGTATCAGGAGGCGTCTTCCATTCTGAGGGGCTTACACTGAAATTATTGCTTTTAGGAGTCGAGGGTCTCGTTGAGGTTCGACAAAATACAACAATATTTTGTAGGTAAATGTAATTGGAGTGGGAACGCTGATTGGTTCGGTCTGTGTTCCCACCGTGAGAAGCTTCTAGGTGGGTGAGTTTCTCTCCAAGATCATCAATAGTATTTCAGTGCTCAATTTCTTGAAGAGTGGAGAAAAACCCAAATAGTCACACACGTCTCTCACAAATTTCTCCTAAACTTATTATCAGGTGTGTAAAGTACGGTACTTGAGTGAATAGACTTTGTTACTTTACTTTTGTTTGTTTTTAGGCTTCTTTGTACTTGTACCGAGTATATGTACTCTTTATTCCACTACATTTGAATGGATACTTATTGTTGCATTGTGATTGTGAGCGAGAAGTCCGCGGCTCATTTCTTTGGCGGATGAGGTGATATCACCATCTGCAGGGTGCTGAAGGTACTGGATGTTACTTATATTGCACTTTTTTGCTCATTATGGGTTTTACTTTTTGTTCATTTTTTGACCTATTATGTTCTGCCATTTTGATACATTGAGGTGTTATTAAGGAAACAAAATCATCAATATCAGAAATAAAGACTTTCTTGCTTCTTACATCTCCAGCTGGGAGCGACGGCTTAGAGCTGCCCACTGCTCCGGGTTTGTGTGTTCACTTGGTTGACTTGGATGGTTAAATTCAGAGCACGACTTTGTTACAGCCCCTAGTGGCCATATTGACAAACTAACACCTCACTTTTTGAGTTCAATACTAAGTGCCTTCCAACATCATCCTTATAACAAAAATCAATTTTGGGTATAAGTGATGTAATTTAATCTGTATTTAATATTTGGATTTTGCGTATGAATAGATATTGACTAAATTATCAGGCCACTAGGTCAAAGTAAAGTAGCAGATTTATAGTAGCGACCCATCTTGCAATTATTCCAGACACACCTTCTCAATACAGCTCGGATATCAAGAAAGAAAAATCCAAGCCGAGACTATTAAAAAGTACAAAGGGGTTTGAGCCGGGTTCCTGGCTGCCACGCGTCCTAAATGAAAAATGGCTTTCCGCGTCCCAGGAGCCTGTGAGCGCTGATGCCTTCAGATGCCCGAGCAGGAACGTATGTAAAACCTGTGCCATGCAAAACAAGGGGAGAAAAATGAATATGCGAACAAAGGCAGAGCGCCAATCCCCCGGGGTGCGAGGGCGAGGAGCTGAAATCACCTCATCCAGACCGCTATATCATTTGCATGGTGCATAATCTACAAAGCTCCGCCATGCAAATGCTTCATAATGTTGATACGGGACACTTTCCAGCGGCTGTCTGCGATGAATACAGAACGCCACTGCCAGCCATCGCAAGGCCCTAAATCACTTTCAATTATCTGACACTTTCAATACTGACTGTGATTTAGAGACGCAGGAAGTTCTCCGGCCCAAACCGGCCCAGCAAATTGCCTAAAATCAAATGGAATCCATCTTGTTTCTTCACAGTCAATTTCCATTTTCTTCCGCATTCCCGTTTCTCGTCTCTTTAAAAGAAAGGAGTTTTTCCCCGACTGGACAGACTTGTGCGAGCGTCCTCGGGAATCTTCCACTATCATACAAGCGTGGGAATCTTATTAATAGCGCTAATGTGATAATCGGGGGGGATCCGGGCTGGTTTGTGGAGGAAGTAATTGTGCCTGTAATTGGGACTCAGTTCAGCTAAGGGCTTTCATTTCCTGTAATGGAGCGTCTGCGACACAGGACCAGCCCGTCACCGCAGCCAAACGACAAGAGCGAAAGATTTTAATCCTTATCCTTTCATCATCCTTCCTTCATTTAAATTTCCCCTCTTGACACGGATGATGCCCATCGAATAAAGACGGAGATGATATCACACCTCCGGGCTGATAATCTCATGTGACACCACCATCCAGCGTGTGAGGTAGTCATGCACGGAGCAGCCAAGTCACAATCTGATTAAAATGTCTGGACCGATCTGCCGGGTCCACTTCACAGCTCATTTATGGCAAATAATAGCTCCAATAAAGTGGAGGGCAGGAGTGAAAGCTTAGATTTGAGGAAAAGCCTGATTATTTCGTTCCCTTAAAGGATTTTTTTTTTCACTCTCTGAGCTGCTTTCACAGACGTATCAGGAACACACTTCCTCTATCCTTTCCTGACATACGTAATAGAGCTAAATTAAATTAAATGAAATCTGCTGCACTGGAATTTGAATTGTTGGCCTTAAAATCATCCTGAAATTAGATTTTAGTCACAAATGAACAAATAATGGAGCGAGGATGTTCAATAAATTGAACTTTTTATCCGTTCTTAATTCTTCAATCTTATAACTAACTGGCTTTTACCCCAGCTTGAGAATATGACTTTACCATTTTATTGTATTTTAGTCCTTTGTTTTCATTCTCTTATATATTTTTTGTTTTATTTATATATCATTTTGTTAATGTTATCGTGATTGTACCTTTTTTCATGTTATACTCTCTTATATTAAAATGTTGCGCTTTGGCTGTTTTTTTTTTAAAGTGCCATTATAGGTAAAGTTGACTTGACTTACTCATTCTAATAATGACTAATAACACTGCAGGAAAATTGAAATAATGTACAATAAGCACTAAGAAAAAGACAAAGCACCTACGATTTCTGTGATTGCTCAAAAAAAGAACACAAAAAGGAATGATAAAAAAAATTAATCCATATTTTCCATAGAAACCAGCAGTTTCATCCGAATCTATATCATCTACAAGGCCGCATTGTTCAAAGTCGTGAGACAACCAGACTGAAGATGTTAGTTCTGCAATCTTCCTTTTCCCAGAAGAAAACACCAGCCAGAAAAACAAGCCCTACAAGGAAGATGATGAAGATGAGAGGAAAGCTCCGTTATTAGATGCTAATAATGCTGCAGATGTGGGTTAGTAGGTTAGCGAGGCGGATTTTGCGTGTGTATTTTTTTTCTGGCCTGCAGAGTCAATAGAAATATGCACTAATTAAAAAACACTAAAGAAAATGAGAGCGATCTTGAAGTTTATCAAATCTCATTTTGTGGAATCATCACGCTTCTTACCAATCAAACTTTAAATGGCTTTGAATATTGAATTTTGAATGTGTTTTTTCATGACGACATAATGAAAGATCTGAAAATCCGGGGAAATTAGATAGAAATCGAATTATGCAAATACACTGGAACGTGGATCTCAAACCAATTCTGAGGAAAATCTCATTTCTCCATTTCTTGACATGTCTTATTGTAATTTATTTCTTTCTCTTTCTCTTCTCATTTACTGCCGTCCTTTATTTACTTTTATTTGCTAGATTTTCCATCTTTCCATCGAGAGGCACACGACACACATCAGAACCGAATTCAGATTTTCTTCACGTCCCACAATGATCAGATGAAATGCTCGTGCGAAACTCACAAGTGACAGCAGCACAATTAATTTAATACCATTAGGACTGAGACTCTTATTTTTCAAGCTTTGATTTCTTCTTGTATTCCCACATAAACATAAATAACCCAGAGTCCGCCAGCGCCACTGATGAAAACTAAACATGGCTTGAAGTGGAAGCGGCCCCTGGGAACCTGCCCACTCTCGGCCCTCTCACATCTCTTTCTTTGTGTTCTCTCCTCTCCAATCTCATTTTCGCCAGGACGCAAGAGCTAGGCACGCTACGCCGTTTTCCATCATCACCCCGCGATATAACCTCCTTGTTGCCTGGGCAACCTGGATTCGCCTTAGCAGCTTTTTGCATATTGCTGCAAATTTTTTCCATTAGTGTAGCGGTGGTGCTCAGCGGCGGCAGATAAGGCTGCTGGCGAGGGGGGCGGTGCTTGACACGTGACGGACGCCAGCTGCAAAATCATGAAGAATCGGATTTTAAAACCAACTAAACGCCAAATATTATTGATTTTGTTAACATTTTTGCACCATTCATCAGTTCTTACTTATAAATGGAAAAATTGTTAGTATTTTCATCAAACAGTGAAGCTACTTTGTAGGTCACAAAAATCAGTGTCTCAAAGTATAAAAAAAAGAGCATCTACATACTCCATTTATATTTGGCAACGCTTATTATAGCAGTGAAAAGTCTTCAAGTCCTGTCACTCAGTGCACAAGGTTTGTAGTTCCTTACTATTCTTGAGTCGTCCTGCATCCAAAGCTCTTTTGAGATTCTCCCTCAAGAAAGACAAAATCAGGAGGCTGTGATGGCCATTCCAAAACCTTAGATAAGCACTCCATGGTGAACTTTGCAGTATTTTTTTGAATTGTGAATCTTCTTTTCAGCTTCAGTTTATTTTAAAGATGGCATGAGGTTTGTCTCCAGAAATTCCTGCCATTTAGTTGAACTCATTCTTCCCTCCACTTTTGCATCGTTTCCTCTATCACTTCCCTAATATTTTATTACTTTCAAAACAGACTGCGACATTGAGAAGTTCACTTTTCTAGATCTCTTTCCAATCACATCTTTCTCTCTGTGGTTAACTACATTTCACCCAAAGGAAACTACAACATCTTTTGCATTAGTGGCATCAATAGCTTTCATTTTAGAGTCTTAAACAGCAGATAAGAGGAACTTGTGGTTGTTGAGTGTCCACGAGGTTTGATGATGTTTTAGACTTAAGAGCTTAAGACTGGTGTTTACTATTGCCGATGTTGCCAGGATTGAGATATATCGAGCAAACTATCAAGTCTGAAAGTGTGTAAGAAGAAGTCCACAACTACAAGTGCACAAACATTTGTAAAGTGCCAAAAAATAATGATTGAAACTCCAGATTGATGCACATTTTTACATTTTCACTACAACTTTACAAAACTGATGTCACTATATCCAAATGTTGATAGATCACACATTTTCTTGACATCGAGCACCACACACACACACATCTACACAACATCAGTGTCAAGCACAATCACAAAAAGGTCAAGAGCATTTCAACAGATGAAACATGAGGCATGTGTTATATTTCAGCGTGAGGTTAACGAAGTCGCTTGAACGTTAAATAAAGTTGCATGTTGACCTTTGACCTGTGGCTGAGGGCTGAGGGAGTTACAGGGGTAACACATCAGCGGGTGAACAGGGGCTGACGGAGAACGGGTTGACCCGCGGATCCCTCTCGGCTCCGCTTTGCATCACCGCTGCGTGCGGAGCAGCCAAGGAGAAAATGAATTCCTTAGTCCGTGATTATACCATTAGCCTCAGCTCAGACGTGTCCATCCAGCGCCCCACATCAGCGCTTTTCCCACACAGACACAATAATGGCCGCAGACAGAATTCTCCGGATGAATGAAATAAAGACCGGCTCTGGCAATATGCTAGTAAAGGGCAACGCGGAAGCACCTTTAACTCCATCGCTCCACGACTCTAAAGAGCACTCGCATTGTCTCCTCCATCATTCAACCCCGATTCCAATCCTTTCACTGGAAACTCATTCCCCAGCCGTCCTGCTGTCACGCATCAGCAGCGCACGCTCTCGCCTAAATCAAACGCACCGGACTGAATACATCAAGCAATCTGCCCAAACCGCCCTCATTCTACAGGCCGGCCGCGAAACTAAGACAAAAGAGATTGAAAAAGACAATGCCAAGGTAGAGGAGGCTTCATCATGCCGGCCGTGAATTCAATGTCTGCAAGCCGGAAAGACGGAATATAAACCGCGGATTACTGGGAGAAAATAAATCTGATGCGGAGTAGCTATAGTGAGACGGGATTGGCCGGGTGTCTCTTAAATGCAAAGCTCAATTTATAAAGCCACGGGTGGGATTCGCTGATATACGAGGCCAGTGATTCACGGAAGAGCCAGAGAGCCACAGCAAAGCTAAATATGAAAGCTGGTAGAAAACACACAGAAACCCAATTGGTTGGTGTCGGTGCATGAATAAAAGAATGCATGAGCAAACATATATTTTATATTTAAATCTATGCTGATGATGAACTCTGAAGAACGAATAGTGGAAATTAAAGCAAGCTATGGCACAACCAGGTCAGATCTGTTCCAATGCCACTCATAACACATCACATCACATCCAAAATGCCTTTTTTAAAATCTGGATTAAGCCATAATTCCTCATCGCACATTATAGATTTTAAATGCCACTGAGAAACTGAGAAGAAAGTTACAGCAGCAGCCGCGTCTGTGAGAGAAGACCGAGTGAAACTGACGAACAATTATTGGAAAAAAAAAATCCACAATCTGCTTGTTAGATTATAATTCCACATTAATCCAAGATTAAATCACAAAGTGGTCAAAATGTTACGTATCAAAACTCCACAAAAAAAAAAAAAAAAAAAAAAAAAAAAAAAAAAAAAAGTAAACTGCGATTTTAATTAGTACAGCTGACGCAAAGTTAACTTCCGGTGTGCAGCGGTAATCTGATGCTAGCGTTGATATTCGCGAGAGAATGAGACGGTGATAAATGTGAGAGCTGCTCTCATTAATGCAGATCATTAACTCCAGCGCAGAAACAGCAGGCGAGCACATAGCGCAACACAACCGCTTCCTGCAGGAAAACCTCGGGAAAAATTTAGTTCTGCTGCATTTAAATTAAATGTGCTCACTTCGTTCTGTGATTGACCCCATTTTTGTATTTTAGCAGGACTAATGATACTGGTTATGCCAATTTATTGAACCAAAATTGACAAAAAATCGCTTAAAACAGCTAATTATATCATTTTAAAAACTGTGGAAAAAAAAAAACCATTGTATTTCAAAAAGATGCAGATTAGAAAGACACGACTATAAAACAGTCAGAAAAAAAAGAGAGGGAGTAAAATGGAAGGAGGATGGAAAAAATAGAAATAGAAAATCCCTTAAGAGAGACAGTGGGATGAGGGAGGATACAACAACAACAACAAAAAACTAAAATGTTCTATTCATGTTCTTAACACTAGGGGTCATAATCACACACAACCATCAATTATAATCATTTTAAAGTATTTTGCATCACAAGTATCTTGATAGTCCCACGTACATTTACAATCGTAATGGAAAAAACGTCCTAAAGCGCCACCAACGCTATCACTGGAAAAACGCACATGCTCTTTTCTACATCTCCCCCATTCCTGGGCTGCGTCACAAATCATCATCAGACAGCTTGAGAACGAGACCTCTCATTTGGCCGGATGCCAGGAGTGATGTCCCAAGACTGGGAAGGGAGGAGGGCGAGTAGGTGGTGCTCACTTTCCAGTGCCCACGAGACCCTGGGATGAGGACGGAATAAATCAGACACCATCCGTCCAACCAAACTTTCAGACTTAATGTGGCACATGCACTCGATCAGTCGCCTCATATTAATATACCAATTCCAGTCCTTCAAAACAGAAATGCCAAAGACGGACAAAAGGTTGATGAAGGATCGCTGCATTAATGACCTCAGCAAAAAGATTTGCCAATTTCGACAACAAAAACACATTAGGCTCAATTAATTGAGACACACGACACTGCGGAATTATCTTCATCAACAGTGCGACATCAAGAGCACTAGAATGTGATTGGTGCAATTACTCACAGCTATTAAGGTTAAAAAAAAAAAAAAAAAAAAACCTGCATCATCTAACAAAGACGATGGAGCCTTGTCTCTCAATTTAACCCGTCGACATTCAGGAGATGGGGGAAAAAAAATCCTGATTATTATGGGATTCAACGACAGATATTTAAAAAAAATAATAAAGACTAAAAATTCTAAACAAAAGAATTGTAAGGATGGCAAACTAAATTTGACATTGGAGAACAAACATAAAAATAAACTAAAGGTGACGTACAAAATATAAAAATCTAATCTACAGAATTGTACGTCTCAAAAGGTTTCATGTCTTGCAGGCAACAAAAAATGTATTGGATTTGTTGCGCTTCCTAATCAAACCTGGGTTGATTTGCATATGTCCCCGCCCCCTCTTGTCTGAGAGCTTGGCACAGAGCCAGGAGACAGGAAGCAACAGAACACCTCTGACATTTGAAGCAAGGAGAGGAGACGCAGGAAGGGATGAAGGGTGGCGGCGAAATAAAAATGACAAATTGAAACGCCATGGAAAAGAATAACCAATAACAAGGAGCGTGACAACAGACGCACTATAGTTCTTACAAAACTAACAGGATGACTGAATTAAAGGGAAATTAAAAGCGGCAAAAGGTTAGGACACTTTGTCATTTAATTTGTATCTAACTTATCTTCTTTTACAAACATACTTTGCTTTCATTATATTTTGTTAAAAGCCTTGAGATTTTACAATGTAAATAATCATGGAAAAATGGAGGAAAGACCAAACGAGAAGGTGTTTAAAAAAATGGACTGGTGGCTTATATGCAAATTGAAAAGGCGGTGCTCGAATTAAACATTTTCCTAATTAGCATGAAGGAAACTTCAAGGGCATTACGCTGATTACTGTTAAACATGGGCTTTTCCAGTGAAAGAGACAGTAGTGCCACATTCTCTCCTTTGTTCGTTTTGTTTGCACACAAACATACATCAAAACACACTTCACAATGCCTTTAGAGTGTCGACTTCCATTACTGTGCTTCCAACAAACGTCACTTCCCATTTCCCATTAAATGTGTGGCGGGACTGACACTCTTTCCCACACTCCAAAACACAAACAAAAATAGAACAAAAGCTGAACGGAGAAACAACTTCCACACAGAAACAAACTATAACTGAGACTCAGAGAACCATCGTATGGTGATGCCGAATCAAGATGCAAAAGCTGATGTATGAATGGACAATCATCAACATCTACAACAAACAAACTCAAAAATGGACATACACACAATCCACTGACCGTCACTGTACTGACGTATTTTTACTCCAAAATGAAGGAACCAGACTTAACCAGGTTGATTGGACAAAAACATTCACCAGAAAAAGCTCCAAAAGAAAACAGGAAGTAGAAAGTATTCACTGGGTTAAATAAACATGACACCATTAACGTTCAGAGCTAGTAAACGGTCAGGGGTTTTCGTACAAGAAAGTGCAATCAGAGTCTCGTCATCTTCATGAAGAAAACACAAACAACAAATTAATTACAGCAGCGGGAAAAGACAATGAGCTAATAAAAGCAGGTTAGGAACAGGAAGGACGAGCAAACAGAGCATGAAGAGGATTCCACACCTCAACAAATACGAGAAGGATCAGAGAATGAAGAATCTTGGGAAATATCAGTTGCCAACGAGAATCATTCTGGGACACTTGAGAGGGAGAAAGACAACTCGATATGGATCAAGAAATACATGCAGGAAGTAGGTTTTGTTCCCCGCTGGGAAAAAGTTCAAGAAATCGGACCAAATTACGTATTTGACATTTAAATAATCACACAAATTTTGCAAAAAAAAAGTAATGGCAGCCAAATTAAAATTCCGGACAAATATCTTAAAAACAGAATTGTGATGATCTAATTAAATTATGTCCCATTCCAATATTTCAATTTAATTATTGATAATTATTTTACGTATCAGCGTACCATTGCACGCACTAAACATTTTATCGTAATGGTTGGAGTAAGAGCAAGAAAAACACCTCAACAGGAACTGAAGAAGATTAACAAATTCAAGAACTAACCAAGTGAATCTCCATCTACAAAACTTACAGATAAAAAAAAAGTTTATGATCCTTATCTGTTGTTAGTGTCATGAACATGAACTGTAGCATTTACTGTAACAAAATAAAGTGAGTAAGTTTGTCAATATGGCAAACCATATAGAAATTGGTACGAAACACAATATCAAACAAAAATAAAATTGCACAATTGCAGCAATTTTTTGAAAATTACAAGCACAAGATCATAGATAATGGGAATTCTGGAGCGACTGGTTGGTTTAAGATGTACAAAAATTGATAGCATTTGCCATTTAGGCGAATATACAGCCTAAATCCAACAGCCAACCATTATTTCCAACACCCTAATAAACAATTAGTAACAATAACAATATAATGATCAAAATTAGAGTCCATTAAAAGCAGTAGAAAACAAAAATGGCGCATTCTGCACGTCAAATCGGAGCGTTTATTCAGAAAATATTCCAAGACGTTTTTACAGTTACCAGACACATCATTTTTGGACAATTTAAATCTTTATTTCTTTAAAATCGCAGGATATCAAGGTTATTCGTCTTGCTCTTAAAATCATTACAAAAACCATAATCATATGAATATACAGCAAACAAACAAGCAAAGGTCAGGAGCATTTCAGGTATTTGTCTGCACCAAAAACCCAAAAGTCTGAGGAATTTCAACAATTCTTAAAAAAAGTGGCTCATCATCAGACATGGCAGGAATCGTTTAACGTAAAAGCTCGCGACATTGCGTGTGGAGCATTTCCTCTGAGTTAGTGTCACGTGACGACTGTCTGACCGCTGCTTTAAAACACATGTAGAGGAAATCTGATTATTACTTTACAATTGGATTTTTAAAAAAAATTGTGGTTTTCTACACCAACAGCCCTTGTGTTTTAAAAAAATGTGCTTGAATTCACTTAAGCACACTATATAACTTGTAGTGTTTGAGCATTGACACAGAGCTGGAGCTCATGATGAGGTTTGTAAAAGGACTCTGCATCTTTTTAAATCGCTTTGCTCAAAACCAAGCATAAATATTGAGACTAGTGGACGAATCACATAAAAAGGAGTGTGGAGACGACTCCGGTAAAATACAGGTAAGGAAGTGCGGTAAAGGAAGATCTGAACCTCCCACCCCAGGACCACACGCACAGACCTGCCGCATCAGCACCGAGAGTCAGGAACATGCTGGATCTGGAGCAGCTCTTCATCAGCATCCTTTCTGACCTCTTCACCCGAGTCCCAAGTGCCTGAACGGGCGTCTGGAGGGTTTAAGGGCAGCGCGCACTCATTTCTGGGAAGTCATTATGAGCGTCTCTTGGTGGTCCTCTTCACCTCAAGTCCATGGTTGACTGAAGGGGACGGAACAGAGCGTAAAGAGGGTTGGGGATGAAGGGAAGAAAAGAAATGGCTGGTGACTGAGGTTGGAAGGATCTAGATTTCATGGGAGGCCGGATGGTGTTCGCCCAGACCGTTGGCCTGAGTGTTGTTCTCGTTGAGTCGACGGACACGATACATCTCGTAGTGGATGCTGCTGGTAATGTCCTTAATGTTCTGCATGTGGGTTCTGTGGAACACGAGCCATGTTACGGAGTTAAGAACAGAAGACAGTAAGTAGACGGAGTGATGGATAGCGAGGAGGACTGGTGACTAGTGAGAAGCTGTCAATATGGATTCACACTGATAATCATAACAGACTGATAACTTCATAGGATCTACTGATACGTTTTTTTTTTTGTTTTTTTTTTTTTATTCACTTGTTTTGAAAGAAATCACTTGAATAGTCCTCTACAAGTGAACAAAGACTCATTCTGTTAATCACATAACATTATTACTTTTTAAGGATTCGTGGAAAGTACTGACCTTATGAGAAGATCCCGCAGGTAGGCAAACTCACAGTGAGCAATGTTCTCAACTAAAGACACCAAAAATCAACACAGACATGTTAGAGTGGGATGTGTTTCCAGGAACTAGACAAGATAAGTTTGTAAAGTAAAATGAAATTAGAGATCACTGATCAGTTGGACTAGTTAACTGTTGGTTTAGATTTAAGCTTCTATAGGATATGAGTCTTTTCTACTCTTCAATAAATGTTTTTTTTTTTTCAATTTTCTTTTACAAAAACGTATGGTTTCCTGACCACAATTGACAAAATACCACTGGTCATTTCATCACATTATTATTTAATTACTTCTGCTAAAATTGGATTTTCCTCCATTCTGCATTTTAACACTAAATCCAGTGTCAATATTCTAATTCATAATTCATAGTATATGGTTTTATTTTTATTACCTTGTACTGTAAACAATTAATAATTTAAAAAATAAAAAATAATTTGTTTTATATTGTAATTTCAAACAGAACAAACACACACACAAAATGTAAATGATAAAATCCCCATACAAGGCAATCGGTTATGCACACTTTATGAACATTTACTATGGTAGCAGTAATTTTATTCAAATTTTAAATATCCAAATAAAGGTATATGAGTCCAAAAATAGTACAGTATTTGCTATATTTCGCAAAATTGAAAACCTACAATATCGCAGTCATTATGAGCAGCTCCTTGTCACCGTGGTCCAAATGATCATAGGTTTGAGAAACACTGACAGGACTGTAACTGATGGAGCTTATAGCCGCGGGCTGCCACTGATAGACGCATTTTAGCTGTCCAGCAGGACGCTGACTCACGGGAAAAATGACGAAGACATAATGGCCTACTGAGTGGCTCCTCATTTACAGAAGATACAGCGCTCCCAGGTTTGACTCATAGCTGTACATTTACAGTTAATAAGCTCCCTTGATGTGCTTTTGGAACGCCGCTGTCTGCATAGTCAGCACTCCACTAATCATTCGCTCTCGCTCGCTCGCTCCTCTAATGGCCATAAAAAAAACAGAAGGGTCACCGGACCTTCAATGGTTCCCCATTTTGTTTTCCTTCCCAAGAGTCTCCTTCCATTGACCTGGTACTCTTGATCACTTCCAACAACTGCAAAAGGAATCATTTCCTAATGGAAAGAAAAGAGTGGGTAAGCTCAAGGAATGTCAGGAGCTTTTATCTAAACGTAGCAGCGACTCACTCGTATTTTCTCGTTTATAATTCTGTCCTCCACGTCCTCGTCGAACCCTTTCTGCGGATACACGTCTATCCCATTGGCCCGGAGCTCTTCCCTGATCTAGACAACAGAAACGTATTTGTTAAAATCTCTTTCGAATCACAGACCAAGAACAACTTTAAAAAGTGTGGTGAAAGAGCTCAGACTTCAGTGCTTATTTATATGTTGAGAAGGTGATGGAGATTTTAGTTGACGGCAGCTGAATGGAAGACAGTTCTTGTTGGAGATTGAACTTCATACTAGTAGCAACTGGTATCCAGGGCAAGGAGACAATCAGTTGAGTGACACGCTTCATCTTTTGACTGTAACTTCTCTCGTTTTGCGGTCTAAATGTCAGTGGCAAAAAAAATGTCTTTCATTTCCTGGGAATTAAACCCACTGGAAAATCAAGGAAATGATTTATTATTTTCATTATTAGGCTTTTTAGGGTTGGATCAATGTGAAGCATTGAGTTCTACAATATACGTAGAAAACACCCAAGAACAAGTGTAAACCATTAAAGGTGGCAAGAACTGTCAGTTATGTGAAACGATGCCAGAACAGTCGTGCCGGTTTCCAACAAGGACGCTAACCCTGCAAAAACAAAGTCTTTGTTTTCCTGCAATGCACGAAGCCTGAAGGAAACAGTCTCTTCATGAATAAAAAAGGCACATTAGAGCTCTCCAAAGGTGCTGGAGGTTTCACGGCCATAATGTAATCTTGAAAACCCTCTGAAGAAAAGAAAAGAGGATTGCCAACTGCAGAGTGAACAACATAACAGCATGTACCAGCTCCTCCACACATCACTGCATCACTCCGTACCCCCCCCCATCATCTCCACTGGGCTCAGCATACACAAATCCACTAGATATTTTATTTGCCGTCGTTTGAACAAATGTTTTTTTGCTACAACCACACTGGGGGTCATTTCATATTCACCTTCTTCTTGAAGAAATCCCTCTCCTCCAGCGTTAGGGTATCTGCCTTTGCGATGACAGGAACGATGTTCACAACTTTGCTGAGACGTCTCATAAATTCCACATCTAAAGGTCTCAGACTGGAAAGAAGAAAAACACGACATTGGATTAACTCATATGGGCCAGAAAGAAACTACACATCTTCACCACCAGAGGGCGAACCAGTGCAGACTACAAAGATCACTGGGATGGAGCTTTCATGCAAACATGGGAGGATCTTTGCATCCATTAACGTCATGGAAAAAACGTGACACTGAGCAAATCTCCAGCCAGTGCCGCTCGACGTGTTGTCCTGATATCTGACGGTTCATCTCTCAATCGCAGTTGTTGAGAGGCTGAACGCAGCTGCTGAGGAGTGACATCTGCCGTGCTGGATGGACATGAAACGGTCATTCACAGTGGTCTACAGAAAGCGCCACATTCTCCAGACACATTGGCTCAGGCTGTTGTGTTAAAGGCCCTCGGATTGTTTTCACAAAAGAATGAAAGAATTTTACCACCAATCATTCTTAAAAAGGCACATGATAAACTGATGATAGTATCGTCGGAGTTCACAAAATATTAGTGCATTGCCCTTGGTTGTCAATCATGGAACATTTACCAAATAGTGCAAGGTAACAGGTTGCTTCTCTTTCACTTGGACATTTTGGTTCAGAGATGCAAAATAAATGAGAAAGACGCAAAGACGTGTCCGAGAGAGGTTATTTAGAGAGAGACAAAGAGAGACTCTTAAAAAAACAAATAAAGGAGTGAGACTGATAGCTTGTAAAAGACAAGAAAGATCACAACTCATTTGTGTCTGCAACATTCAAATCTAGAACAGAACCTGACAGAGAATAAGCACTAATAAAAAAATCATAGTCAAAAATTTTTCTTGGAAAGAGGAACGTTTACCTCTTTAAACATCCTCATCTCTACATCCGAAAGCTTCAAATTCTTAAATGGCTACAGAACAAAAATAACAGACGCCTGGTCAAACTGTTACTGATACTAGCCAGGTATCCCAGAGCAGTGCGTTAGTCATAGTGTTTTTCCATTTTTATAATCACAGAATTTCAAAAGGAAAGAATACTGCAAAGCGAATGTAAAGGCATTTCACATCGTTGGACAAATCACCATCATTCATCATTTTCAGAAATATGGAGAGAGAGAGAGAAAAAAAAAAAAAAAAAAAAAACAGCAAAACTGATGAGTGACCACAGTTACAGGAAACAGGGTGAAGAGGAAGAACAGTGCTGCCCTCTAAAGGAAACAGATGAACTGACGTTTCCCAACCAGTGATGGAACCTTCTGTACTGACCAGTGTCCTGTAGGAGGGATGAAGTAAATGCAACAGTGCACGCGCGAGTCTGGAATCCTTTTCTTCCGGTTGATATTGATCTCTTCTTGCAAGTACTGCTCATACTGGTCATTGATAAACTTCATGATGGGCTGCCAACTGTTGAGAAAAAGACGCCAGTCACACACCTGCAAACAGGAGAAACCAAGCAAGCAAGATTCAAACGGATGATTCTACCAGTCCTCGTTGTTGATCTGATCACCAAATCCTGGCGTGTCAATCACCGTCAGCTTCATCCGAACGCCTTTCTCTTCTATGTCTGTGAAGAGGATGTGAGAAAAGTTGGGATGAAAGCTTGAACACTTGAGAAAGTGGCCTGGCTTTGACACGAGATGTTTACCGTGACTGATGGACTTGATCTCGATGGTTTTCGGGATCTTTTCCTCCGCTGTGCCGAGGACGGACTTGCGGCTGACTTTAGATTTGAAGAGTGTATTCATCAGTGTAGACTTTCCCAATCCACTCTGTCCTGTACACACATAAACAGACAATTTACCAAAAAAAAAAAAAAGAAAAAAAAAAGGCCACTGCATTGACCGCGTTCTGCTTGCCCCGACATGCAGTTGTTTTTCTAGCATCCATCAAAACCAAAGAGTGAGTGTATTGACAGCACTGCTAATCCTTCCCTTCTAAACAGGCTGTAACTCTTTAAACCCGTCCTTTTTCCAAGACATAAATTTGGCCATGGAGACACAGGAAGCCACCCATCACGAAACAGCTGCAGAACGGTGCCACAGCAGCTGTGGATGAACGCAGTGTCGCAAACTAAACCAATTAAACAACTGGAGCCAACAAGTCAACTTGAGAAGATTGCACTTTTGCGCTTTCCAAAAAAAAAATCTGTTTTGGATCTTGGTGGATCTTGGAGTCCATGTCCTAGATTTCAAAAAGCTCCGTCTCTGCAAAAACCTACGGTAAAAATTCCCTTTACCCATAATTACCCTTAAACAAGAACCAAACCAGGCTGAAACTCACTACAGCAGCAAGTCTGAAAGCAAAAAGGCAGGATCGGCGAGCAGCTGTTGGGCTGGAGGAACGCTGACGGAGGTTGGCTCTGTGTTCTGACTGGGTTAAGTCAACAGCAGGTTTGGCCACACTGACCCAGAGGGCCACTTTAAAGAAAACAGCTGCACCCTCACACAACTACAGGTTCATTTTGCCGACCTCAACCGAGCTTGTAATTATTCCAACTTGTAAACAGCACATAAATCATGCTGGTTAATACAAGAACCGCATCCACGCGTCCTACAGGAGAACTCCACAGGGCGGGAAAACACCTCCAGATGAACGGTCCACCACGTTTCCTACGTCGCGTTATTCCAGAAAGACGCCTCTGCTCAATTAAACACCTACTTGTTCATCACGTTTCAGGAAGAACCTGCATTATTAACAGATGTGTAACGCGGTGTTAAATTCTTCAGGTTTGTTCTGTTTTCGGTCTGAGCCACAGTCAGATTGTCTGTTCTAGGCCTTTCAGGTGTGGAAGCAAACACACGGAATGGAAGTGTCAGGTTTAATTCACTCTTGGTCGCCGGTGTCATTCGCGTCACCGTAAACGTGTGTTCCATCTTCGTGCTGAAGGAGCAAATCTAATTAGACTCATTTGCACTGTCTTGCACAATCTATTGGCTAAAAATATGAATACTACAGTCGACATGATGAGAACACTTCAGAAACGAAAAAGACTGATAAGTGTAAAATGTCAGACTTTTCTTATTTATTGTGCATCACAGAGGCTGAGAGGAAAGAGAGAGAGAGAGAGAGAGAGAGAGAGAGAGAGAGAGAGAGAGAAAATGAGGAGTAAATGGTGAGCAAACCAGTCTAAATGCATTAACTGATTATCACTTTGTACTAGGGTTGGTCGATATTGGGATGTGGAGGGGGGGAGGGGTGACCCTAAATTACATTATTTGTACACAAAATCTGCATTCTAACTTTATTTTAAGTAATAAATTAGATACAGGGGGTAACCTGGATAAGCATCTGTGCCTTTAACCTTTTTTTTACTTTTAAAAGTAGTAGACCAGGCATTTATTAAAAAAAAAAAAAAAAAAAAAAAAAAGAAGAGAGAGATGACGCGTCGTGAGAGTCTGAATCTAATGTTGCGTGAAACACGTTTACAAACTTCTTTGCGTTCAACTAGCAATGTCTCCGTGTTGTCATTATTGATTGTAACAAAACAAACGTTTTATACTGTAATAAAGTGTTTTATATACATATATACACATATAGATGTACAAACACGTGTCAGTGGTATTGCAAAATCCATATCGTGGCAGAACTCAATACCGGTTTTCACATTAATGGTAACTGGTTTACCACCCACCCCTACTTTGTACATATAATCTATATATTCATTCTGCTGGTGTGAGATGCAATTTCCCCTCTGTGCGAGAAATAAAGGCATTTTCATTCATCTATTTATTAGTTGCAAAAGGGCAGATGAAAAGGTTGCAAACTTGAATCCTGGACTGGTATTCGAACCTGCAATCTGCAACCCACTGACCAGGGCTTGTGTGTGTGTGTGTGTGTGTGTGTGTGCGCACATTAACAGGTAGACACTTAAGAATATAACCCCCCCGCCCTCCAAGACACCCTGATGTTCATGCACACTCACCTACTACCATGATGTTGAGTTCGAATCCTTGTTTCATGGCCTTTCTTCTCATTTGCTCCAGGATGGCATCAATCCCCACGTAGCTGAAATCCAGGCTGGGCTTCTCCAGACACATGCTTGAAGGTCTCTCTGGTAAAAGCGACTCTGCCATGATGCTTCCGCTTCCGCTGCTGCTGCTACTGCTGCTGTAGCTGGACACGACCTCGGACCCTGCAGGCATGAAATAAAGATGCTATGGGGGCTTGGACTTGCAATAGCTGCTTTTAAAAGCCACTACATAAATATACAAAAGCTGCCTGCTTTACTGGGGATCGAGTTTCTGAGGTTAGAGAACCAAGAGAAAGTGGGAAAATAAAAAGTTATCGTCTCCATGTGTCCAAGTAAGTCAGGAATGAATGATTGGTGTCATAAATAATGCAAGTCACGGCTCCATATTGTTACAGTGGTGTCATTCTCTTTGTGTATATACATTGTCTACATTTTGGAAATGTTAATGTAAAAAAAATACTAATTTAAATATAAATAAATAGTTCAAAACAAACAAATAAGAAAATAATAACAATAATAATAATAGTAATAATAAAAAAATACAACACAATACAAAAAAAAATTATTTTCATTATCAGAAAAAGACCATATAAATAAGACTTATATTAATATAATTTTTCCATGAAAATCAGCCATGTAAAAATTAAAATCTAATATTACTCATATTGTAAACAAGAAATAAGACAACTTAATGTTTGAACTGACTTTGTTTTTGTACATATGATTGCAGCAATGGATGCAGAGACAACAATAACATGAGATGTCTTTAAAAAATTATCAATATTTATCAACAATTATCTTAATGTCTCTTGATTTGTCACTTGCTACTTTCTAATCTTATAATTCTTATTTTTCCTCATTTTCCTTCTTTAGAAAAATGTAAAAGTAACAAAAAGGAAATACGGCAGAAACACCCAGAATGCAACAGAAGTCTGTGTGGCTTGAGTGGTAATGCCGGGTTCTCCTCTGGCCCCCCGAGATAAACCATGCAGCCCTAAAACGAACCCCAGGATTTAGAGGGGTCCTCATAGACAAAACGGTTCAGATTCCTCCAAGTCAGTAAGTAACCTGATCCATTGGTCGCTCTAAAGTTCACCCCGGTTATTCCAATCGGCTCCTCTCCCCCATCGGGGAACAAAGCCAAAAAAAAATCCCCACAACTGCCTCACAAAAGTGCGGCTCGTCCCCGCCGTCTCTACGGTTACTACAGGTATACTATGGTGAACGCCAACACAACCAGTCAAACAGAAACTGATAGGTAGTAAACACTCTTCACAAAGTAGTGAGAACGAACGCCAATGTTGTAGTACGTTTGCAACCATTACACTGATATTAATGAGAAGTTTTATTATGCAGGAATGTAATGGCAAAGACTTGTATCATAAATTCCACCATTGCTGATAAGTGTGCCATCTATAGAATTGTTATCCAAATAGCGTAAAAGATTTTAGTGCCCTCTCCTGTGTTTTCTCTGGACTTCCTTTTGTTCCTAAAGCCTGGGAAATTCGAGCACCATAAAATTGTGAGAAACTATTTAAAGACCTTCCTAGCATGGAAAAAATCACTTCCTGCAGTTACCTTGTGTGATGCAACTCTTCCTGTGTCCAGACAGCTGATCCAGCGTTCTAAAGGACTCGTGGGTTCTCCGGCAAACCTTTCAGAAGACTGATCTCTGTAATGTAGAAGCCCCTCCACGCTACAGTAGCAGACCGCACTGGTCAGCAGACCACTGCCCCAAGACATTTTAATCCAGCCAAGCCAAGGCGCGAACCAAGTTCTCCTTTACATTCCATTTCGTGTATCCAGCCCAACATCCTCCACCTGAGCAAATATGACCTGACGAATGCTGAGTGTGAAAGACAACTTGCTGATCGGCCTTCAAATATTCCAACAACAAAACGTCGGCATTAGTTCCAAATTCCCCATTGCAAACACATCAGTGTTCTATTCGTGGACGCAGACAGAAGGACGGTGTGTGGGGATTGGAACAGAACGTTGCTCTCGCTCCATCTCTAGTTTGATGATTATGACAACATTCAATGAATCACAAATACAATAAACATTCTTCTTCTTTACCCATTAAAGTTAGCTTTTCTTTCTGTGTACATTAATCGTAACAATTATAATATTTTTGAATTATTTGAATTTTATAGTGATCTAAAGGTAAAGCTGGATTTTATATGGACACCTATACCTGATAAATCCATTACGTCATTTTTTTAGATGTTTTAGTGTTTTTAATTAACATTCCTAGCATTTTACTTTTACCTTTAAATTGTGAGCTTTGTCCAAATAGTTTGGCTTATCCTCACAATTAACCAACAATTATTTTGGTAGACAGAACTTCCCATTATTACCAATGTATTCATTGGATCTACTGTGTCCAAAAATCCATAGGGTATGCAAAGTAAAGATTTCATAGAAATGCAGTGAGTAATTCAGAACAGTATTGAACATTTTCTCAATTTTTGAATCAGCGTATAATATTAAATCTGACACTGTGAAAGCTGCTGAGCTCCATGGCAACAGCAAAAATCACAACAGGGGAACAATCAGACCCTCCGTCCAAGAGTATGACGCTTTTCCTGTGCAACACTGCAAAGTAAACTGACCCCACAGATGAAATCCATGGAATACTTGCCTGTAAAAGGAGATCAGAACGCAGGTGCCTGCACACAACCCATCCCATCCCATAAATCTCCACAATCATTAGTCCGAACACAATGCCACGTCAAAACAACAAAACATCTGAAAGGCATTAAAAACGCATTATCACGATGTGAAAACGTCCAATGAAGGTCGTCTCGAAGAACCACCACGGTCTGCAAAATGACATGAAACTTCTTGGCTAAAAGGTTGAGTTGTGCAAAATTAATTTAGAAAAACTTTCCAATTTTTGTAATACATTTGGCAGTTGAGATTTAGATTATGTTTTAGATTATTCAGTGAACAAGAGCTGCACAAAATATTCCCTCCATTCAGTTTAACTAGTCATAATTGTGTGAATTTCCCAACTTAAGAATCATTTGTTAAATATTAAATCCTATATGAAAGAAATCAGGCTTTCGCAATAGAGAAATGGCTCAAATTATGCTTTGAACAACAACAAAAAAAAATAAAAAAAAACAGTTGTTTTTAAACAAGTACTAGTTAGAGCTCTCATGCAATCCTGGCTCTCATTCCGATCATTCACCACATGTGACGCACTGTGACAGGAACAGTGTCGACTGACAGGTTTGGAGTGGGGGGCTTCACCGTTCCTGAGGAGATAACAGTTTGACGGAAAACTGAAACACCCACAGTGCAAAAACAACTCAAGCGCTCGGGGAGAGGTTCCGCAAACTGATGATTAGCCGTTTCCCAAACTGGAGAATGTCAAAACTTGTTTTCAACCAACACGTTTACAGCAGAAATGACACCGTTCTTCAAATCCTCTTACTCTAGACGTGTAAGACCAATTAGATCTGGTCAGTACAAGTCATGCCAAACTAAATCAGGAATAGAAATTCCATAAACTCTTTCTGGAACAAACTGAATAGTCTATTAGTTTTGGGAATTAATGATTTCTATTTAATGACTTTGTAAATATATGTCAGCAACTCCGCAATAAAAAGTAAGAAGAGAGAAAGTCTTAACAACTGATTTATCTGCGCCTTTCAGTCGGGGTGAACGCTGCAAATCACTGGCCACGGTCAGTGGGGGAGAGAGAGAGAGAGGGAGAGAGAGACAGAGAGACAGAGAGAGACAGAGAGTGAGAGAGTGAGAGAGTGACACCAGTAAAGTCGACCCAGGGGATCTGCAGCAAAGCAAGAATCTCAAGCCCAGTCTAGGGAGATGGTGTAAAACGGTGGTGATGGACCATATTTAATAAATCATCGCTTTCAAAATAGCAAATATTCCATAACACCATCACTGAATGAATGCCTGAGCAGTTATTCATTTCACTGAGAAAAGCTCCAAACAAAAGCACATTCTTCACCACTAGTTCCAGCATTGGACAGTCCGTGTAGCCCAATGACACGGATCGGCTCCAGGAAGATGAGACGGCAAAAAGAGAGAGGGAACGCTGGAGTTCCTGACCTCACATGGGGAAAAGCTCAAGGCAGAACGGAAATTGATGTTAACACACACACACACACACACACACACACGCACACAAAGAGACAGAGAGAGTGAGACAGAGAGAGAGATGGTGTGGGGAGTATTTATTCTGTGTTGGGCCGGTGAGAACGACTGTAGTTTGTGTAAAAACAGATGTGTCATGAGCACAACTGGAAAATGTCGATTGAACCGAAGGGACGTCAGGAGCAGAATGTTCTTTACTTTATTTTACTTTACAGTGATTTAGCAGACTCTTTTATCCAAAGCCACTTGCGATTCATTACAATTTTTACAATTCAACAAATTTCTGCTTTGCCTGGGAATGGAACCCATGATCCGGTTTCAAACACCAACGCTCTACAGACTGAGCTACTGGGAAAGGATTCTTCATGGCATAACATGGGAAAGAAAACACATGCAGCATTTCAGGAAATCGAATAACTACATTTTTTGTGATTTTTTTTGTGGATATGTTAAAATAGTAAAGTACTTTCAGCATGACCCCCGCCATCTTTGGGGGCTAGAACCTAGAAAAAAAGCTTTTTAAATGCATTTTAGTTATTATCCAAACCCTTTAATCCATTGATCTCATCCCCGACAGATTCCAGATGTAACCCAGTGAACAATCCAGCTTGCCATGCAGAAACCCATCACAACATTGCAATTTGTGTGTGAGAAACAATCGGTTCCGGCTGCAGAAAAATGTTTATGCCAGCGAGCTTTAGTCCAAATGAGTCATCAGGAATCTTCTACTCATTGCCAACTCGCCCGAAACAAACCCCCTGCACATCCAGCCTGGGGATACACATCCCTGACATTCTTACCGAATGAGACCACAGTGGTATTCAAAGGTGAACGTTTATCTTCGGAATTACAAGCAAGTGTCTTAGAAGTGATCGAATGGATGGCAACCAGGAGAAACGTAATATCTGGGAATCGAGTCATCAACTTGATGCAGCAACATGGCGACATGACCTAACAAATGTAGTGCAGATCACATGACAGATCGGCAGAAAGCGAAGATTGTACGTGCTTTTAAACAGCATGACATTCTTGACGCTTCAGGGATCTTGTTATTTCCTCATGTTAGTTCTGTAGAATCAACTCAGACATTCATTTCAAGATCAATGAACACATTTTACCATTGAACTACAAGGAGTTGTCATGTGATTCTCCATAACAGGCCGGAAAGTTTCAGTTAATACATGGAACCTAGAACAGTCGTCTTATGATGAGCACATACAAACTCACAAACAAAAAAAACTGCAATTAAACAATTTTGTTAAAACTGTTTTTATCATTTTATTTAAACTGTTTTATCAATGTTTATTATTATTTTGATGTCTTTTACCTGTACTTGCCAATGACAAAGATTAATCTAATATTTCAGACATATTTCCATACAGTTCATAAAACCATTTTCCCTCAAATCTGTTACAGTAGCTAAAAATATTCCTATCTGAAGAAGAAATAAAGATATTGTACTGTGATGTTAATGGTGGTAGTACTAAACCACCAAAGATAATAAAACAATGGTGTTTAATCAGAGTATTGCACATGTATTGTATGCGGTTTTCTTGAATCAACAATGAAGCGCAATTATTTTAACGTACATCGATAACATCTAAATGCTCTGCAAACATTTGCAATGCAAATGATCACTACTTTTATAGTTTCAGAGAAGTATGAATATGCTATCATCATGTCAGACAGGTTTGACACTCCAGCTTTGAACCACACCGCACAAGGATGAAAAAGAACTTCTGAGTGTGATGGCCACCACGCTTCCCAAGACTGAAGGGTTGAGTGAGCACACGGATCATAAATATTCCCAACACACCCTACAGTAGAATACACTTCAATCCCACAAGAATCCCACGGACAGTCAAGTATGTGTGCACTCATGGCAGTGGGCAGAAATCCTCTAAGGTCTGTTGGTTTATTCTTGGTGGGAAAAAAAAAAAAAAAAAAAAAACCAACCACAAGGAGTTCAAAATGACTCCTCGACGTGAAGAGGAGGAGATGGTCAGGAAAGAGAAGAATATTTGAGGAAAAGCTCCAAGAAATGACAGTATAAGTGGTTTGTCTTTGACAGAAAGGTTAGCATCCAAAGTCTGAAAATCATTAACATGCTCCAGAGAGCCAACAATGCAGCTAACAAAGAAAAACACGTCTTGGAACTGATGACTACGTTATTAAGCTCCAAAGGAGGAAAATCAGACCAAAACGGTCACGTGACAAGACAGCGGAAACACAGAAGAGCGTGACAGCGGCAGAGGAAGAGAGCTGAGGCTTTACTCCTGGTCCCCAACCGGATGTGGGCCGAGAGAAAAACACGAAAGTCACAGTGAAGTCACTGAAAGTCAGTCGACACAAACAAATAATTAACAGAGAAATTCCAACAATCCAAGTTCATGAGCACACTATATTTCTTAGAATTCTCACATTAATGCTTCCTGTAAAACAGAGATCGACTTCTCCAGAAGAATTGTGCTCATCTCACATAAAATGGAACAAATTCCTAGAGCGATTCGCCCAAAAGTCAACTTCAGCAGGATAGAATTACACAAAGACAAGAATGAGTGCGGCCCGTGCAGTCGTGTAACCTGCACACTTTAATTACAAGGCCAAGAGAGAAGGTGCAGACAGGGAGCGAAGGATGAAAAAGGAGAGAACCGGCGAACACGCCCCCTCTGCAAAATCACAGATGCTTAGAGACATAATAAATCTTCCCTTTGCAGAACTTTCCAGCTTGAACATCCACGCTGCCCTAACATGGAAAACAGGCAGAGCCAATGCACAGAAGATAGTTACAACACACGTAAACACACAGATCTAATACTAACCAAGTACCATTTTCTAGTAAATTAAAGAACTTGTAGATTGTTTGGTAGGAAATAACTTGGGAAAAATGCCAAATAAGACTATAAGAAAAGCAGAGTGGCACATGTGGAATGAAAGAGAGGAAGATAGAGTCTAACTTACTTTTCTGCTCGTCCCTGTTCAGCCTCAGCTCTCCAGTGTGAGCCTCTGCTAGAGTCTCTGGGCTTTACTCTGACTCCGCCCTAAAAGTATCATGTGACACTCGAAACAACCACACCCCTCTTAAACTCCAGCTTACACGAAGCAGAGGCAGAACCAGAGAGAGAGAAAGAAAGATAAATGAGGATAGAGTCAGGTCTTTATCTGCCTGACAAATCCTAATCACACAGCTTCAAACTGCCTTTCAATCTTTCTGTGTTTTAAGGCGAGATAAAACAGAACCAACTTATAGTTTGGACAGTCCATCATCAATGATTAATGAGCTCGAAATCACCCGAGGCGAGCGTTCAGCTACAGATCTGAACGTTTTAAACAGATTACGTCATCATCACAACAATAAAAATGAAATTTACATTTACATTGTTTAATGACCTTTGAAATGACCTTTGTAAAGAAAAAAAAAACCATTGACTCCATAAAACATAAATAGTCACTGATAAAGTGGTTTAATGGACAGTGAAGAAAAAAAAATAAAACACATACTGCATGTGTTTGTGTGTGTTGTAAAAAAAAACAATCAGCAAAACAACACAAAAAAACATGCCCTTCGGAACAGTGTTTCCAAATCAAAAGCAGATCTCACTGAGAATTTGAAGACTTCAATATGGCATCTGTTGTAACACAAACCAGCAGTACTGAAGGGAGGCTTAGATTACATCCTTAATCAATGACCCCATCTGGATGCTTTTCACTCACTCATGTCTGAAACGGGACCACGCAACGCATGTTTGATTCACTCACACAGTTGAGAAATGGTTACACTGAATCCATCTAAACTCAGTCCAAAAGCTCACAATAACCATGTGGTAAGAAGTGAAACCCACTCGAGTGCATTTCAGACTATGGCTCTTGTCAATAAGCCGCTTTATCACGCACAGGAGAAGAGGCTCATGTTTCAACGACAGTTTGTGTAAACACAGAAAAAATAAACCTTTACGCTGCTCGTCTTGCTTTAAAACCATTCCAAGACCAGCATTCATGCTCTCCAAGGACAAATCCCATGTTCTCCGCATCTCTGTGTTTTTTCAGGGCTGAAAGGGCAACTTCAAAAATGAATTGCCAGAAAAACTAATTTAAAATAATGTTCATCACAGTAGCCACGTTCCAAAGCCAAAATCCAACTTCTAAGATGTTTGGAAACTAGGTTTTTTTTTTTACATCATTAAGCCACGAGTCCTTTCACACACAAACAGCATAAAAGACGGCCTACTAATACACAGACAAGATGATTTAACGGCTGACAAAAAGTAGCATAGCAGAGTGAAGACAGAGCGAAACTAATGAAACTTAAAAAAGAAAAATCCACTGAAGAATATATGTAATTCTGATTTTAAAATCTAGAAGAATTTGTTCAAATAATGCCATTATGCTTTTCCCCTGTGGGGTAAAAGTTGACTTCTCCAAGAAGATTGACAGAGTGTGTTCCCCTGCTAGAAGAGTGAGAGAGATTCCTTCTGCTAGAAGAATGAGAGTTTTTTTCCACAGGTAGAGTGAGAGTTTGTCCTCCTGCTAGAAGGTCACAGAGGAGATAAACAAAGAATCTGCGCCATCTTTTCTCCCCGGTGCTGGGAAAGGACTGATTTATTCCTCCGTAAAACTAATGCAAACCATTTGTCTCCAGGTTTCAGTTTAACAGCACAAACATAAAAGCTTGTGCATTAAAAAAAAAGCCTGAAATGTTTTAAACTCTTATCGACAAACATATAACTGAATCCAATTAACTCTAGGAGACAATGTTCTTTTTTAACATCAGCTATAATAAAAGAGACAGAACTAATTTGGTTAGTTTGGACATTCACAACAGAACAAAGATTTGGACGCGTCACAGCAGGACACAAAAGATTGGCCTTTACAAGAGTTTACGATGTAATCATATCTGCGGCTTATCGCGTTCTTCTTCATATTATTTAGGTCTCGTTTTACCCTTTATCTCTATTTTCATTATCAACTGCCTGCAAAATGACCCTATCCCATCTTGAACCAATTCATCACAACATTCAATTGGCCCACATTGGTGAGACAATTCTGTGCAGCGGAACAATCAGACAAGAGAGAGAAACATCATACACCATGTTGGTTTGTTACCCCGGGAAACGAGAAGCCTGCAGACCAGTCCAGGAGAGAGGGATACAGCTGGCACAGGATATGACCCTGACACTGAAGAAGGGGTCCAGCTGTACATGCCATCCAAACCACAAGCCCGAGTGAGTGAAAGAGGAAACCAGGGGTGTGTGAAAGAATAGTGCAAATCACATTCACCGTTGATGAAGGTTCCTTTCACACCAGAGCCAGGGAGAGAGTGAGGTGAGAAAGTGACTGAACAGTAGCAAATTCCCGAGCAATGATGGCATCTCCTAACAAAATAGTAAAAACGTTCTTGGATATCCACTTCAACTAATATCAGGTTTCTAATACGGTACCAAGACCTGCAGTAATACAAGCAATTTAATGACCTTGAATTTGACCGTTCAAGGTCAAAAACGAAGAAACATTTTTCATTGACAATCCAATTTGTCCAGTCTTTGTTGGTTTCAGACACAGACTTTTTACAATAGCACAAGATACTTGGCAGAACATTCCACTGGAGACACACGCCGAGACCTTTAGAGAGAATGATAACCTCAATCATCTATAAAACGATCAAAAGAGAATCAGAACAAAAGGCCTGTGTGGCACCATCACAGCAGGTACGTTTGAATTAATGCATTACGTTTCATTTGAAACTGTATTTAACCTCAGATGGGGAAACCTCAGTCACCAGCTGCTGCCCTATTTTCTCGGGCTGCTGGGATTGTGGAGTCATGCCGAGGAGAGAAAGCCAGTCAGACACAGTCAAAGCCTTGTTTGTCACCCTGCGTCCAGCACAGCAGCACGCTTCATGCTGACCAGAGACCGCTGACGCTTTCCGCAATGTACAGCGGCTCTTTTGTTCACGTTAACCCAAAGAGTAAAAGGAAGAGACGTGAACCACGAGTCTACCTATTAAGCAAAACATGTCAAACTTCTAGACTCTCAAATACTTGCGTGCGTGTGTGTGTGTGTGTGGGGTGCATATATGCACATTTCAATAATGCACGTAAATATAAGCGCCCACTTCCCCATAGTCGGGAGCAATCACTAATAAATGGAAATATGTCGTCTATATGCAGCGGTGCGTTTCTGCATTGTGTCCTCTTTACTTTCTAAATAATGGTTCCGGAGGCAGACATGCATATTTGCTTTTACTGGCGCAACAGAAATTTGAGTAAAGACAATAGTCAGTGGCTAAACTACGGTTCCTCACATGCAACCGAATTTAAAATGTACAAATAACAAATTTACCTGAATTCTAGAAATAAAGAAACCTTATCCATGCAGTGACACTTAGCAGTGGCTAAGCAACACCATTTCATTTTTTTCACTAAAAACAAATTCAATTTTATTTACTGTAATTAAATTTGATTTCTTCCAATAACATGGGGAACTGTTGTAAGTGTGAACATCCGAATACGCCCCAATATGAACATAGCAAGTGAGATATTTCCATATACTCTACTAGATTTAGAAATTATATTTAAATAGTTACTATTTTTCATCTATTATTCAAGCAAAAGATTCACAAGTTACGTTTGTTAAAAGAAGTATTGTTAAGAGAAGTATTTAGCCAGAATTTTAGGTTTCTGGATAGTCAGAACACCAATGAAGAAATGGAGGTGCTGATGTTCGAATATATATAAAAAAAAAAAAA
>CM051506.1:8301978-8432069 GCA_028031935.1 Paedocypris micromegethes
AAAAAAAAAAAAAAAGTTTTTTGCCTGATAAATGAAGATGCTTATATTCACCTACAGTAAATATGGTAAATTTTACATTTTATCCAAATCGACTAAGGGAAAATCAAATCCACAACTCCACACACTGAGCTGATCTTATAATCTGGTGGGAAGTAACTGTTGAATTTATTTGCTTTTACGGTTTTGCCATTTATGGTTTAATTAAGAGTTTCTATTCAGGATTCCATGCAGTGTTAAATCTGAAATAAAAGGCCGTTTGACGTTCACAAGCTCTAGACAAGCCAAGAACTACTGGCTCCTTGACCTCCGCATCAACCCGTCATTGTGGGAAAAAGAAGGGATCAAGCTATACATCAAAGACCTAATAAAGAAAATGCAACCCAAAGGAAAACACACAGGGACGCTGAGCAAGTTTCAAAACTGTGTAAACCTCAATTGTTTGTGTGAAATGAGGGGAAGCGAGCAAAGAGAAATAAATCGGTATTAGCATTTCAAAGCACCACAGACGGGTTTAAATGAAGCATACAGTTATCTCAAGGGAAGCAGCGGGACTCTGTCGTGGGTGAATACTTCAAATGGCTTTTTCTAAATGGAATTACATTTTTTGTAACTAAGGGGAAGAAAATTGCTTAAAGTTTGTGATGTGCACAACTGAGAATTTCAGAATGTCAAAGATCACAGACTCTATTTTTAAAAGAGTTAAACAGCAGTTATTTTATACTTTAAAATACTTTTAAAGCATCATTAAGCATTGACACTTCAACACTAAATCCTAAACCATTTCAAATCAACTCAACAAACATCCACCAACACATCTGTGATGAATATCTAAAAGCTTCAGGAGTCACTCTGCCAAGCGAATCACATTGTGAATCTCCAGTTTCAAATCGTGTCTTGTAAATAGTGTAGGCGCTAAATCTTGATTGCAAACCTGTTAGCCAGGTAAATTCCCAGTTACGTGAAAAGTCAGACCAAAAGTTGTTAAAATCCCGTTTTTAAAAATTTTTTTTAATATTATTCTACTTGCCATTAAACTATTGAAGTAGTAAAGGTTTGAACCTGAAACAATTTTTAACAGTCAAGAAACAGATTCTCCTGATTTCAAAAAGTCACTAAAACAGCGCCCCCTACTGGCAATAAACACAATTGTGAGGAGAAGAACAAGAAGAGAGATTTCAAATAAGTGAGATGAAATGAAGCAGAATACATCTAGTATCACGTTACAAACCTCTTTGAATCTTTATTGAAAACAATTCTCAAGGCAAATTAAATACAAATATGATCCATCAAAAGCACACTAAACATGTCAATCAGGTCTAAATGAACGTGATGTTCTAATAATCTAAGCAACTCTGAAAGCACAGCAAGAAACTTAGATCCAAAAAAACGAAAGAAATGAGGGAGGGCTGATGTACTCACAAGAATATTTCTGAACTGAGTAATAACGGCCAACCTGAGCCAACAAAGCCACTCAACACTACATGCGTGCGTTTGTGTACGTGCAGTCGGAGAGAAGCCTGATGAAACCAGTACAAACATTTACAGACGTTTCCCGAGCTTCGTCTTATAGCGCGATTGATTTTGATTCCCCCATCTCAAACACATACATCAGCAGAAAAGCTTGGCTTTAAATAAGAAGTCCATGATCACAGATGTGGTCAGAAACTAGGATCATGTGCAGCCGCGCAAACTCTTGTTTTTGTTGCTTGGTCTCCTCGGAAACTTTTCACGCACAAAAACAGAAACAATAAAAAAAAACTGGAAAATTGTAAATCATCCCATCCCTGACATTTGCAGGACTCTCGGCGGAGAAGGACGTGCCAAACACAGTAAAATAAAGTACACTCCAAGCATTCCAGGTACTGTCTCCTTTGGTCTCACCAGAGAAGATCAGATCTTGCTCAAGGACCACTAATGCACTTAATGGAGAAAGATGGATTTTAATTATCAACTGTTTAATCAATTACCAACTTATTATAGCAGATAAAACTACTTCAATGTGGTGATACAAAAATTAGATCCACGACACTTTAAGAAGAAAAATTAATGAAAGGATCAAAATTCAATTTTTATGGGTTCAGTATTTTGCGTCATATGCTGAAGCCACTACTGAAATTGAAATGAGAAGTTTAACACTAATGACATTTTAAAGGCCTGCTCACCTCTCACATCCGAATTGCTAAATATCAAATCCTGATCGTCACAAAAAAAACAAGACATTTTATGCATTTGTAAGAAAAAAAGAATAAAGTGCTCACGCATATAGTTGTTGCCATTTTGAGTCACTCAAAAGTGGTAGTGACATCATGGGGGTAACAGTCACATGACCCTAATTATAAATCGGGAATGTCAAAGATGTTATATGAGACAGCTAGAGATTCGGGCAAAAAGGACTTGAAAAAAAAAACTGTTACTGGTTACAGTTAATTTGTTACCAGATTTTGCCAACTATAGTTTTCATTTCTTGACTCGTTTTAAATAAACCTATAATCTATTTTCCAGATGTACAGTATTTTACAGCCTAATACAAATTAAAAGTACATTTAATTAAACAAAATGTATTGGTTATTCTCAATGGTTGAATATCCTATTCATTAATTAATTCATCTTCTAAATTAAAACCGGGAAAGTTATCTATTGATGGTTTATAGTGTGTGTGTTTATAGAGTTGTCATAGCAATAATTTGCTAAGCCATTACTTGAACTTTTATGCATACTTTTTATATTTGCCATTTTACTTAATTAAAATCACTGGTTTATACACTGCAAAAAATAAGCTCGGAAATATATTTCATATCGCTGCAGCAACTTATGTAAAGATCACAACTGAGGAATGAGGAACTTCCTAGTCAAGCTTGAAGTCACTTGAGTGGCAAAGTCTCTCATCACGCACATTAACATCACCTAAAAAATCCAAAAAATTCTATCTAGGGAGTGGAAATGTGCGCTTTATAAAATACCTCACTTGCTTTTTCAATTGAGCAGCACAGCAGCAATAACAAAGATCTCTATTCTCTTCCTGTCCTCACATGTTTGAAACTGATGAACGCAGAAGCCAGGAGCAGCTCTGCCACACTTACAAACGACGTACATGGGAAATGGAACAAGGTCAACCAGTCACTGATGATGGCACAAGGAAGGAAGCGTGTGTGTGTGTGTGTGTGTGTGTGTGTGTGTGTGTGTGTGTGTGAGAACAGCACTTTAGATCACTTCCTGATTAAGCCAACAAAGCAAGAGTTTTTTATAATATTTCCTGTTAAAGAAACAGACATGTTTTTTTCAACTTCACAAAGCAACTTACAGTGGATCAAATATTGTATGGATTTGAAAAGAAAAAGGATTTCCATAGATTTTTATCTTAACTTACAGCTAATCTTTTTTTTTTTAATAAAATGTTAAGAAAGTAATTTCAATTTCCCATAGCAGGAATCCTTCAGCAGCTTCTACATTTAATTCAGATTTGCTCAACTTTTTTGCTTAAAAGCTCTCACACTCATTGTGTAGAGCTGATAAGACATATGCATTTGAAGTGAAAAGACAGATATTTTATCTAGACACTTGCTTGAATATTTACAGGATCCAGGCGCCGGTTCATCATTACAGAAACAGAGTTTCGAATTGGAAGTACTTTCATTTAGGCCACTGGAGTAATGTAAAAAGGCTTTAAACAAAAGTAATAATCCCTAGCCTAGAATATTCAATAATCCTTATCTAAAGAGATGTGGACATTGTGGATTTATGCAACCGGTCTGTACAAAAGTAAAAGTGTAAAACTTAGGAGAATCTGCATTCAACAATGTTATTATCACCTTTTCTGGCAAATGCAGTAGAAGTCAAGATTTAAAATCCTATTTATATGCGACGTTTGATTAACTCCAGATCTGGAGACACGACACACCCTCCAGCTGCACCTCACCCGTTTCTGCAACTGTGTGTTCAGTATTTATTCTCTAACATTGAATAACATTAGAGCAAACAATCAGCTTTTTAAAAATCAAAAGGTTACACACAATTCATAATTCTATTATGATTTTTTAGTTTTAAATATAAAAAAAATAATAATATTTTGGCTTATAATTATGGCTTCAACCAAGTAAACTTGCACAAAACTATAGTGACTTTGATTTCTTAAATGTGGCAATAAATTCAACTAATAAAACAGCATTACATTTACTGGTGTATATTCAAACAATAAGGAAACATCAAATGTAAACATGTAAAATAAATGTATTGTTGCAGTTTACATTGTAAACCAATTGTCCAAAGTAATGAACCGTTTACATTATAAACTGCAACACGAGTGTGTAAAAATTGTGTTTTGTAAAGCGTAAACATAAAAGGAAACAGATTTGCATCCTCATGAATTTGGAAGTAGGACTTATTTGCAATTTAAACAGAACTATGCATGTGTGCCAACATAAAAAAACAAAAAACAAAATCACGTTCATTGAAGCTCGTCTCTAGAAATACAAAATCTCAGCTTAATATATTGTACTATACAGTATTTTGTATTATGAATTCAAATTTTGAAAATATAGCATAAAAATAAAACCTGAAATTATGAATATAAGGTTTAGCACCCTGTCAAATTACATGAAGCTTTGAAAAAAAAAAGTTAGAGCAATCTTTAAAAATAAAGTCTGACTTCTGATCCTTTGCATGTGAAACTTTAAACAAGTGCACATTTAAAAAAAAGTTAAAGAAACAGGTGACTCACTCTGCAGAGGCCGTGTGGAGGTTTCATGAGCCGATGGAGGTGTTTTGTACTCTGTGAAGCTCGGTGTGATGCTAGCCGCTGAAGCAAAGCTGTTCTCCGACTCTCTTCCAGGTGATGGTGTGTCTAGATGTCTGTTGATTTGCATCTCTGCTCTTCTGGGTGGAGCGGAGATCTCAAGAGGGCTGGGAGGTTCTGTTCTCTTCTGGGTGAGCTCAGGGATGCGGGAAGCAGACAGAGGTGGGTCGGCTCTTCTCGGAGGTGTGGGAGGTTCTTGGGGCCTGCTTTGATTTACATCAGCTCTTCTGTAAACTGGCACATCTGTGGTTTTATTTTGCAGCGAGATCTCCGGTCTCTTTAACCCAAAGCGGGCAATGCCTGGACTGGGCGAGCTGTCAACCTGCTTGGATGAGAGATCAATGGACATCTCCGTTCTCCGTGATGCTGCATCTGGAATGCGACCTCCCGATAAGTCCATGCGACATAGACTAGACTTTGGAGAGCGCTGGTTTGAGGGATCCGATGCTTGTCTGGTCATTTCGGAATTGGTGGATCTCATGTCATGGAATCGACTTGACGCTGAAGATGTGGAGGAACGCAGAGGGTTGGTGGTCCTACGGGACAGAGGCGAAGGGTTTGTGGATCCATCTTCCTCCACTTCAAAGGACCTTTTAAGTGCTATAGACACAGAAACAAATAAAAGTTTAGCCTTGTTAGTGTTCATTTTAAAATAAATACTATTTGTGTTTTCATTAAACCATGTGTATAATGGATTTAAAATATAAATTGTTAAATACATGTTTTAAATTACCAAAAACAAAACCAACATATGACGACAAAGCCACACAAACGAGAAAATAACAAACTGTAATACAAGTTGAGCGCGACGCAACTGTCCTGTTAAAACGCAATCATACACGAACATTCCGCGATACCTGAACGATGAAATACCTGATTTAACGCGTTTCAAGTGTTTTGACAGCATTGTAGCGACATCTGAACTTGAACGTTTGCTGCGTCCGACACAAAGCTGACGCGGCCACGCTCACACACCTTACAAACTTTACAACACGTGGTCACCTGATTTGATCTGATTTGCTCCGTGACTTGTAGTTTCTCCGCCACCCGATTGGCCGGAGTTTTCCCGATACGCGCCGCATTGAAAAGCATGAAGTAAAACGACGTAAACGGGGGGCGGGGTCAAACGAAGAACCGCCTCTTTCGAATCTGATATTTCCAACGTCTTTTCTCTTAAATCTAATATCAGTTTTATTACCATACACGTAATTACGAGACAATCAGGTTGCTGAGGTAATTAAATATGATTAAACTACGAAATAGAATAATATGCTTCCTGTTGTGTATTTTAATTGTGAATTAATGTCTAGTGCAAAGCAGCCATGCTGAATTTTAATTTGATGCACATTCCCAGTAGTGTTGATAAATTATTATGGAACCAACGGCTCAAATGCTTTTTGTTTCAAATGAAGTCGAATGAACTACACTTTATACTCGAATACAAAACCCTCGTGTGTTCCCCTCAGTGCTAGGGGTGGTCATGTGAGTAAAACTTTTAATTATCTGCAATGTGATTCTCCAAAGTCACAGCATGGCTGCCGGGTCGGACATGTGTTAGTTCTAATCCTCTGGAAATGTTTAGACTCAAGTTATGCCACATACAGCAGGCATTGTGATGGCAAACAGCAGATGCCTTTAAGAGCAGGTGGTTGAGGTCCAGTCCCGCTTGTTCCTACAAACCTTACAATTATGTGCCTCAGTTATAACTTAACGCAGTATTTGTGGGGAAAAAAAAATATTTATATATATTATATAATATAATATATATATATATATATATATATATATATATATATATATTAGTCAAAGATTGTTCTGGAATAATCATATCTGTTCTGTCAAAATTAGGTTGCAATTGAGATCTTGTTTTTCTTGTGAAGACCGATTCTCATGACTTGTCACACAGTGTCAGGACACAACATGGTGCTCAAACACACATAAATCATATTCCTTTTGACTGACAGCAAATTACGATTTGGCTTCTGTCAGCCAAGGAATCTGGTGATTTTGTTACAGAACCTCCCTAGCAATTGGACAAGGAATAAAGACCCTTCATTTGATTAATAATTTTTCCCTTACACTACTTGTGTTATGGTTGGATGTGTCGAAAAAGCAAAATGAACAAAAAGTTGTTTGTAAATGCATTGTCCATATGAGCAACTCAAAAGAATGGCCATTTTCTCATGACTCATCTTTAAAGGCGTGTTTGGTGATGTCATTTCCAGTGGGAATCTCTGCGTATTGATTCCAGAAAAAAAAACAGTGGGGGTCTGTCTCTGATACACAGCAGTGTGTGTGCGTGTGTGTGTGTGTGTGTGTGTGTGTGTGTGTGTGCATGTGTGTGTGTGTGTCAGATACAAACAACACTTTAGTCTGTTTTCACACACACACACACACACACAGTGGAACGGAAGGATTAGGGTTCAGTGGAAATAATTGTGAATGGGTTAAACAGGAAGTGAGATTGTCAGTCTTTTCCCTTAGTTTGATCATTGTTTGTTTAGCAGACTTTTAAAAAAATGTTCACCTCATGTTATAATGTGTTTTCCGTGATTACACACAGAGCTATTACGCAATACTTTATTTCTGTCTGTAAATACCTTTTTCACTTCTGTGTTTGGTGTTTTTTATCATTATTCTTTTATCTTTTTTATTTTATCTATTTATCCATCCATCCACCCGAATTGTTCTCTGAGTGCTACTAGGGCTGTATACATTTCACTTAGAGCTTATTATTGCATAAAAAAAATAAATAATAAAAATGGGTGTTGAAATTTGCTGACCTCCAGAGAGAATCTGAATTGATAAAAACATTTGCAGGGCTCGATTTCAACTTTTTTGAAATCCTCTAACTGTTAGCGGTGTCCCGGGTTAACAGTAGTGATGGTTTTGCAGTGCAAGTTCCACAGACTAGAGGTGAAGTGGCAATTTAACAGCTATTTGCTTCAAATTACCCCAGAAGTGATTGTAACAGTTAAAGCTGTAATCTGGCAGAAGAAATCTGTCGTAATTATCATAGTCAAACTAGCAGAAGAAATGCAGACAACTACTCCTGTGTAACAGTGGAGCTTCAGCTATGTGCAGACAAAAACAACCGGATGCAAACAGATAGTGTGATTCTGCTATAATGATATGGTTGGCCTTGCTGATCCAGGAGAATCAGGAGCTGTGTGACGTAGCCTCGGGCTGTGGAGACACACACACACACACACACACACACACACACACACAGACATTTTTTTCCCTTTTCCTAAACCGCTTTTTTATTTCTAGGTCACAGGGAGCTGAATCAAAAAAATCCGGGGAAAAGAGCCGGGATTAACCAATCACAGAGCAGCTTCTTCCAATTCTTGGTCAGTAGGAACTAGGATAGAGGAAGAAACCTTATTTGGCGTTTAACACATCACTGGGCGAGAGATGCAGACATATTCACACCTATGGGAGACTGCAGCTTATTTCAATACAAGTTTTACAGGAAGACCTGGAGTAAACTCACACAAGCTTAGAAAACCCAGTAAAGTCCAGACTCGGGTCTCAAGCCCGGTTATTGATCTTAGAATTATTTGTTGTAATTTATTGAATTCGTTGTAAGTTTTTGATCTCTGATTCCACTTGCAGTGAAAGAGAGGTTGACACGCCCTTGTATTCCTTTAAAATTTTTATCCACATTTTTATCACATTATTTTTAATCATTTAGCCTAAAAATTCGTTCCAGCCCAGACCGCACCAGTAAATATGAAGTTTACTGCGTTTCTCTTTAGACTGTGGTCAATCCTGACTAGAAGTTCTGCAAATAGCTTTGCTTGATGGTGAATAGCAAGACCTTCTATAACACTTAGCCGTGCAAGTAAGAACATGAAAGTAGTTTGGTTGCTGTATAATCAGAATGCTTTTCCCATGCCCCTGCTTGATTTCCTAGCCTGTTTTGTTAGCGAGCTGAAATTGTGCTTCTCTGTCCCTAAAATGGCCAAAAGCAGTCGGTTTAGGCCATACAGAGCACTCAGCAATCCAGCGAAATCCATTTGGAGACGCATAAATACTTTGGTCTGTCTCGAGTTGTCTTCGTCTTAAAAACAAACACATTATTGTACAAATATGTTCGGCTCATCCAAAGCCAGTCACTTCAGTGTTTACCCAAGCACGACAATGAATTTGTCTGTATTGGTTTTGTCTAGGCTTTTGACGACACACCCACAGTCCGTTTGCTGACCGTCTATTGAACACGTGGAGGACAACAATCTTTTCAGAGCTACCATTCAGTTCAAATAGCAATCTTTAAAAGACATACTGTTTTATTGAAATCTTTTATATAATATGTATATGTAGCGAGAGTGTATAAACAGACAGACAGACAGACAGACAGACAGATAGATCTGTTATTTAATTTTACTGCTGGTATATTTTTGCGATGAAGTATGGTAACCTCTTTAATCTTAACCACATTTAAGTAAAAAAAAAATAATAGCAAAAAATATACAAAGAATGTATAAGACAAAATAATAATAAAAAATCTAGTATCGTGTTACAAAATGTTGTAGCAAACTATATTATGAAACGAATATTATATTGAAAAAATATTTCATTAAAAATAGAAAACTACATTGATTTATACCTGATTTATCAAGAGAAATTACATTCCTGATTCTTGAATCTGAATATTAAGAGCTGGAAGCTGATTATTAACCCTTAAATATCCTCCAGTTTGAGCAGACAGTTCTTTCTCACATTAAGACTCGGCCCTTTGCTTTTTGTTAAACCTGAGGGTAAACAAGACCTACAGTATAGCGTAGATTCGGAAAGTGTTCTGTGCTGAATGGACCCTGACGTCTAGCAAACCTGCCATTAAGTTCACCCACAGTATTCAGATTTCACTGGAATTTCCTTCCTTCGCCTGTAAGTTGAAGCTGAACAGACAGAGCGCAGGCTTTTATTCTGTCTCCTTCACTTATACATTTGACCTCCTGACAAATTTGTGTGAGACACGTTCATGAAGCCGAGATGAGCTAAAGCATCTCTTCCGGATGTGAAAGTGTCCAAACACGGTTCCTTGCAGAACACCTTTCCTAACCTGTCACCTCATCCCATTTGATATCTGCCGCAAAATGCATTCCAAGTCCTCAGAAGTGATGACAGTTTCTACATACAAGTGGAAATGAACGTGGAAGAGGTGTGTGGGTTTGTCCGACTCTCGCAGCTGGATGAGAGGTGTTGAGAGAGCGAAGGAGAGAGGGAGGAGAGGAAAGGGGGAAGGGGCGAGGATGACAGAGTAAATCAATGCCAGGAGCACGGCGATGAAAAACTGAGAGACAGAAAAGAAGAGGAAAAGCTTGAGGAAATGGGCAGGAGGAACGGGGGCCATCCAGGTGTTATAGCGTATAGCCATGGTCGATGTGCTGCTGATGCTCACTGTTGATATTCACACGGCGAGGACGTTTCCTGTCATGCATGAGCGCTAGAGTGTACAGCTCAGAGAAAAGCGTGAATAGTCCACACTGTGTACCACAAACACACACACACACACAGATCATCTGGACAGCCACATGACCAGCGTGACACAAGCACAGCGCACACACACACACTCACTATAGGAACAGAAACCACCGGGAAGTCACACACACACACACACACACACACACACTCACAAAGTATGAGAGTCAGTCAGATATTTATCAACGTTTAAAGCCGTTTTAGAGTCATTGAGATATTCTAGAAAATACTGGAACTATAAGTTACCCTGGCGTCTAGGAATGAAGACGTTAGACAGAAAACTCTTGAGCAACATTCTCTAAATCAAAAGTCAGCACAAACCTTCAAAATCTGAAATGATTCCCTCCAAATGTGCATTGACAGTAGAATCGGACATTTTGGAGATGGAACCTACGGAATAAACGCAGACTTTCCCAGCAAGGCAAACCTCTCGCAGACGTTGTGCTCTCTAGCTCCCAAACAAATCCCAAATTAGGAGCCAACGGCGGGAGAAAAAAAAAAGAGAAAGCAATCGGTGCAGTCCTCCGGATCCTTTCTTAAAGAACCAGCTGAGTTTTTCCCCACTTCCTCCAACTCTCTGATCGTAACAGAACTCAGAATGAGAAACCGATGACAATTCCCCACCCCCACTCTCACTCTTTCACTCTCTCTCTCTCTCTCTCTCTCTCTCTCTCTCTCTCTCTCTCTCTCTCTCTCCTCCCTCTCTTACTCCTTGCTCGGCTTCCAATCTGAGTTATTTGAGTGATCTCACAAGTTTTGGTTTTACAACTAGCTCACTGGGTTTCTGTACTCGAAAGTTTACAACATACCCCCTCAACGAACACATTATCCACTCCAGCATTCAGCAGGATGAATCTACTGGGTTTTATCAGCAGACCAAACATGGTCCCCATAAGGTAGGTTTCAGCTAATCTTGTGGAAACATTCCACCGTTGTCAGAGCATCATGGACGTCGGGGTTTGTTGAAACGTGAAATACTCAGTCTGATAGTGGGAAATGTCCAGGAGAGTTCTGATGAGCCCAGTGGACGAATCTGGAGGACTTTTTACTCGCAGCTAAGTCCAGTTATCTCATCCGAGTCCCAGAGGAAAGCACGTCTGCTATTGCGGCTTCCCCAGTAGTTTCCTGAATCCCAGCACATCTATCGCCTCGGGCCACCAGCAAAGGGGAGGACAGGCTGAAGCCAGGAGGACTCATAAATCACCAGCCTGGTCTCCAGTCCAGTGTGGTTCTGCCCAAACCACCAGCACGTGACTGGGGCCGTCAATGACAGGGAGAACAACAGGGTTGAAGAGCTGGTTTGGTGCAGCTCTACAGGTTGGTTTGGTTTCCAGCGGCTCCCAGAAGCCGATCTGTTTGCTGTGGATTGCTACCACTATGTGCGAATCCCGATTTTGCCTTATTCTGGAGATGTTACACAGAGGAATGAAATGTCATGGGGAAGAGGCTGCAAAAACAGACAAATTCAAGCAGTATGTGGGTAATTATACAGCAGATTTCACGGCTCTTCAGGCATGTCTAATGCAAACACCAGATCGCTCAGGCTTGCGGAGAAATGTATCCGCATCTCGTAGGGGAGAGAGGCAGGAAATAAAAAGCATCATTGACTTGAGCAAAAAAAAATAGCAAAACATAGCACAGCTATTTTTTCTTGCAACTGCCCTTGTGAATTTTGTCGACAACTGTTGGTGGAATTCACACACAAGTGCAAATGAAACACAATTTACCACCAGCCACTAGATGTCACTATCGCACACGTAATGTGCTTGAAAGATTTTCATTTGCTTGAGCGTTTCCTAAAGACTCTTACTTTGAAATTTTCAACTAAAATATCAGAGTGGAATGTCTTTTGCTTAAGAATGCAAACTCTCCATGACTCTGCTGTACCAGGCAATTCTCAATACAAATAGTGTCCGAATCAAGACCTCGCTCTACTCTGAGACTCTGCAGACTGCACAGATGACTCTACAAAAGAAGGCATGAATGAAATGTGTAACACAGCATTTGCCTTGGTTTTACAGAGGCCTTTATTTCTTTCGATCTGTCTTTCTACTCTAATTTTAAAAGCAAAGCACAGCTGCAATCTCCGTTCCCTCCTCCCCAAATCTCCACATGTTTACATACTGCCTCAGATCACTAATCAGGATATCTGCACTGGCGTCATCTGCTGGGACCCTGTAACTATCTCCAGCAGCAGAACATCTGGAAAGGGTCCCCAACACTCTTTAGTGAAAGTCTTCCAGATCAGATGCATTTTGAAAAAATGTGTATCAAGAAATAAGACAAGTTACAATCAGTGTGTGTGCACATACTTCTTACACACTTCTTAAAGGCAACTTATATGAGACCAAAAAAACAACAACAAAAATAATAATTAATGGATAACATCATTTAAAAGGATTATTTTATATAGTCTAAATTACAGGTTAAGCATATTGTTGCCGTTGACTACAAATGTAGACAAGCTTGGAATTCAGGTTGATGATTAAATCTTCAAATCACATAGTTTACAATGTGTGGTTTTGTGTTTTACTCTTGTATAAATAAATGTATGGTTTCTATTCCATTTATGTTTATCATTACTTAAAAATGTGTTTCATGATTATGTTGTGTTATTTGTTCAAAGGTGTAGGTTATTGGTTCAAGTATTTTCTTACTTCTTTGCTGCCAAATGTTCCTTATTGAAACAAGATTCAAGAATGTGTATAACAGCTATATATTAAATACCATGAAAATATGCATTGATTGCCAGAGATACTGCAATAATACAACATTTAATTTGGATTAAGCAAACATTAATACAAATCATTGTCTAAACTAAAACTAATAGTGGATTGTCTGCCGTTTGTTCCATTCGGCGCTCAGCCAATTTATCCAGCATCATGACACATCAAAAGAAAAAAGAAAAAAAAAAAAGCCAGACGGCCAGTCCTGTTCAGGGGGAAGTTGTATTTCCAACTCATTTATTTACAACAACTGAAATGAATTGAATTGAATTGAATTGAAAAATCCTTTATTAGTCCCACAGCGGGGAAATTTCACGTCACAACAGCAAAAACAAATCCAAGCAAATAAATAAATGGCTGCTGAATCTTGCCTGTATAAAAACGTCTTCCCCTTTTCTCCTGTCATAATGCTGAAAATGCCTCCGTTTTACAGCAACTTTCCACAATCCCTCATGCATTTATAAAAAGCCCGTGTGCAGAGAGCGCCACAGCATGGCCAGTATCCGCACGCGTCTTGCTTCACACAGCCATGGCTGATGAGCGGGTTCCCCTTCCAGGCCAAATTCATGGACAACCCTGCCAGGAATCCAACGGAAAATCTTACAGACACACATTAGCCTGCAGTGCTAACAAAAAACCAAGTGCAAGTCCAGGCTTTTTTTGCGCTTTAGTCAATCGAACTGAATAGAATTGAGTGCAGATGTCAGTCCGGTTTCCTGCTACGGCCACGAACACATAAGCACCAGCCCTGGAATCTATCAGAGCGGCAGAAACAGCCAGAACACCGCTTCGGATTTGTTAAAAAAAAAAAGCAAAGTTCCTTAAGGAAGTGTTGTAAAGAGAGCGAGGGGGAGCTGGGAAATGGGAGTCTCTTACCTGCAATCTTGTCCCCCTCCATGGCTAAGCGCACACCCTCTTCTGCCACATCTAACCTCTCTTTCCTCCAGAGTTTTTTTAAGACTTCCTCTTTGTCTTCCAGCTCACCAGCTCTTTCTCCTCCTTGTTTGCTTTCCTCCCTCTCCTTCGCCTTTTCCCTCCCTCTCCTACTCTCGTCCCTTCTCTCGCTTTAACTCCACTCCAAAGTCTTCGGTGGGCAAAAAAGAACGGACGCAGAATTACATCAGACCCATGTGCTGATCATATGTAGCTTTCTTCTTCTAGTATTTTCTCTTTTTTTTTGGTGAATTCTTTCGACTCACTTCGTGGCTCTCGGAGTCTGTCTGTTGCTCCGTGCTCTGACACTGAAGCAGCATTGTGTGTGAGATGGAACTGCAAGGCCATGTGACACGAGTGTTTCTTCCCAAAATATCTTCTCTCGGTGGCCTGAGGAATCCAGGACGGCCCTCGGATTTTCTACACGACTCTAGTGAGTCACAAGAGAAGAGCTGAAAATACACACGTGACCAACATCACATCAGTGTGACAAAGAACAATCATCTGAGCTCAGACTGGAGATAAACGGCTTCCTCAACTCGATGTCCGAGCGACACCGTACAGATTCCGTTGGCTTTCCTTTGTGTTGCTCTATCTGAAAGCGTTTGGAGTCGAGATGATATGTTTTTGCTAAGGAAGTGGGAATGACCTTTGGCTTATCTTTCGGAGGGGGTCCGGGGTCGTCTGGTGAGCTGACAGCTGGGAGAGAAGTCTAAATACTTCTGACGAAATGTACACTTTGGTCTGAATGTCAAACACACCCTGGTAGGCATCCACACCCACACACACACACGCACACACACCCTAAAACCTCTATTAGTAGGCCATAGCCTTTTATTTTTCTATCCGTCTGCCAAGGTGGACTTCTATTAACGGGTGTCGCTGTGTTTTTCATCTAACTGGTTCGAGAGCGAGTTACAAATTAAAAATTTTAATTAAAAGTTAAAAATTTGCAGAGTGTGTGTGTCCTTGCAAAAACATACATTGTGCGATAGAGCGTCTGTCACACGTATAAAATACCTGTATAATAGTGGCTAGAGAACAGAGTAATGACTGTGTGTGTAAGTGAGTAAGACTGTCAATATGGCGAGCCTTATCGAAACTGTGCACTGCATTTAACCCATCCAGTGAAGTTCACATACACAAATCCGGAGCAGTGGGCAGCCTAAGCTCGGGGATTCCAGGGGCGACCAGGGGCGAGCCTGCGACCTCTCGGACACAAGTCTAAGTCCCCTACCACTGGACCACAACTCCCCAAAGTGTGTGTGTGTATGTGTGTGAGAGAGAGTAAGAGTGAGAGAAAGAGAGAGAGAGAGAGAGAGAGAGAGAGAGAGAGAGAGAGAGAGAGAGAGAGAGAGAGAGAGAGAGAGAGATTGTTTGAGTGAGAGAGATAAAAAGTGAGTGTGAAAAATTGTGAAGTAAAAATAGTATGAAATAAAAATAAAGAGTGAGTGAAAAGAGATAGAAGGGAGTATGAACGAGAGAGAGAGATAGAGAGAGAGAGAGAGAGAGAAAGAGCGAGAGAGAGAGTGAGAGAGACTGTTTGAGTGAGAGAGAATAGAAGTGAGTGTGAAAAATTGTGAAGTAAAAATAGTGTGAAATAGAAAGAAAGAGAGTGAGTGAAAAGTGAGAGAAGAGAGTATGAAAGAGAGAGAGAGAGAGAGAGAGAGAGAGAGAGAGGCACAGAGATACAAGATTTTTATAGCCACTGTGGCAAGAACATTGCAAATCAATTTATGAGATCTAACGCCTTAGAAGATTTAACAGAAACAAATGTGTTGAGAGGATAAAAGGAGTTTTAAAAGATACAGTAATTGCAGATGTTATGCAAAACAATGAATAAAGTGATGGAAGCAACAAATACCACATTTAATTAATGCGTATGTTTCAGAAAAGTGCTCACCAGAAGTACACACACACACACACACACATAGTTAAACTGTCTATTTCTCAAACACACAATTCTAGCAACTTCTCTTTGCGGTCACGTAACACAAGTTTTGTAATAGAAAACAACATGAGAAACCAACAGAAAAACATTAAAGTGAAACCAAAAAGTTCTGTTTTAAAAGCAAAGAGCAGAGCATTTGACATTTCAACTTCCACCAATCACAATTCAGACCCGAACACTGACTGTAAATACGGAAAGAGCTGGTCTCACTGAACGTGTGTGTAAACGGACATGAACATCTCGCCTTGTTGCTTTACTGTGGGTTTCCTGCCGCTTGAAGTTCAGGTGTCAGAAATACAGTGTCAAACGCAAACACCCCTATCCACACATAACACACACACACACACACACACACACACACACACACACACACACACACACACACTGTTAAAGCGTATTTAATTACAACAGAAATGTGCAGCATTTGTGGTTGATTTGTGAGTGTTTCAGTGTTTTCAGTCTATAAACGACTCTCGAATGCAAAAGTGATGAAGCAGCAAACACAGGGTGGGTTGTTTTTTTTTTTTTTTTGCTTCACATGAACTGTGAAAACCACAAGTACAAATACATTTGCAGTCAACACTTAGTAAACATGTTGTCAACTGATTTTTTTTCAAAACATCGGTTCAAGAACAAACGGTCTATTATGTCAGTGCCTTGGATCCATGTACTGTATGGATGGATGGATGGATGGATGGATGGATGGATGCATGGAAAAAACGAAACACCATTACAAACATATTTAAAACTCATTTAAGAGTTTTTATTCCATCATTCTAGCCATAACGTCTAGCTAATATTACTTGTAAGGGTATTTTTCGTCATTGGGCTGTTTAACAAAACATTGAATATTTGTGTTGTGATGTTATTGAATATTTTTGAAAAGAATAGTGTAAATAGAGTAAAGATGGCTAAGGCTAGTCAGGTCAGAACCAGTGGTTTGAGTTTCTAGACATAGTTTAGTTCATGTAAAAAACAGAAGTAGTCCAGTATAAAAAAATCTAATTGGTTATATTTTATAATAAAGTTACAAGCACATTTCAAACGAACTAACTAGGACTACCGCAACTATATTAATATACATATAAGGAAACAATTTAATATAAAAAACTACAGGACTATGACAAAAACTGCATATAGTTATAATTATTTGATTTACCTTCCCTACTCTTCGCCTGGTCTTACCACAACCGTGAGTCTTTTTGCTCTATAGTCTGGCGTGAACACTTACTAGTACCTGTTGGACTGGTTGCGTCTCCTCTCTCCGGCCTCCTCGCCCGGGCGCTGGTGGACCTCGCAATGCCTGTCAACACAGAAGACATGATGTTTACAGGAGGATTTTGAAGAGAATTCATCCATGAGGGGGTTATAGTATGACGCTTCAGCAGTGATGAATGGACGCTTGGGTGGCAAAACCAAGTTAGGTGAGGGGCAAACGCAGATCACATATATGGCATTCTTAGTAAAAGTACAGTCTTCAGGATTTTGCTTTTGGAATTTTAAACATCTGAAATCCACATTTCAGATGTTTAACGCAACTTGGATGTCTCTCATGGAAACATTCAATGGTATTTTTAATGGAACATGGAACTGTTTTGTACTGTTAAATGAACTAGTGGTCCATTTATTACTCTAAAATGTACATACAGTATATGTACGGTATGTATGTGTGGATGTGTAAAACCATGCAATGTCGTCCAACATTTCACACCTGGTCTGTAATACTGTATGTGTGTGTGTGTGTGTGTGTGTGTGTGTGTGTGTGTGTGTGTGTGTGTGTGTGTGTGTGTGTGTGTGTGTGTGTGTACTGTACGTGTATATTTATTTCTACACACAGTGTATGTAAGTCTAAATGAACATTTTTCTTTATAACCTTTATTATCAAAAATAATGGCAGGAAAAGTTACTACTCTGTTTCAGTATTAGTTTTAACTATTAAACATTACATTTATGACATTACATGACACAATTTTACCAAAGTAGTTATATTTAATGACTTTGGCATTGCTCAATTGTGGGGGGCCATATTCGGCCCTTAGGCCACATCTTAGTGATTCCTGCAATACATCAATGTGATACAAAAGGCCATACTGATAAAAACGAATCAAATATCGTCACACAGTTCTTTCACAATAGCGCAGCACATAAAGACGTGAATTTGTTTGACATTCCAACTGATTTATAGGAAGGAGTGAACAGCTTTCGTCTCAGGTGACAGATTCACTGGATCCTACAGGTTTAACGGCAGGAGTGTGTGGCTCGGAAATAATGTTATAAAGTGGTCGACATTGTCAAATGTTTTATGTGTAAATATGACGGATTCCCGCACATAACACCGGGACAGGACTGAACAGGTCGGAGTTGCACAGTACACAAGATCAAATACGGGTTGCATTGCTGGCATCGTCTACTTTTTTCCACTTAACTGCTTCATGTGCGTAACAGAAAAACCATTCCTCAGTAATTTGTCGAGAAGATTTTCCCGACACGGCGTTTAGCACTTAAAGACACACTTTAATTTATATTTGACGATATAGATATTATAACAATAATTTGGCGAAGAAATAACATCAATTGTGTTTTAAGGGGTTCATTTGTATGTTCAATTTTTTATGATCACAAGGAGGAACTCGTGTCCTCACACTATGTTTAATAGCAATTCCTCGCAGTTTGTTCTTGCCGTGTCCTTTTCAATTAGAGGGCTGCAGAGGAATCAAAGGCATGATCTTACTTGAACACTTTCAGAGGCATTCTGACAAAGCATTAGAATGTGTGTTTATGTGCACGCGTGTCTAAGTTTTATGCTAAAGTGGGGCCCTGTGGTCACTTTTGGGGGCATTTGGTACTTTGAAGGCCTGTTTAAGGGTCACGGTGGGATTTTAGAAATGTTATGATTGGATTTTTGCTCATTTCAGAATACAAGGGCAGTGTAGGGGCTAGTTTGAGGTGTTGATGGGGAAAGAAACGCATTGTTTTGTGTATAACTTAATGGTGGAACCCATTATAATTGTGTAAGTGCACGTGTGTGTTTCTGATAAAGATAACAACAGTGCTATATGTGATAACAACAGTGCTATATTTTTTCATATCTTTTGATCTACAGCATATATTTGTCTACAAAACCTGTGTAACGAAGTGACTAATCGTCACGTGACTTTTGAGCAGAGGTGCTTAAACTAGGAGAACACATTTGGGTCGCAATCTCAAAAAAAAAAACTACATAAAGACAGTAAACGTGTTAGACACAAAACATTACATTTTGAAAGAATTATGTTCAAAAATTATTTGAAAATAATTTAATTCTGAATGCTTTCAATAGTTTTTATACATGCATTCCTTCATATGGTAATTTCAATTTATGGTTCATTCATTAAACAAGTTTTGATTTTTGGGTCACAGAGAGCTAAAGCCACACACACACACACAAGGAATTTTCAATTGCTAAACACGTTTTTGGTTTGTGGTAGAAACCACGGTAGGAAACCCACACAAACACGGGAAAACATGCTAAATCCCCCGCGACAGGGTCTCGAACTTGAGATTACGAAATAATAACCATAACCAAATTTTTAAGATGCAACATAATTTCTCTGCACTCGATGACAAGAAGCTTCTGGCACTGAAATAAGTGTGAATCTGTCTGTCTATTCTTATCAGCATCGCGGTCAGAACGTGTCAACCATGATCAACGGAGGAAGACAGAAAGTAGAACAAACACCGCGTCAAATCAAATGCGGCGCAAGGGAACATTTCAGCACATGTAAACTCTGTGACAAGGCTTGAAAATAACTGTGATCAAGAAATCTAGAAGCCTCTGGAGGGAAGGAATTCCAAAGCTTGGGTTAATTTCACAGGAGATTCGCTTTGCCGTGGACTCACCTGTCAGCTCAACTGTGATGACAGGGCAGCCCAGGAAAGGGGAGGGAAGCAGTGAAGGAGAAGGAGACAGATACCAATAAAAATCCGCTATAGTGCAGAGTCTATCGCTTCAGCGAGCTCGGTTGGGCAACCGTCCAAAATTAAGGATTAACAAAGAGATGCATTCATCCTCTCATAATGATTCACTTCCAGATGAGACTTTAGCACAAAAGGTCTTAGAATTAGAAATATTGCTCGATGTCCAGCTCACAAACTCTGTTCATTTAAAGGGATTAGCTTTTACTGACTACTAGCAGTCACAAAAGAGCAGCACGTGGCTCGCCGAATGGGTCAATAGATTATAAGACGCGCCTTTAATAAACATCTAATTCCTAAAGTATAATAATAATATAATAATAGTACAATAATCTAAGAATAATCTTCCTTCACATATTACATTTTGAAAATCTTCGAGTGTGTCTTAAACTGACAAATATTTTGTACATCACAAAAGGCCCACCTATTGGCATGGGTGAAGTTGCTGCAAGTTGAAGGCAGCAATGTGCTGTATATTTTGTAGTATAAGGTGCATTTTTTGGATTGTAAGTGTGCCCTATAGTCCAAAATATACAATAAATCTAATAAAACTGGCACACATCCCATGGTCCATGGGTTAAGTTGCTGTATTTAGCAACATACTGTATTTTTTGTAGTATAAGGCGCATTTTTTTTGGATTTTTTTTTTAGGAAAATACGCTAAATCTCAAAACCCTCTGATTCTGATTCTGAAGTTGTTGCATTCATAAAAAGCCACAACTATCGTAATTTTCGGATTCTATAGAGCACACACATAAAAAGTAATTGTCTATTTCCTGAACTTTTTGCTGCATTAAGGCACACAATAGTTTCTGGATTATAAAACGTATACACTTTTGACGCACTTTTAGGATTTTAAGTGGGACTCATTGTTCGAAAAGTATTTAAGACACCGTATTGTTTGGAATTTGTGGAGCACTGAATGAAAAGACGCTCCATAAATATTAAATTGTAAACAAAATACATTTCCTACTCTATTTTCACTTCTACTGCACATTCTTTGGACTACGTGGCACAAAGTCAATATATAGGATTTTTAAGTGCGCCTAATGATCCAAAATCTACGGTAGGTCACATAGGACGAGCATGTGGCTCTCAGAATGTGCGTGTGAAGTTCAGAAAAGGCAGCAGCAAAGACCAGGGGAGCTTCCATGCATTCAGCTGTTGTAAGAAAATCTGGCACTACGTCACATTAATAAATGATCGGTTTGATTTGTGTCGGCCCTGCATGAGCAGAGCGGGAAGAGCCTCGCTGGGCCCATGTTTACCTTTCTTCTCATAGCGAGTTACTGATTTACCTCAAGTGCTCAGGGTGTGTTTTAATGACAAAGCACACATGTGCACACCAATCGGAGAAATGTGTAAATCAACCAAACAGATTGCCGGGCTTTAAAGCGCGCATCACTCTTGCAGGTCTGTTCCAGTGCTTTTGAGTGAAGGCCAAGGCTGTACTTGAGGGATATTCTCAGAATGAGATCACACTCGAGGCAGGAGACAAAAAAGCACTGATTGCATGATTCAACATGTGCGCCGGGTGTGCAGTGACAATGACTCCGGCCGGCCCAGCGAAACACTGCATTCCTGCCAAATCATTGTGTACATAGAGAGTTCGGCTGGTGCATCAGTCAAGATTATAGGGAAGAAAACATGTGCCGGTTCTGAATGCTGGGGCTTTATGTGGAGCCCCAGGCTTCGTTTGCACAATGACTGGTGTGTAGTTCAAATAAAGCTTACAAAAAGAGTGGCATATCAATTCTCCACATGATGCTCCGTCACTGTAACAATGGAAAGCATGGGCAGGAGAAACGGCACGGAAACCTTGTGGTAGTCATTCAGAATGTTTAGAGGACATCTTTTCTTAAGAAGAAACACTTTTGGGATTTTAGAGACAAAAAAAATGTAGCAAAGAGGCTTATTAGCAACAATTGTTTTGTGCAAATTCCATTGTCTGTTTGTTTATTTGTCATTACGTTACTATAATGCTCTTACACATATTTCTGCTAATCTAAAAATTATTTAAAATAATTTCCCACTTTATTTATTGTAATATGTCTTTTATTGTACTGTAATATGACATTATTGAGCAACATTGGTTTGTAGAAATTCTGGACATAATATTAACATTACTATGTTAAATTCTAAAATGTAGTAACCCAAATAAGTAGAAAATGTGCACTTTGCATACAGTATGTGACGTTTCGTCGAGTTTTAAGCGTGTAATGATTCGTTTTGTCCATTTTACCTCACACGCACATTCCACAATTTGTTCAATATGGTTACGGAAAAAATCGATAATATGAATTGAGCATACTTTCACTTTTACACGCGAGGTAAAGTTATAGTTTGCCGCCGCTCGCGGGCAGACGTGACGTCGGGGCGGTGACATGAAGGTGTTGGTGGTCGTACTCACCTGAATAAGTTTTCTTCATGTTCGGGTTGATCCTCAGCTGAAGTTACCAAGTCCGTGTTGAGAATGCCTCATCGGAAAATCCGTGCTCCTTACGCGATGTTCTCCCTGGCACATGCACCACAGTCTAGCACATGAACTATAGTGAGAAGATGTTGGTTTAATTCGATTTACACAAACGCGGATTGAACACTGTAAGAACACCCTCAGCTTCAGCTTTACCTGTACACACGCGCCCGCGCGCGCTCCAGCGGAAAACCACGCCCTTAAAACGCACCTGAAGTTTCAAAGCTGACACTTTACATTATATAACTCCGTTTGGAAATGGATTCTAATACGCAAATATATATGTATGTGTGAATTTGAAGGAACATGAAGGAGCACTACCTGAGAATCATTCAAACTGTCTCTTGACCTCAATGGAGCATCTTTGCTGAAAAATGTCATGATGGTGCCCACAACTTTAGGCTTCTTCTGATGCATGGAGTTGTTTAAGGCCTCACACGCCCAGTGTGTCAACATACGAAGGCAATGAACATATGAATCTTCTATCTGTCATCCACATTTTTATTCATTGCCATTTTTTATTTAGGCCTTCACTGGATAATGTTTTTTTTGTTCTTCACTGAGGTGTATTTAGAGATGAGCGCACGCGCGCACGCGCACACACACACACACACACACACACACACACACACACACACACACACGCACGCCTTGTACTTTATTAAAAGTACATACAATAATAATAGTACAAGTAAATAAGAATAATAATATAAATATTATATAACCTTCATTTAAGAACTGCAGGACTTGATTTACTATTGCTATTAATTTAGCAATAAGACATACACATATATGTTCATCTAATTCTAAATAATGGCTAGTAATAATACTAATAAAAAAGGGACCTTTTTGAAACTCAAGGTGAGAGTTTGAAGCCCTTTCTGTGCAGAGTTTGCATGCTCACCACATGCTTGCCTGGTTTCTCTCTGGGTCTCCAGTGTCCTCCAGTCCAATAGTCCTGCACCACCAGCAGACGGTGTAGCAGCCAATGCAGGAATTATGACTCATCAGATCAGGCAATGTTTTTCCAATCATCTATTCTGTCTTGACTGGCAGGAGAGGCTCCTGGTGTGGTCTTCTGCTGCTGTAGCCCATTCGCCCCAAGGTTCAGCGTGTTTAGAGGCTTAGAGGGGCTTTTTTTAGGGGCTTAGAGATGCGCTTCTTCAGACCTCGGTTGAAACGAGTACGAATTTTATTAGCTGCCTTTCAAACAACTGGTACCAGTCTGGCCATTGTCCTCTGACATCAAAAAGGCGTTTGCGCCCACAAAACTGCTGCTCACTGGATTGTGTCTCTTTTCCTCTGTATGTCATTAATGATGAAAATCCTAGTAGATCAGCAGATTCTGAAATGCTCCGGCCAGTTCGTCTGGTACCATCAACCTTGTCACGTTCACAGTCACTTAAACCCTATTTTCTTCCCTGTTCTGATGCTGCAGTAGATTGTTTTGACCATGTTCATATGCCTAAATGAATTGAGTTGCTACCATGTGATTGGCTGATTAGAACTTGTGCTAGAATGTGCGCATTGCACACACAAACACACACACACACACACACACACACACACACACACACACACACACTTGCTGTTGTGCAACTGCATTCTCTGTGCTAAATGATCATTTAAAAGTTTTCTACACAAGAAGATGACCTATAGGTATGAAGATTTTTGGTAGCGTTTTGCACAACAAAGTGGTCGTGTTCTGAGATGCAGGGCTGAGTTTCCTCTAACGGGGGGCTGGCTGGGGAGGGGGGCATAAACCTCAAGAGGAAGTCAACAGGCCACCGAATGCTTGTGAATAGAGATAACTCTGAGAAAAGCTGACTTGACACAAATATAAATGCATATAAAAACAAAACACATTACGCTTAAATAAACACACACAGACAGCAAATTTAATGCCACATTTTATACAAAAACACCAAACATTTTTAAATTGAAAGTACATAGTCGTCATAAAACTGCTAATGGCATCAATGTTTTGAGTGTTAGTCCCAGTAAAAGCACAGGCTTGCTGCAATATTAGTCTCTTTGCATAAAAGCGTTTTTACAAAAGCTTTCTGGCACAAATCAGTTATTGAGCGAGTTGAGTCTTTTGCGGTTAAGGGACATGTCCTCGTATACGGCATGTCTGTTCACTTTCTGTGTGCTTCTTATGTGTGACTTAATCTGGAACAAAATTAGATAGTTTAGAAATAATGTGTTGGTTACTACAAAAAAAAAACATAATACAAAATGTTTACAAAATAAAATAAAATAAAATAATAATGACTTCTAAATGAAGTAATGAAGTAAATGAAATTACAACCCATTATTAATTACCTTTGGAATCAACCACACAGCCACAACAATAAGCAGCAGCAGGACGACGCTGAACATGGTCATAACCGTCATGGTCATCAGGGTCGAATTCATCCCGCTGGAAGCTCCTTGAGAAGAAGCAACTGCTGCAATCTCCGGCTCTGCAGATCAAATAATATTTAATAAATCATAACTGAAAATCTGTCAGACACACACGACTATCAAATCACCAAACACTTGGTTTTAACTGACATGTTGCAGAAAAACTGATAAACTAAACAAAAAAAATCTGAAAATGTTTCTTTGATAAATCCTTTTTGACAGTAATGAAAGTGTAACTTGTAAGTTTGACATCACGAGCAGTGATGTCTGAAGTGTAACATCGTGTGTGAAAATGTTGAGAACAGCATCTGGGTTTGGGTTAGGAGAGTTTGGAAAAAGAAACAACATGCTGACGCTAATTGTAAAGCAAAAAAAAAAATGTAAAATAAGTTGATTTATACTCACCATTAACTTGAAGAAAAAACACTTTGCCTCTTGCCATTTTATTCTCACTGAAGACACACCAATAGGATCCAGTGTCATTCAGCTGTAGGTTAGTGATGGTTATAGTCAATGCTTTATTGTCTTTTTCATTAACAGTCACTCGACCCTTGTACTTTCTTTGAAGAGTTATTTTTTTGGTTTTATAATAGTAGTACAAGATTTCCCAGTGCTCTTCATATATAGTAAAGACAGTCACTCCACTTGGATCATCATGGGCTTCAGGACAGGAAAAAGTGAAATCCTCACCACAAAGTTTTTGATCTATACAACACAAAGAAAAATACAACAAGAGACTGTTGCAGGTCATTACAAAAAGTAGTTTTTACTAAAAAGAAAATTGAAAATACTCCCGAAAAGAATCTTAATCCAAATAAAGGCATTAAATACACTGGAGAGATAGTGTACACTAGAGATTTAATTTAAGTATATAATAATAATTATATAATAATTATTATTATATAATAATATGTAATAATATAATCTAATACACTAGAGATTTTCTAGAGAGAAATCTAAATCCAAACCCTTACATTAACATGTGAACTGAAAACAGAACACACCTAAAACATCAAATAATGTCGAAAAAGACACTAACCTGCCTCACAAAAGCAGAAACTGACCGCGATGAAGAAAAGCAGAGTTATTGTCGTAGAAGTCATTGTTGTTGTGAGGCTCTGTCAGCAGCTTCTTGCATCTGAACACAGGAAGCAAAACTGAGCCACAAAAAACATGACTGGTGAAATGTATTCTCGAGGTGCAAAAAGTTTCCTGTAGGTTTTTTTAGAGACTTCACTTTTTTTAGATTTTGTTAGCTTTAACAAACCAAATCGGCTTTTTTCTAAATTACTGCAAATTAATGTTTTATTAAACAACAATCTACAACAAAAGTATTTTAGGCGGATACTTTGACTAAAGGTCAGATGTTCAATATGTGCAATTATGAAATACCTTGATATTGGTATGAAGAGAAGTGTGAAATGGTGTATAGAAAGAGACAGCAACATTTTTGCTCATTTCCACATTGATCAAAAGTTGATGAGCATGTTCCATTACGGCAATTGTGGTCCAGCGGAGGGGAGTTGAAAGCCAGTCTTTCAATTCAGTGTGGCGTTTGCCATCCTTTTAAATCAAACGTCGGGCGTTTTTGTTGTTTCTATGCAGTATGATTGAATCACAATAAAACATGTAAATGAATCGCATAAAGTACATTTATTTTACTCACCCCCTCGATGTCAGCGATGACTTTCTCCTGTTTACTTCTCAAACGTAATTTTAAAGGACCAAACAAAGTTTCAATTTTCTCGTCCGTTTTTTTGCGATAATCAAATTAAAGTTCAAATCAAATAGCGCCACCTACTGATCCGGAACTGAATAGTTTCGCATCCTAGTGCTTTTAGTGTGCTTCAATAGGGTTTTAAATTCTTGATGCAAATAAAAAGACATGATAACAACCTAAACAACTTGAAAATGGCAGACGTACTAGGATGAGGATAATCTTGATTAATGCTGTTTATAAGTCAAAGAGTCGTACTGATTTATCTGCGGCTTGGCCAGATGAGTAGTGCCCCCACCAGGGGCGCCGTTAAGGGGGGGGGGGCAATTCTATGGGCCCGCGGTCTTAGGGGGCCACCATCCACCATCTGCAACAATAGTGTAATCTTTAGCACCTATTTATTAGATATACTTACTTTATTTATTAAAAGCTGCATATTAAACAAACTTAATATTTCGGAGCGGAGCACCCCTCGTCTCGTTTACAAGTGGAATATTCCGTTTCGAACTGGCGACGATTTTTTTTAAAAGAAAGGTTTGTTTGGTCGGTTTACAAGTAAAAGATGGCGACGCTGTTGACGCATTTATTTACACGATTTTTTGTGTGTAAATCACGTGTGATTATGTCCGTTACATGCAGATGCAGTCTCACCTGCTCAATCACAAAATGTTCCTTCAGCTTTTCTCCAAGTTGAGGAAGCAGGTAATTAGTTTGCCACTGACATCTTGACTAAAAATCAGACACCTGAATGCCACTTTTTCTGCAAATTTCCAACCTGGTTGTTCACCTCTTTATTTATTTATAAAATGCAACTCCAGAGTATTTTTGGAGAAGTGTGTGTTGCTCTGAGGACATTCTGCACTCTTCCTGTCACTGGTGCTGGTGGAGAACGGGGATTCAGCAAACTCAAATTTCTTAAGAAATTATACCTGAGATCCACCATGTCTCAGGAACCGTTAAACATCCTCGCTCTATTGTCAATAGAAAGCCAGTTGCCTTTAAGTCTTTGATTACTTAATTGAGGATTTTGCCAGCAAGGCGGCCAGGCGTTTGGCTTTTAAGAAATGGCTCAGTTAAATGTAACTTTTTGTTAAATTAAATTTAGCAAATTGGTTAAATTCATTTTTTTAACTTACATTTTGCACTTTTGGTTTCCAGTTGATTGATTTGGTTTTCCTGTGCTTTGTGAGGTCAGATGTTTAATCGACTGGCAAGTTTGACCACATTTTATTGTGGCTAGTTAAGTGTGAAGTTATTGCTGTTGTGTTGCACATTGCTCTTTTTATAACACATTTTTTGTTTAATTTATTTGTTTAACAACGTTACATTTTTTCCACTTCTTTTATTAACATAAATTATCAACTTGTTCCTTGGCTGATACATTTGTGATAAGGTATTATGACAAAACTGGCAAAAACACTTTAAGATCGCTCAGATTTTGAAGATTGAGTGGAGAAGGTGAAGTATAGGGGGGCCAGACACAAAATGGTTTCATTGGGCCCAAATCTCATAGCTGGCCCCCACAGCCACTGAGTAGTACACCGCACGACCACGATCTGATAATATTACAACACGAAGACAGCCCTAACCATAATGTTTTTCTTGGCAGTGAAAAAACATCTTTTTTTTTTTAATCACACACACCACTACACAACCAGTGATCTCTCACACGAGCAAATCACAAAAAGGTTTTCTTTAGAAACAAAGGTTTAGGATTATTAGATATTACCCGCCCAACAGAAAACACAAAAACTCGCTAAAATGCACCTCCACAAACGCAAAGAAACAGTGAAAAACCGAAACGAAACACCCAAGTTGACACGCGCACAACAAAACACGCTAAAACAAAAATACCCGAACGCAGCGACCAAACCAAGCGAAAACACCCGAAACAGCGGATCGGAAGTAACTATTCACAATCCGGGCAATTTCTGACTTGACGTTATTTTTATTCAACCAGCAAATCATATTTTTGATTTAAAAAAAAAAAGAAGACAGACCTACGTATCAGTCTGAAAATGTTTCTGTGCATTAATTTACATTTGAACAAAAAGAACAAAATGATGCTTACAATTCTCAATGGAAAAGCCTTTAAAGTAAGTGAGATTGTAAAAATATAAATTGTGAACTGCATTTAACCCACACAGTGAAGTGCACATACACACAGTGAAGTGAACACACCAACCCGGAGCAGTGGGCAGCCTAAGCCAAGGCGCCCGGGGGGCATGTGGGGTTCAGTGTCTCGCCCAAAGACACTTAGTTGCAGAACCAACCACAGGGGAATTTGAACCTGCAAGCTCTCGGACAAAAGTTCAGATCTCCTATCACTGGGCCACAACTCCTCTTATTGGCTGTTATTCAATAATCAAACACTTTGTATAACTGCTGACAGACTTCTTTTGCTCTTTCATTCATTATTGAGATGAATACAGTAACTGGATGTTGGAGAGTCTTCTTGCCTTCAACCTGATCTTTAGCTCCCTCTACAGGTTCTCGGTGGGATTTAAGTCTGGATTTTGGTTAGGTTAATGCAACACGTTCATGTATTCGTGTTCTGAGTGCTTGTCGTGTGAAATGTTCAGTGATGTCCAAAGCCAAGTTCTCTGCAGACAACTGACTGACATCTTTTTCATACTGCCATTCACTGTTATTTTCTGTTATTTACATAAGAATGTTACACTGTTCTACTTACGGTGACAAATGATAAAATTGTTTTTTATTTATAGTTATTGTCAGAGAACTCACTGTTGCCAGACTCTGACTTCAGTGTCTTGCCTCTGAACGCACGTATTTAAACTTCAGCTTTATGAATATGATGAGACAAAAATTCCTAAATAAATGCACAAACACAAACATTTAAAGCGGTGCATGGACAAACTGCAAATTGTATACAAAAATCAACTACATTGTTACAGTAAACTGAAAGTATACAGCCGTCATAAAGCTGCTACTAGCATCAAGGTCTTGAATTTGAGTCCCACTACAAATCAGTTGTTGAGCAAGTTGAGTCTTTTGTGGTTAGAGGGTATCTTGCTTTGTACTTCTTATGTGTGACTTAATCTGCAAAAAATTATTAGATAAAATATTCTTCTAAATAAAATTTAAATTTCAACTTATTACACTGTATATTACCTTTAGAATCAACACCACAACCAGAACAATAAGCAGCAGCAGGACGACGCTGAACGCCGTCACAGCCGTCAATGTCATCAGGGTTGAATTCATCCAGCTGGAAGTCTCCGGCTCTGCTGATAAAATCATATTTAATAAGTCAAGAAGCAGTTGCAGAGAAACTGATCAAAAAGTTCTGAAAAATAACTTTGATCAATCCTTTTTGACAAGAAAATAAGTGACTGGAACGTGTAACTCTGACATCTGCAATTACAAGCAGTGATGTCTGAAGTAAAAGACTTTTGCTGATGAGCAAAATTGCTTTGATCTTGCTCATCAGCAAAAAATTAAGTTGATATCATATTTGCGAGAAAGGACTAACCTAAATCTAAACCTAACATAAATGCTAAGATTCCGTTGTATCATAGGAGTGAGTTGGAACTGCCTCAACTTCTGATCTTGAATCCATGATACAAAAAAATGTTGATATCATAACTATGAGAAAGGACCAATCTAAACCTCTGAACATTAGTTCATGTTGATTTTTAGTTGTTTCATAGATGTGAGTTGGAACAGCCTCTACGTCCGATCTTGAAGTCAGGACATAAAATGAAGTTGATATCATATTTACGAGAAAGTACTAACCTAAACTTCTGATTATCAACCTATGATAAGATTAAGTACTTCATGTGTATTAGCTTCAACCTCAGATCATTAATTCATAATATAAAGGTACCTGATAAATAATCCTAAACCTCTGATATGAAGATAGAATGTGAGTGAACACGTGAAATGAGAGCAAGCACAAAAAGTCAAAATAGTTAATGAGATACTAAGATTTACCAACAAATTCATATTTTAAATATTTTCATCTTTTGGAGTCAAATAAAGCGTGGCAAAACGTTTAATACATTTAACCTAAATTAATCTAAATTCATTCCTATGTTCCAGTCTTGTGAAGAGAACGAAACACACCTAAATGTGAGAAATACTGTTGAGAACAATTAGGAGCATGTTTGTAAAATGAAAATGTAAAAGATTTGTACTCACCATTAACTTGAAGAAAAAACACTTTGCCTCTTGCCATTTTATTCTCACTGAAGACACACCAATAGGATCCAGTGTCATTCAGCTGTAGGTTAGTGATGGTTATAGTCAATGCTTTCTTGTCTTCTTCATTAACAGTCACTCGACCCTTGTACTTTCTTTGAAGAGTTAACTTTTTGGTTTTATAATAGTAGTACAAGATTTCCCAGTGCTCTTCATATATAGTAAACACAGTCACGCCACTTGGATCATCAAAGGCTTCAGGACAGGAAAAAGTGAAATTCTCACCACAAAGTTTTTGATCTAAACAACACAAAGACAATACCACAAGGAAATAGTTAATTACAAAAACCACTTAATTTACCAAAACATAAAAAATAGACACATAACAATACTAATGAAGAGATTCTTGAAGAGGAACTTCCTTCATAACAAACTACAAACATTAGATGCACACAAACACACACATAAATGTCTAGAGCAGTGGTTCTCAACCGGTGTGCCGCGGCACTAAGGGGTGCCGTGAGATTTTTTGAGGGTGCCGCCAAAAATTCGGGGAAAAAATTGCCATTTTTTTATTAAGGCAGAATGTGTAAACAGTATTCTCATATCATCTAGGACTAGGTATAAGGTGTTGTTGCATGCAAACTCTCGAAATGAAACTAATAAATAAATACCGTATTTTTCGTCCGTACAAGACGCACTTTTTCTTCCCCAAAACTGAGGGTGAAAAGTTGGTGCGTCTGGCAAATACAGAGATCCGCGGAGCGCGGTCACCGCCATCTAAGTGTGCAATACCGCAGTATTACATACGTTGTCTCGCTTTCTTTCTCACGCAGAATCTTGTGAAAGAATGAAACCACTATTTCCAAACGAAAACGAACTTCGATCAAAATAAAACAAGCAGATTTTCTCAAGTGCGTCATTAAAACCAAAACAGTCGCTCTCTTAAAGGCACAGCGCAGAAAACGGAGCTTCACGCATTTGCGCGTGAAGTACAAACTGTATTTGATTAGCAATGTTCGTGCCGTCAGTGGCGGTTCTAGGCATGGGCGGCATTTTTTCATGTCACGTGGGGGGGGGGGGCACGAGCGCGTCCGCTAAGCGATTTTCTATTATATATTCGCGGCGCCCCTGTTTGAGTTTACTGAAGGAGTCGTGCATATAAAATGTGAGAGAGGTGGAAAACAGAGGCTGAGATGCGGCGCACACGGAAACTCACGTTTCTCAAAAATAGAAGCCGGCGGCCGCACTAAACAAAGTCTGCGGCGCGCCCGAGGGGGATAATCTGTTGATTCAATCTTTAAAGCTATCGGGTGCGGTGCACAATTTAGAAAACAGAGACATAATGCTTGCAGAGACATAAACAGAAAACGAGTAAAATGTAAAGGTGTGCAACAGCATTCTCTGTGTCCCTGTCTTCAATAAAGGACAGTAAATACAGTGTTCGATATACGGTGAAGAAATGTATCCGTGAAACATTGTACTAATATATATTTTTAAGTGAGTGAGATTATTTTCAAAATATATTCATCCAAATATATGGGCCATTTAAAACATGTTCTTAACATATTTTAAAAAATTTTTTTTTTTTTGTCTTTATGCGGTATTCTAATAATTTAAATTAATAATGATTGCAAAATCCATATCGTGGCACATCTCAATACCGGTATACCGGCCACCCCTACTTTCACTGTTATACTGACTTTACTGACATACAATTGTTCTTAAACTGCTGTTACTTTTATACAATTGATATAAAATATTTTACTACAGTATTCAGTTCAGAATCTTTTTTTTCTAGATTTTCCTCCTTTAAAATTGAGTGCGTCTTATATGCCGGTGCGTCTTATATGGCGAAAAATACGGTAATAATGTTTTTAAATATCTATTTCCTTATAAGGGTGCCGGGAACTTTTGAAAGGCTTTCCAAGGGTGCCTCAAACAAGAAAAGGTTGGGAACCACTGGTCTAGAGAGAACTCTATTACCAAATATTGTTAATTGTGTAGCCAGTTTCCTGATGGAAGGGAACAAGACATTCCGTATAAACTGACAGTTCGCTTCTCCTCTAACAACAAGCCAATGAAATCACTTTCACTGTTTAGTGAAAATTTCATCCGTGCTCTGGGTTGAAAAGTCATCGTATGCAAATTCAGTGAAAGTGTTTTCATTGGCTTGTTGTTAAAGCAAGTGATACTAGAACTTCTAGTGGACTGACAGACAAGGAACAATTCTTTAACTTGCGAACTAAAAACAGAACTGACCAGGACATAAAAAATGTGGGAAAAGACACTAACCAGCCTCAATAAAGCTGAAACTGACCGCGATGAAGAAAAGCAGAGATGTTGTCAAAGTCATTGTTGTTGTCAGGATCTGCCAGTATCGGTTATTGCTTCTGAACACAGGAAACGAACGAAGCACAGTTTACATTTCCACCAGCTCAGCTTTCCTCCAAATGTTACAATTAAGTTTCACATCTCTGAATTGTAGGCCGACACAGAGAGAGGTGTATGTTTGGCATCAGAGTGACTTTTGCGGTGTTTTTGACTGCAGTTCACATTTACTTGTCTGGGTGGCGCTGTTGCTAGCCGGGCATTGTTTGGCACTTCAGCAAAAAAAAAAAAAAAAACGGGACTTTCTCCGCAAGAAAAAAAAGAGACACAACAAAGGCTCACTGGATTGTGCTGTGATTTTAAATTCGGTGTTTTGTGTGATGTGTGAGTGTCAGTTCTGTTTTTCAACTGCATTACAAATTTACTAGAAGGCACCGATAAAGAAATCTGAGAAACAGAGACTGTTAGAAACAGAACTAGCCCAATGGGTGTTTAAAAACAAAACGATACTCAGCGGTCTTTCCTCCGTTTGTCATGGTCTTATATAACAGTCATTCTTTTAAATCAAACGTTGTTTTGTTTTTTATTTGTATTGAATCACATTAAAACAAGCATCTGAAGAATGCATACATTTATTTACTCAACCACCGAAGTCAGTGATGACTTTTCTCCTGTTTACTTCTCAATCGTAATTTTACAAAAGCAATCCAGTTACGAGTCTCTGACCCGTTTTGAAGCGATCAAACTAAAGTACAAACAAGCGCCACCTACTGACCCGGAACCGTAGATGCTCTTGTGCTTGTGCTTCTCGTGTATAAAGGGCTTTTAAATTACGTATTGATTTAATTTAATGCATAACAACGTATTAGGATAAGGAACAAGTCTTTTCTTCCTAAAAAATGTTGTATTAACTACAGTAATTTATTTTTTACCATTATTAAATGTCTATATTTATATCATCATCCCTGTATTCAAACAGTCAGCTCAATCAGGCAGTAATTTTTCATACACCAGGCAAATTAGTACTTTATTCAATAGTACTTTGAATCAACCGACAACCTGCTTTCTGTTCAAAGACAGACACAAAATAAAACAAGATAATTTCTTTTGAAACTTTTTTTTAACAAAAAGTGAAAAATGATGCGGACATCTCTTAATAATCCAATTCAATAATCTCTCTTCTTGTCTCCACCGGTTTTTCTGCCACTTCGTGCAATCTATCCAAATCCTTCAGGTTGGTGGATCTCCTCGCCTTCATGGAATTTAGCTCGCTCTACAGATTAAATCGTGATATGATAGTTATTGTAAGAGAAATCGTTGTTGTCAGGCTCTGTCTTCAGCGTTTTCAATCTAAAATTCACTCAGTTCTGCTACATGAATGTGATGATTTTCAATTTAGCTTGTGTATCAACGCAAAATGGAAAAAAAAAATGGACAGATCGACTGCTCGCCTCTTGGAAATATCGTCAGTCAAGTCAAGATAATCATGCCCCTGCTTTATAATGTCCACCCTATTGTTAGGACAGAATCAAGGCCATTAAAGACTCGTCGCTTGACCGCTCGCTTGATTGCAGAGGTTTGTAGCCTCCAGTCACCATGGCCTGTTTTTGGAGGAGCACGTCAAGCTTTTGCTTTGCTGCTGACGTTGTCTGAACCCTTCTGCTTGAAGATGATCTCAAGGCTGACCTGGAAACACCTGTGTCACCCTCGCAGGTGAAGACGAGGAGGAGAAGACCACCCTCTGCTCAGACTGTTGCCCACCTCAACACTAAAAATGCAGAAGAAGGATTAATGGTTTTAATGTTTATTTCATGTCCTCTTTATGTGATTTCTAATTTCATTTTAATATGTATTTTATCTATTTGATAAATATCAAGCTTTATTTACTAGACTAAAAATGGGAAAAAAAATCCTAGGCAATCCTTACAAGCAGCTAACACAGAGTGCTTGTAAAATAAAAACTTGACATAATTCATACATGCAAAACTTACCAGTTAGTCTGATTCTGTTCTTTGATTTGCTTTTTCGTTTACGATGACAAAAGAACTCAGTCGGATATCTGTAAGACTGTGCTGAAGGGGGAACCAAAAACAAACACGTTTAAACAAACCAAACCCCCCTCATGAATATTCATTTCCAAAACAGAAGAGACTGTGTAAAAGCCTGGGGATGACGGGGCTGGTGTGGCTTACTGGCAGTTCTCTGGGCAACACTGAGAATGGCGGCTCACTGGAATACATCCGACTGAAGGGTTTCTCTTGTGTGGTGGGATGATTCGTGCAGCAGAGGCGAAGAGTTGTGGCAGGAAGATGAATGTGCCAGAAATTCTTGTGTTTATTCACCAGCTCGTCCAGCATTCTTTAACAAAACATTGCATTAAAAATGAAAAAATGCAGATCTCTATAAAAAAAAAAAATATATTAAGAAGCAACGATTAGTCACACTCGACAATTCTAACCTGTTTAGAATCGACTCTGTGGCCAGATCCAGGAAGCCGGTTTGCCGGTGATGGATCACTAATGAGTTTGCATTCAGACCCAAAAGTTTCTTCAACTCACGATTGATCTAGAAAAGCAAGAGACAATAATAAAACACCAAATCCTGGATATCAAACTGATATGAAAGTCAAAACACTCTTACTTCCATGATTGCTTGCCTGGCAAGCCGGGACAGAATGCCAACAGGGAAGCCGTGATGGTGGATGACTTCTGCCAGAAACTTGGCCACATCCTGACTGAGTTTAGCAGTGAGAGGGAAAGCTTCCACCCATTTGGAATGGTAGTCGGTCAGGGTCATGATGTGTGTGTGCTGGTCTGCTGTCGGCGAGAACGGACCCCTGACGTCCAGTCCCAGCCATTCCCACCTCTCTTTCACCTTAAATCAGTTCAATATTATACATATTTATCATTAAACTATTATTAATAGTAGTATACACATGAACAGTTGTACCTCAACTATAAGAGGTTTTGTTTGTCCTAGAACTCCATAAGCCACATGTGGCATCTGGACAGGATGGGATGGAACGCATCAGGTTAAATATACCAATCAGAAACATATATCAGAACTATTACAATTTGGAATCTGTCGCTTACAATATTTAATTCGTTGTCTCCGACCCACTCAATGTTCTGGAAGAAAAACAAAGATGTGCACAGACTTCTTACTAAACACTGATATTACAGTGTTCACATGTTAAATGAAATTGGCAAAATGAAAAAAAAGTGAATCCATTTACATTTGGCAAACAATATCCACTGTGAAAGAAACTGGGCAAAGTCATGCTTCTGTCAAGAGCCTCGTCTCCAAGGATGGTCCACTGGGATCTGGAGGGAGCAGAATAAACAACATAACATAAATAAAAACCATTCAAGTATAATGCACCATTACTATAGTGGATTACGTGGAGTGGCTCGTCTTGAGCGATGCTTTCATCATGGCTTCTCTGTTTTGCTCTGAAATGCAGCCAGAAGACACTCCAGATGTTTTAGCTTCTGCTGAAGCTTTAGATTCTGATTCACATGGTCCTTCTGTCATTAACAAAGCCGATCACTGCAAAGCCATAAACACAACATTTTAAAAAATCTAATCTTTATTAAAAACATTATGCAACATTAATAACTACTATATTTTAAGATATATGACTTGAAGTTGAAGCATGCAATTCCAAAGAGATTACAAGATGAACCTACAGCTTTTTAAGCATGTTAAACAAAGTTTTGTAAAAGGTGAAGCCACACAAACCTCTCAGTTTTTATATCTGATGGTACCTTCACTTACTAACGGCTCGGCAACGTAATGCTTAATGTAACATATGGCAATTGAGTGTTATTTTATATTTCAAACAACAGCTCTAAATGGCAGACGGATCCTGCAGCAAGTGGAAATGTCTCACAACAACAAACAATGCGTTCCGCCATCACCAGCAAATAGCCAATCGCGTGCAGCTCCGGCTGCTTCTTTGGATTTAACCTTGTTGTGATCAGATGTCGCCCTCTGTTGGTCAAAATTATACATTTATATACAATTATACAAAAATATACAACCGTTTTTAACCTACTCGTTTACGGTTGCTTAACCCATTGGAAATTTTACTAAATAACTAACTAAGCAATTTAAATGTTAATTTAATGTTAAATATCGAAAATATCAATTACTTGTACGTAGTATTTCCACTTTCCCCGAGTTTGTTTTTTATTTTTTACCGGAATTAAACAATAACCCTGTATGTGAATCTGGCATTGAAGAAGAAAAAAATTCATTTAGAAGAGAGAGGAACAAGAACAAAAAAGGGAAAAAAAAATAAAGAAAGAAGAGGCGAACAAACAAGTAGATATTGCAGAATCAGAAAAAAATTGAATTGCACAGAAAAAGAGAGGAATGCAGTATTTTATATTCCCATGATGTTCTCCCAGCCCTTCAATGGAAGTGTTCACTGTCTCGTCCTTTTCAGTTTATAATTATCTCATTAATGCTAAGCCGTGTAAAATACTCAACACTCCCATGTCTGGCGAGACAGACAGACATTAAAGACTCAAACCGCTCCCCGTCTCGAACCTTAAGGCGTGATAAGCTACGGTCTCACCAGCAGGGGGCGTCACGGCGACACTTTTAACAGTATTAGGAGTTGAAATACTATTGAAATAACTAGTCACGAAACGCATCTCAGTGGTATAGGTGAGAAGAAAGTGTCAGCTTTTCATTAGTGGAAAAAATTAACTTTTGTCTTTTTTTTAACTTTTAACTTTTATCAGTCGCTTTCTGTATTAAAAGCAGCGCTGAAAAGTCCTGAAAAATATCTGTCTTAAAATCTGTAGTTTGGCTTGAACATATAAACAGATTTAGCAGAGTGAAAAACAACAAGTACTGAGTGAGTTTGTTCTCAGTCATTAAAAGTCTATTACCGAGCAGCTGGAAAGTTTTCTTTCAGCCATTACAAATCTATTACAGCACAGCTGGATGGTGAAGTCCTGACCTTCAGAGCACTTTAACACAACAGCTGCTCCTGCAAAATCACAGGTAGATATTCACAAACATTACACTCACAAACCAATGCACTTGATATAGAAGCGTGTATCGTTTCAGATTCACTAATTGACCTATAAAGTATAATACAACGCAAGTTTCAATGATGGTTGCAAACACTTTTGTGGTCAATATGTTCAAGAATCGTCTAATTTAAATTATTATATATTAATGTTTCAATTGTAGAATTTTTGTACATTTACTTTTAGGGGTGTTGTCAGTTTTCACCTAAAAGCTAACAAAATTAATGTTTCACTAGCTTACATTTATGTGTGAATTTTTATCTTTGTGTATTGTATAAAATATATACAGTATAATAAAAACATATATAAAAACATATTATTATAAAGTATATATTTTTCTTTGCTTTCCATGAGAGCAAGAAGTGAGTTTACTGCTTACAGTAAAACATCAAGATGTTTTCAAATTGTAAATAAAAGACAATAAATAAGTAAATGAGAATATAAAAGTGATTTGATTTGAATAGGTCAGAGATGGCATAGAATAAAATGATAAAAAAGAAAGTATGAGATCTGCACATTTTCATAATACATACCTGTATATGAGAAATTAATTTTTTTTTTTTAACGAATAGATTTTATTTCATTTACATTTTCTGGTCAGAGTGTCTATTGTTGCACCATAACTTGTCGTTACAGAATCAGAGGAAGTTGCTTGAAAAGAGCCAAAGCGCTTTTTTGAGGAACAAGCTTTAAGGCGACGCAGCTGAATGGATCTCAGGACTCTTTTCCCTTTTACGTGGAGCTTTCGCACACATAATGAAACAATCATCAGTTCCTAGGGAGAGTTTCAGGGAGCCACGGGGGCCAAAGACGTGCCATAACCCCTCTGGAGACATGAGGCCGTGTCTGCGTCCCATTTCATCAGACACTCCTTTTACAGGGAAAGGAAAACACATCCTTTTATGTCAGCGCTTTACATATGAGCAGGAATATACATTTAGCAGTCAACAGACTCCTATAGGTTGCTTTGGTTAAACAAATTCATTTTTTACAATACAGTAGGAGTTTCATATTAGTTATTATTGTATTTTGTTATTTGATGTTGTAGAAAACGAAAACTGCACGCTGTGTGAACAGTACTGTAATCAGTAATTATATTGCCGTTTATAATATAGTTATAAACTACGTATATTTCTGTGAATATTTCTGTCTATTGAAAAACAGTGTCAGGCTGTAGTTTGTAAGAACGATAAGGAATCATCATTTCATTGTATTTCTTTTTTGGAAACCACTGTCGCCAGTAGAGTACTGCTTATTTTTACATGGAAATATTTTTCAGCGTCAAGTGATTTAAAAAGCTATAAAATACTGTAATTTTATATTCAACAGACTTAATGTTATATGTCTAAAGTATTCAAAGTATCCAAACTAAGTATTTCCCATTTAATAATAGAGTCATACTGTATCATATGGACTATGTGTGAACATCACACACTCCGAAATAGTTACTGTAATCAAGATCAAACATATTTCACATTTTGTCTGAAAATTTTACACTTACATAAATATTAACGTTCAGCCTCTAGATCAACACACAAATGACTTTGTAAAATAAGTTTATTTCCTCTTTTTTTTCTACCCAAATTGCTTGCTCATTGTTCATAAGCATTCTCATTGTTGATTTATAATCTATAATCTGTGTGTACAAAAATCTGATCATGAACATCCTATATTTCTTCAGTAGCCAGAAGATTTGAACCATGTTAAACAGACATTTTAAAGATGAAATTACAGTTTTGGGGAAACGCTGAGCCCCTGATGCGCCACTAAACGCCCTGATTCATTTCATGGCAAGACGGGCTAATTGTGAGGCGGCCGGTTGCCAGCTCGAGCACTTGTCAGTCATGGTCAAGTTCAGAAAGCGTCTGTGGTGGACGACAATTTCACCCGTCTGGTTCCTCTCTCAGCTGGAGGTGAAGTTCTTGATCCACACTGCAGCCTTTCATTTAGCAGCAGCTTATCGAGGCCCACCACATGTGTCGGACCCCCGCCCCACACACCTGTCAGTCATTAGACACTTTACACTGATAGGGCCATTTGTCTATGACATTCCAGCCAACGATTGGATGAAGGTTTAAAATGGTGGGGCCAAAGTTCATGCAGGTTAGGCGGTGGGTTTATGTGGAGTGTTCCCAGGTGAAAGAAGAGATTAAAGTGGGTTTGTATATGTCGGACTGTGTTTCTCTGTCTTGATTTTCGCATCTCGATTGGATCCAACAATAGCGGCCTAGTTTTCAGCTGGGATGTTTCGAAAAGTCATGTGGGAAACCGTTTTGGAACAGAATTCCCAATTCAGGAATCAATCAAATATAATCAAATAATTAAAATATAGCGAGGCAAGAAAATGTATTTGAATGCTTTTTTATTTGTATTCAGATCTAACAAAAAATTATTATTGTATTACATTTTAATCTTGAACAAATTGCAATAAAATGACCTATTAAAGGTGTACAGGTCTGTTTTAATCCTTATGAAAGTTTCAATTTACGCACAAAATGCATTACAGTAGTATTGATGTGTGAGACTTTAATACACTATGTAAACTGAGTATAAATATAATAGTAAATATTCATATATAATATTAGGTAAACAAAATTATTTGACTTTTTGCGTCTCTTAACATTTTTCTAAAATAGTAATAAACGAGTGAAGTAATAAAATTGGCCCAAGTGAGTCAGTTTGACTGTGTGTGTGTGTGTGTTCGTGCAGGTAAGCGGTAAAAAGGCCTTCGCTATTTGTGGGGCCATGGTCAAAGTTTTTCGTCTCCTGTCAAAGGTCAAAGGTCCTAATTCCATTGTGTACTCTGAGGTTTATTTTTAGTCCAAACAAGGCAGCTATTTAGAGACTCATACAGAGGTGTCCTAGTAATTACCTCCAGCATGTCACCCACCATCTCCTGCTCAATCGAAGCCATCTGCAGACTCGCTCAAGGGGACACACAAGATCACTAGATCCCTTATTTGTCAACCCTCAGGAGTTCTGGGATTTATTTCAGAAAAACCAGATTCCGGATTAATCATTCAGACATTCGTGAAATGTCCAATTAGACTATTACTTACATTTTGACAAAGGAACTAAGTTCAAGAGTTTTAGCAAAATGTTTTGGTTATATAAAAAAAAAATTAAATTTCCCCACTGTGGGATTAATAAAGGCATTTCAATGGTTATTATATTGTGCTGAAAACTGCCTATTGCTTTGGTGTGAGTTGCATCAGATTCAGATCAGAATCATAATCAGATTATAATTCAAACTAGATCAGATATACGGTCATCAGAATCAAATACAAATCAGAACAGAATAAGATCAGAATGAGATATAAATCTGAATAGAATCAGACAAAAAAAAAAAAAATCAAATAAAAAACAAATTAGAATTCAAATCTTATTTGCCAAGTTTTCACATTAAAAATGTTTTTTTTCCATTATCTATAGTCTGTAAGTGTATTTGTGAATGAAAGTTTGACAATCTGTTCAAAATCCCTTCACTGGCCTTTTCTCTTGCTGCATTGAATCTAATGGAGGGTTTCTTTTGATTCAACCAGAGCCTTCATTAAATCCCACCTCTCTCTCTCTAAGTTACAGCTCTGTAGGTTTCAATCCTGTCATTAAAGTGACTTAAGAAACACAAGAATGCAATTACACTGTATATGCCAAGCAAGCGGAGCATCCACCACGTTAAAGCAGAAGATAAGCTGTACCAGTGCATGTGAGAGTTTGCTTTGGCAGGTTTAAACTCTGTGCGTTTATATCTCACACTTGACAATAAAGCGCTTCATCATGTCACAATTCCACCTCCTGCTGGGATAATAGAAATGGCTCTTTGTCACTTCAGACTGAAGAAAGACGATCTTGTTTCTTCCATCCCGAGCCAGACTTTATCTGTCATTAAAGGAGGTTTAGAGCGTCAAAGCTTAATTAGGCTGATGTAAACCTTTGTCTTTCATGACATGTCTCATATAAGTTGCATCGAACCTTCCAGATGTGTGTTCTACGCTCTTGTCTGTTGATCTCTATCTGTGAAACGGCCCAGCGGCTCTGGTGGTTCAGGCTTCCGCTGTAATTCATCTATTCTCCATGGCATTAGCAACGCAGCTTTGATGCATAAAAAAAAAAGCTAAAAAAAAGTCAGACTACACAAAATGAAATATTACAACATTCATGGTAACATGTAGGTATATTTACAGTGCACTTTTTTGGATTATGCCAAAATCACTTTGTTAAATTCACATTACTGCTGCGAAATGCAATCCGCTTTGGAACTAGTTTTGAAATGTAGAACAGTCCAGTGCGTGAAGCACAACGACTACGGTAATTTATTGGTTATAACTATTGTTGTTGTTAATTTACCTGTTCTTTCTGGATTATTCGTGTAAATCATAGCGTTTCAGAGGATTATTGTTCATCTGAAGGAGCTTTGAGCAAAGCAAAGCTCAAGGATAAGATAACCTTCAGTGTGGGACATCTGGTAACACTTCACAATAATTGCTACAAAACCCTGAAGATCTGAGGGGAAAAAAAATTACAGCGTTTTTTTTTTCCTCCGTGTTTTGCTTGAGTCTGAATTCTGGGGCTTTTCTGTTGCTTAATTCTAGAAGCTCATGAGCATTATTAACCAACACACAAAAAAATCTCGGAATCTGCATTTAGATTGCAAAATGCTAAAAACACAAAGCTCCAGATTGACCTTGCTGTAAAAACACCAAGAAATGAAATAAACACTCTCTGTTCCCATGATTAATAACTCCAGATTACAAGATATGGAGAGTACAAAGGATGGAGAGATGAGAGAACTTGACGCAAGTCTCAGAAAAACAACAATCTTGTTTTACTCAGTCAACCCGTCTCGGTCGGTTTTCATCTCATCACTTTTGCATCACATGTCCATTAAAACTGATGATTTATTCAACCAATCAGCATTGAAAAGTACAGGACATGTTTGTAGACCGGGATGGCTGGCAGTTTCGCTCCAGACTGGCATGGTCTTGTTTGTCTTGGTGTCCCGATGGCCTCGGCGAGACACCCACTGAGCTGTGATTACAGAGAGTAATGAACCACAGCCACAGGAAGGGGCACCACCAGCAGACCACCAGTTCCCACATGCGGCCCAGGCTTCCAGCTCAGCCTCCAGGATGAAACCGCTGGGTGGGTAAACACAGGGGAGGGCACAGCCAGATTACCATCGCTCCGAATCCACAGCGGGCAAAGCCATGAAGAACAGCAATGGCGGAGTCAGACAAGGAGGAGTTCCAGTAACTTTAATCTCCAAGTCCGATCAACGTCTGCCAGACTTTACATAACCTAGTCGACTGTGGCTTTTTATATTTGGGTTGGTTCGGTATTGAAAGATTAATAGATTTGAGGAATAAGCGAGTAGGAGTGTAGTGTACCTGAAAACCATACTTGAGTAAAAGTACAAATACCTTACTGTAAAATGTACTTCATTACAAGTTGAGTTGAGTTAATGTCATAAAGTATCCAATTTTATAAAAGCTTGAGAATTTTAATCATACAAAATTTTGGATAAAAAAAACAATAAATGTTAAAAACAACTTAAAAAAAAAAAACTCTTTATTTATGAGGTTGTCGTTTCTAATATAGAAATGAAATTTAGCACCTCAATGTTTCCAAATGCCGGAACCGATTAGATTTTTTAAAAATCAAGTATGGTCAACCAAGTATGTCTCAGTGAAACTCAAAAGTGGAAAAGTGCAACTGCTAAATCATGTGATTTAGCTCAATAATAGCATCCAATTCCTTCAGTATCCTGCAGATGGCGATATCTCCTCATCTGGTCAAGAAATTAACCGTGATAAAATATGCCGACTTATTGGGCACAATGTAACTAAGTGTCCATTCAAATGTAGTGGAGTAAAGTGAACATACTCAATCCAAAGTTGAGTAAAGAGTTGGGTAGTAAAGTAGGGAGTAAAAATTGCTTATATTTTTGATAGTACAAGTACAAAGTAGCCAAAAGATACTTAAGTAAGGTAAGAAAGTCCATTTACTCAAGTACTTTACACCACTGAAAGTGAGTGGTTTCCTTGATGTCTGTTGTTTTAATCCTCAGCTGAAATAAAACAGGTCCAGACACCCACAAAGTTTAGATGCAAATATAGATTAATGCACTTGATGCTGTCAAACGGATTGACTCCTAGATGATTCATGTAAAGTGCGCGCGCGCACACACACACACACACACACACACACACACACACACGCTGCGGACGTGTTGACACCTAGTTTTCAAAGTGTGAATTATATGTTGCAGATCTGATAACTTCGGTGCCAGGCTCACTGCCGTGGGCAGCACACCGCGTCTGACTTGGTCGCCTTCCAAGGGTGTGAATGTGTCTCTACACCAGAGAATTTTGAAACATTTCAGGACTAATAAGAGTATTAATGTCTTGTGTCTTTAGTATTCCAATTTTGGAAACTTAATTATTTTTACAAAAATTAAATTACAAACTTATTTATTTGCTTCACTTTGCATTTACTCGATTGTACTGATTCTAATTCTTTCTTCTTGCATCTTCTTTAGGCTTGATGGACATTTATTAGCTAGTAAAAGTCATTGAAGTGTCATTAATAAAACATTTAATAAAGTTTTATGCACAGAATTGAAAAGATTACTGTACATTGACGTGGGAATTGTTGAAAAAGATGATTTTTGAAAAAACATCATGGAAAATATCATTGCTTAAAGTGAAGTTGAAATATACAACGCAGAATGTTTTGTTCGGCAAGTGTTTGTTTATATACAGAAATCTGTTTTATTGTGAACTGAATTCAGAGGTTTTACCTTATCATGGATTGAAATGTAACTTTATTTTCAGTGTTCACTTTTTAGGCTCAGAATTGGTTTGAAATTATTATTAGCTAAATTCAAATTTTCTACAGCTTAATCTGTTTTTATACTGTGTGTGTGTGTGTGTGTGTGTGTGTGTGTGTGTGTGTGTGTGTGTGTGTGTGTGTGTGTGTGTGTGTGTGTATGTGTTCAGGCTTTTAGATCAAAGTGGGTAAATAGATTTCCATCCCAAAGTGGGGCCCAATAGTCACTTGTGGGGACTTTTAAGGAGCCCCGCAACTTTCAAGGCCTGTTTGAGGGTGAAGATGAGCTATTTAGAGCTAGTGTGTGTTTGTCAGAATGTATTTCTGCAGTCTGCATTATAGTCACTGCTCAAAAGCCTCACCAACAAGCAACAACAATTCTCTTCATCTCCCCATTATTTCTCGCTCAAAGCCTCTATGTTGTACAGAGAGGACTATTATGTTCCTCCATATTCTCTCAGATGCGTGGCCTGTCTTCTCCTCCGCTCTCCTTTTACATGGCGTTTTTGTTTTGACACTAAGCTGTAATGTTAGACCCTGAATGATTGATGAGCTGGAAAGAGGAGAATCTTCTAGTCAGGGTGTGTTCCGCGGGAGATTAAGTTCTTACACCTGCGCGCTGCCTGCTGGGAGTTTCCTGCTGGTGGAGGTGTGAATCCTCCATCTTTGCTCCTCCTAAATGGTTGAGTGTCCGGTTGGGCCGCGGGACAGGCCGCGCCCTCGGCTGAGCTCAGATTTGGCTAATTGCTCCGAGTGGCTCTACGACATTCCTCCTGCTGCTTTCGCTTATGAAAGTGATGAGAAAAGCCGAATGTTGTTGAGATTGGGCTTTTTGGAAATTTTTCAAAAAAATTTGAAATCCCCACTTGAAGCAACAGCAGTTCAGACAATTTAAAATGAGAGAAAATCCCTGCTGGATTACGTAATCTGCAGTTTTTATGAAGGAAGGTTTTCGTTTTGAAGAAGTTTCATTTTCGTAATTACATAAAAGGTCATATTGCCTCTGCGGAAGCTTTCTCAATTTGTGACTGTAAAATATAGTGATTTAAAAAACAATGATTTACACTGAAAGAGTTGGACATTCTGTTCACATTCATAGTTGTGTATATTTTTTTATAAATACTGTTCTTTTCTTTCTAATTTCCCAACTGATAGAGAAGAGAATATTTAGATTTATACTCCACCACATGTCCACCACAACAAGACTTTAGTGATAAGTTTAAAAAGTGAGAATTTCATATATTTTTCACATTATTTTCACATATCACACATGTCATAATAACACATGCATTACTCTTGTGTTTGCCAGACTTGGAAAAACTCACCCTGAAACAACTGAATAGAGTAAATATAAATTTGTTCAAAAGATATCTGAACACTAGAGTTAATTCATGGCTATGGTTACAGGATTGTTTGCCAATATCTCCCTGAAAGATTAAAAAAAAAGTGGTTTTACCATTTGAATCGGGTTCTTAGCGGAGCATTGAGAACTAAAAAGATTTGCAGAATAATCATTATAAAGAGACAAGAATTACCTTATAAGTTTCTTTTGGCTTTCAGCTCTCCCACCAGTCAATGGGGAAAAATGTATGATTTGTGGAGGAAGTTGTGAATTTGGTGTATAAAGTTGGTTTTCACAACAGTCCTAATCCTAAAAGCTTCTACTTTCCTAAATGTTTTCAACTAAAAGTCAATTTACGCTTGCATGCAAACACATTCTGCTGAAGTGTATATATGATGAGAGTGGTAAAACACCTTTAGTAAAGAGTGATGAATGGGATAAAGACGTGGAAGGGAATAAAGGAAGAAAGCCTAGGTGGCGCTGTCATTTGTCACGGCCTGAAACGAATCAGCAACATGGCCGTGGTTCGCTTCACGAGAGCGACCTGCTCCAGCCTGCTCCTAACGCCTGCTCGCAACGACAGAAAGTGGATACAGTAGAAAGAAACTCGGCAACGTTCAAAGACAAACACATCCACGTAAAAACATCTTTGATGTCGCTGGCAGACAGAAGTAGACAATCTGTCTCTGGTGTAGCTACCGCCCAGAACCTCAAACCACCCAAATCCCTGCAGCTAGTCTAACACACACACACACACACACACACACACACACACACACACACACACACACACACACACACTTTAAGCACTTCAATTACACAAACAGGTAAAAGCACCTGAGTCACAAAGACAAGGGTCACAGTGTCAGGCTCGAATGGCAAAGTTTCTCCTTGCTTTCACTTTTTGAGCAGACAAAGTGACAAACATCTGGGCTGATGTTTAAACTTACTACAATTGAAATAAAAAGTGTTGTCTCAAAATGCACCTATGATTTTTTTTTTTCAAAGGATGATGTGAAATGGTATAGCATGTGCTCACAGACATGTTTGTATAACGAGATGTTATTCCAATAAAATAATACAGAATTAATTGTTGTTATTATTATTATTATTATTATTATTATTATTATTATATTACCGTTGATACGAATTATAATTAATCAACTGTTCAGACTTTTGGATCAATGACATTTCAGGAAAAGGAAAAATGTTTTCTTGATGAATTCAGTTGATTTAAAATGCCACAAAACACCATTACTGTACATCTATACACACAAAAATTGTTGAGGCATTGTTCCTGCCTTTATGTAATTATAATTCTCAATAGCACAAGGTTAATATTATCTGAATAGTGTAATATTAGAGTAACCAATTGGTAAAAAATAAAATTTTATAATGGTTTTATAAAAAAATATTTAACTGGTTTTATATGTCTTTTTGGAAAACATGCATTAGTAATGTGAATAAAACATTTTCAAGTTTTAAACCGATTTCTTATATTGAACTACACACACACACACACACACACACACACACACACACACACACACACACACACACAAAGTTACTGTCGATTTAAATGAAGGACTTTTCGGGACTTTTGCATTGGAGCTCATGTGCACAGGTTCCTACTGGAATCTGCTCGTCCAACTGAAACTGGCTGTAGCCTCCACACCTCGATTAATTAAAGTCTTTCTTTTCACGCCATTTGAACTTAATTACGTATATAATTTGTTATATTCTAAAATTCATAAAAGTGAATATGTATACATATATATAAAATGTTACATTTTTAAAATTATTAATTACCGGCGGTATATTTCCTTAACGCAGGATGCTAACACACAGTTTCCTGGCAACAGCAATAATATAAACGCAGGCAGATTAAAAAAGACAACACTTCTTGGACGCCAGCTTGTCTGGCCTAAAATAAAAGTATTGTTATTAAGTGTTCTTCCTCCAATGTGAATAAAATCTTAGATGAGTATATATCCTTCTTGTTATGACTTCAGGCCAGTAGCTTGTGCTCCTCTATAATGTTCGCGTAATTACAGACTATGACGGGAGTCTACACTTCTATTTTTTTTTCCTTTTATGTCTCTTTGTCCGTCTGTCTGTCTGTCTGTCTGTGCTCACAATATGATGTTTTTTTAATAAGCAAAGGCCATGAAGAAAAAAATATACATTTCTGACCTCATCGTCAGTATACCACGTGACTGACTTTCTCAAACGGTCCGTTTTTAAACTTCACATTAGTTATCAGTTTTTGTTAAATCACACTTTTTCGAGTTCGATAGGAGCAGATTCACTTGACCTAAAAAAATAATCGAAAAAGAAAGCAATTCGCCGGAAAGAAAATAGTTTTAGTATGAAATAATAAATATAATAAAATTAAATTGTAGCAATATATAGATAAAATAACAATGTTTACATAGAGTTTCATAGAAACTTCAATAGAACGGCCAAATTTAAAATTTTGGCCGCATTTAAAAGAATGTCAGGCCACATAATTATTCTGAAATATTAAACATTTTGTTAAATATTCAGCGTATGATGGTTTTCAGCACCGAGGCTCAGAACATGGGCTGGTTGTACCTGAAGAGGAATCTTGGCTTGAGATGAAAGCGTCACGTCACCGTTTGATTTAATTAGTCGTGTCCTCCAACCACGATCTCTATCAACTTTGGGGATCATAGCGGCTTTTTTCGTCATTCAGAAGTTTAAACGGAAATCAAAAGCCGCGGAGCTGCGCCGTCCCGCCGTGTCTTAATATGTTTTATGTGAAAAAAACAATGATTCAGAAAGTTTGGCGTCTACAAAACGTTTAATGGTCAATGGTCAAATAATAAAAAATACAAATCAAAAATGCACAAAGCAATATTAATGTAGAACGAACATATTAATAGATTGTAAATAGGGAAAAAAAGAAATAATACGTTATATAATTTCTTCTTTTTTTGAATTTGTAACACGCGGTCATAAATTTCATTGTACTCATTGTACAATTTTCTTACTCGACAAAGTGTAAAAAAAAGGCAAATAAACAAAATCAAACAACAAAGACTCACCATTTGATGGAAAGGGAACGTTTTCTTCGCTGAACCTTTTCAATCTGTTACGTCACTGCTCCAGGGAGATTACAGCAATGGCAAGTGCAGCCAATAAGATCCTGCGCTCGCGCTGCTCAAATTGTGCTGGAGTTTGTCCTGGGACTGATGCTCTTCACATCCTGCGCGCACACACACACACACACACACACACGCACACTAAAGCGAAAGCACAGCCAGTCTCCAGATTTCTCCGGACATGAACGTCTTTTTTTGAACTGGAACCGGAATGGGTACAAAGCATCTTTTTGCAGCGAACGTTGCTTTTATGGCGCGTGGATCTAATGGACATACTTTCAAAATATGACTATGACTTCACTGTCTGAAAGTTTGGCGGCTTCAGACCCCTCCAAATCGGCATTTCTGGAGTTTAGTCACGGCTACCAGTCTCACCAGCAGCATTCTCCCGGCGTCACACACTCGCACTATGCGGTGCACAACTTGCATCAAAGTGCGCATCACCCGCAATATGACGCGGCTCAGTACGGCCGCCCGCTCCCCTACCACTACTCCAGCGCGCATCATCACCCCGGCCCTTACTTCTCTTATCCGCACAACAACGCCGTCGCCCACTCAAGAGCAGAGGACACAGGTAAAAAGGTTTTAAATGACTTAATCTGATGGACTTGTGGTTTAAAAGTCCACTAAAAACTTCGATTTCAAAACAAGACAAAAGTTCTAAAAATGTGGTAAAATATTACGAAAAATCAAGTGAAATGTTTTTATAAATCGATGTCACGCAATGTAATACGGTGTCAATTATATTATCCAATCATTTTATTTTAATCGTTTTTATATTTTGTACCATTTTGTCTGGTTAGACTTCTTGAAATTTACTGTAAATGTTTTTAAAGTAAAGTACATTTATAAGTAACCACGTTAACCACTCCAGCTAAACAGAAAAGTGAGATTTCCATTTTATTATTATGATGATGATGATGATGGATATTATTATTAGTAAAATAGGTTTGTTAGTGTAAATTGTATATTGAAATGTAAATAAATCAATAAGATAAATAAGAAGAACCACTAAATTAAAGAGGTTTATAATGTTCTAATTGGTTTGAGAAATTATTAAGTGAAGACATTTTTAATATTGTGATACAAATGTACAGTATTAGTTATGTATTTTTTACATTACCTTCACAGATTCGGAGAAGCAAAGCTCAATTGAAAGCGGAGAAATTCGTCTGAACGGGAAAGGCAAGAAGATTCGCAAGCCTCGGACCATCTACTCCAGCTTACAGCTCCAGGCTCTGAACCAGCGCTTCCAGCAAACCCAGTACCTCGCGCTGCCGGAGAGAGCCGATCTGGCGGCCAAACTGGGTCTCACACAGACACAGGTATCCATTTTTAGCAACAATATTGTCTCTTTACTGTCTACACATATTTTACCTCTTTCTCAGAAAAGCATGTGCTAAAGTTATCATGGTAAGTATGTTATAAAAGCTCTAAGAACATCCCTGATTTAGATCTAGATTTTATTATTAATAATAATAATAATAATAATAATAATAATAATTAAATAAAGGAGTTGGACACAAAACCGAAAAAAAAGAAACATTTTAAAAAGTAGAAAATATTCTCATAAAAATGGAAAGGATTTTGAAACAGGAATTAATTACAGTTACATTAAAATCAGAAATTTTTTAAGAAGTTTCTTTAAGAAGGGATGAGGTTTAAGAGGGATGAACATTTTCATCAAAAAGATGCAAAAGAATGTTAAATATGGCCTTTGGCGAGCTTTTTCCACCTTTTTGTTACTGGCGGTTAGATAAACTGTCTTCTAATAAAACCAAAAACACTTTAACACAGGAATCAACACTGAAATGTGGAGAGAAGCTTCACATAAAAATGTCGAGAAAGCACAAATTTCAATAATTACTTTGGGTGTCAAGAGGGAAGAAAGCGGTAATTGGACTTTCATCAAGCGCAAATGTCTCATAAAAACAGCGCTTTAATTACGAGTCATTATGCGCCATTAGCAGCAGGAAAGATTTGTGGTGTCACACGTCTCTGAAAACAGATTGTCGATATATTATTATATGCCTATTTATTTAATTTATTTTTTTAGTTTTGTTATATTGCATTTCACATTCAAGTAATATCCATATTAACGACAAACTGCACGAAACATAATTTACAAAACTGTTCTTCAAAAACGTGTCTCCTCTTTCTAAACATGATTGCGTTTAAAATTAAAATATTAAGAATTCTTGAACCAAAACTTTGTTGCAGGTAAAGATCTGGTTCCAGAACAAACGGTCCAAGTACAAGAAGATAATGAAGCACGGCTCAAGTGGATCAGAAGGAGAACACCTTCAGTCAGCTTCTGTCTCTGGACCACCATGTTCACCAGGAATCCCGCCACTGTGGGACGTTTCCACGCCTTCCAAAGCTGCCCCTCTTCATTCTGGAGGTTATATGAACTCGTTTGGACACTGGTACCCTGGGCATCATCAAGACCCAATGTCCAGAACTCAAATGATGTGATTGAACGCCCATTTGTCCACACCACCATCTGATGGTTATTTCAGACCATAACCCTCTTTAACTATTTTTTTTCTTTATGGCTATTTGCCATTTGTCACTTTTTTATTTTTCGATTTTTAAAGACTAGCGGAAGCGCAATTTTGTAAATTGAAATAAACTATAATTGTCTGAATGCCTCGAGCTAATCCTTGAATGTCTGTATAATGCATAATAATTAAACAAATAGGTTGTTTTAAACGCGTAATTGGAACCGGGAACATGCCACAAACGTCATTTCACTATCTCTATTATTATATTTTTTACAGGGCAGACAGCGTCCGCGTCACACCACGTGACATCTCTGCTTGAAATAGAAGAGCGACTGTCGCCATCTAGCGGAGAAGGGAAAGAGCTAAAAATAACCCAGTAGCGCGTGATCGTTTCTCTAGGCCTGAAAATCAGAAACACTAGAAGGGAAATCTAAAAAGCTTAAACATCAAGGGAGAGGAGTACAGCAAAAACAACAAACACTGAAGATGTAAATGGACCTAAAAGGGAAAAATTAACTGGATTAAAGAAATCACTGGGAAGACAACTGCAACTCCCCGAGGCCGAAAACATTTACAGCTTGAAAGAGAATTTATAATTCATCATGTCAGACTATGAAGTGTCTGTTCAGCAGCTCAATGACATGCTGACAGATGAAAACGGAGATTTCTGTATGCCGACCAAACACTTCAATGAAGTCTGTCCCGGAATACTTCTAGGAAACGAGTAAGTCTGATGTTGTCTGTACTGTGTAAGTAAATGTGTAGAATCTGCCTGTGCGTCTATAAATCTATGCATAAAAATCAACTCACACATATACAAACTCAACAAAAAACACTCTAAAACTGGCATTTTTATAATAACAGTGTTGATTATATAATGTAACATTATGTTTGCAGTTACAGCCACACACACACACACACACACACACACACACACACACACACACACACACACACACACACCTTCAGGGGTGGCCAACCAGTCAGAAACTAAGAGACACTTTTTTCTGTGTTAGAGCCACAAAGAGCTGCAAAGAGCCACAATCATACACACGACACGGGCACAAATAAACATCGTCCCATTCCTTAATCTTGTATGCACACGACACACAGACCTCTGCTCAGCCAGATTTAAAGAATATAACCACACCAACATGATAATATTAGTTATTTTTCAACAGTTAACATTGTGCGCATATTGGACTCATGTCATGTGAAAGCTCCTGAAGAGCCGCATGAGGCTCAAGAGCCACGAGTTGGCCACCCCTGTACTACTTCATAGGGTAATTTGTTTTATTTTGTTTGCCAATTGGTAAGCAATTCTTCACACTCTACAGTTTGTGTAGATTCTAAACAACAAAAAAGCGAACAAAACATTTACATACTGTACATTTCAGCTGCTGTGGAATGACTGACGGGGATGAGGCTGAAATAAAAAGCAAATTGCCTGATTTCTAAAAAAAACAACTGTACTCTAGATATAAATATCTAGATTTACTTATTGTATACCTTGTGGCCTGCTAAGTCAAGTTTGCTCCACATATTCTGAAGTTTGGGATTCACTGCCATGAGTCAATAGTATTAGTATTGTACCTTCATGGAAACATAATAATGAAATCAGACTTTAAATGATAATTTCAACATAACTTTCACAATCAATCAATCAATCAATCAATCAATCATCCATAACTTTTTCTGTATAGTTCTCTGTAAATCTACAACCACCTGCTTCTCGACAGATGTGTGGCCACAGATGTTACACTCCTGCACCGTCTGGGAGTCACACACATCCTCAACGCCGCGGAAGGCCAGTCGGACATGCACGTCAACACGGACGCCGGATTCTACACGGGCTCCGGGATCGTCTATCACGGAATACCGGCCTTCGACTCGGATCACTTTGACCTCAGCGTCTACTTTGAAGAAGCTTCGGATTTCATAGTCAAAACGCTGGAAGTGAACGGTGGGAGTGTGTGAAGGAGTTTGTTTCTCAAGAAAGAAATGAAAAGCAAAATAGGAGAGATGAGACCTGTGTTTCTGAGGTTTAATTGCGCCATTGGTGTTTATCGAGTTCAGAAACACTTGTGTACTTTTATAGTTTTCCATTCTCTGCTGTAATGTCCTAATCTGTCAATTTCCAAATCCAGTACGTTTTTCAAACATTTTAAGTGTAGTAGTAAACGCTGTGTTTGCTCTCCAGGAACGGTGTACGTGCACTGCCAGAAAGGCTACAGTCGTTCGGCGGCTCTGGTCATCGCTCACCTGATGCTGCGCCACCGGATGGACGTCCGCGCGGCTCTGGGAACCGTGAGGCAGAAACGGGAAATCGGGCCGAATGATGGTTTCCTGCGGCAGCTGTGTCGGCTAAACGCCAGATTAGCTGTTCAGTAACGAGCAGGTGTGGCCTAGTGGTAGGAGGGGTTTGGCCTTGTGCCCAAAAGATTGCAGGTACTAAGCCTTTATCCGCGGCTTGATGCTGCCCACTGCTCCGGGCTTGTGTGTGAGTTTTATTCAACGTGGGATATTTAAGAGTCTTTCTTTAATCCATGTATTATTTCCTTCCATATTCTTCTTTTTCTCCCACCCAGATTTATTTCCTTTTTATTTTACTTTCATTCTTTTTTCTTTACTGCCTTTCAACTGCCTCTTTTTACAATTTCTTCCTTCTCCTTTTCTTTCATTATTTAATTCCTTTCTTTTGTTATTCATTTTTTCTTTCCTTCTCTCCTTTCATTCTTTAGTTTGTTTCTTAAATCTTGGCAAATGACACTTTAAATAAAAAAAAACAATTTTTCACCTAGATCAGAAAGAACCTGATCACAGATTTACATACATCGAAGAAAAGTCTTTCCTAGGAAAAAATAATCTTAGATTCTTCTGACTTCACAATAATCCGTCCTTACATTAATGTTGCAAACATGTCATAATCCATTGGTTAAACCTGGCGGCACGTGTCTGACAACAGAATCACACACACACAATCTCCACAAGAGACAATCATTTATTCGACAATATTAAAGTGAAAAGTTGCACACATACCTGAGTTACTCCAAAACCCTTCTCACACTTCCTCCACGTCCTTATTTTACAAGGTTGGAACACAAAGTCCTCTGATTGTGTAACTGCAAATAGGAATTAGACTTTTCAAAAGACATTTCTCTTCCTATGTGATAAGATGATCTTATCTACAAGTGACTACATTTGAACAGCGTGACGGCAAAAGACCAGTGTTGATTTCTTTTCACCACGAAAATGAACGTATGCATCGCATTATGGAACACGACATCACGGTGACCTCACAGAGCGTTCACATCCATTACTAGGACAGATACACCACAGTGGACAGTGTCTCACCACTGTGGACTACACACACGAACTACAGACGGACACGGATGGTCTCGCTGCACACAGCTCAGAATAGTCTCACGCGCTTAAGACATCGACTGTGCAGGCCTCGCCATTGTCTCAGCCATTTCTGGTAGATAAGCTTAGAGAAGAACGGTAATGATGTTGAAGATAAAGTGACGGTTGCACTGAAGTGGACGGCAGAATGAAGGCCAGCGTGGCATGGTGGGCATGTTTTCTTGAGCTGCTTGGGAAAATAAACGTCACCATCTGAGAGCTTCTCGTCATCACCACATTATGAGCAACATCACTGGAGGAGTGAAGAGCGCTGCTGTGGGATACTGACAGTGGCATGGGAAGCTGTGTGCGAGATCTGAGCCGTGATTGGCTGCTGGCTAGGAGCTCATCGTGATGCAAACATCTAGCACAACAATTTGTGAACTGCAGATCTTTTCACAATCGGCGTGGATTTAAACTAACGCGTCAATGATTATCGAAGTCAAGTTCTGTTCATATTTACATACGCGGTGGCAAACGTCAATGCAGCTAATGGTCTCGAAGGAAAAACGTTTCTTGCAGAGAACTATTTGTACATTCCACATCTGTAGACAGGACAAGGTCGAGTGAAGGTAGATCACAAGATTGTCTCCTATAGGTATAGATACGTAGATTAGGGATGTAACAATATTTTGTAGCAAGATTATTTGCGATACAAGAGTGTCAATACGTATCGCACACGTTCACCAAAAATTACAGCAATGATTCAAGTGGAAATCGCCGCATTAGAATCATGTTACTCAGTTTAACACGTCATTACCATGACAGTATCAAGTGCTTTCAATGTTTTCGAATTCCATTGAAAATTGTTCACTGAGCAGCGCAGAAGATTCTTAAATCTTAAACCAAGTTTAAACTGTTATCTGTGCGACACATATATTGAAAAATAGTTTGAGTGAAAATAAATTGTTCAAAGTATCACTTCATTGTTACACCCCTATTACAAACCAGTGTGTGTGTTTACGTATATACTTTGTTTCTTTAAAAAAAAATATCTTTCATTGTATGTGAAAGCAAATGGCAATAGAGATTCAAGACAGTCGCTTTTTATACGCACAGAGCAGAAATGGTTTGTTTTTCAGCTTCGCAGGCTTTGGCGAGCTGTGTGCCTGGACCCTCGCTGGTGTGGGCAGTGCTGGTGGGGCGGATGGAGCCTGAGTCGGGTGATGGCCTTGGGGCTCACAGGAGCTCCAGGATTTGGCTGGTCACAGTGAGTTTGTCCTCTCGGTCCTGGTTTATTTCTCCCGAGGATGGTTTCACTCACCAGCGCCACGGTGTAGGTCATACGAGGTCACGGGGGTCAGGTAAACCCTAAAACTGCTCACATGACAAGAAAAGCATCTTCTCCAGTGTTCCTTAAAGCTTAATCCTCTGCTAAGCATCGGTTGTCATGCTAGCACACACTGACCACGTGGATTGTCTGCACACGATGGATCTGAGAGAGGTTGAGAATGTGCTCTGGCATGAAGGGTGAGGTAGAGTCTGTTCCAAGACTTGGTGAGGTAAGTGACGGTCGTTTCATAATCTGAGATGATGCCGAGCGAGTGAGTGTCGGATGAGAGAGATAATACTGAGTCATCGGAAGAGACGGAGGTCAACGGTTAAAAGCATCAAGTGGATGATTAAAAAAAAAAAACGGATTGTGTGTAAGAGGACAGATGGCTGATTTATATTTGTGCCTTTCTACATTCGCCTCAGGTTTGTTAGTGTTTGGAAATTCACATGACACGGGGAGAAATGGCAAGTAGTCGAGTCCCATTTGAATTCTTCTGTGGTGGCGAGAAAAGCTGAAAGGGTTTTGGAGCAGACGCGGTGTAGAGGTACGCTGGCATGAGAGGTAGGTTGATGCTAGTTGTGCTCCTGTCTGTGGGCCGAGCTGAGGACACACAAGCTACAGATTCTGCGAATGGACCGTTTCTGTGAACTATGAGGACGTGCCAATAAGACGTACACGAAAACAGTAAAAAAACGGTTACAATTGCTCCCCTCCCCAAACGTTCCCAGCTTTCTAGGTGCTGTGGGTCACACCTCCTGATCCTCGAAGACTTCCAGGAAGAGCGGAGGGAAGAGTTCTGTGGGACACTCCACCTTCATGTGCATGAAGCGGCTGGCGTGACAGGCTCCGATCATGCGCAGGTTTGTCACCTTCATCAGCAGCTTGGGCCAGAAGTGGGAGATGTTGTGCTTGCGATGGTTGATGTAGTGCTCGAACGCCAGCAGGTACATCTCCTGACACTTCTCGATCTTCTCCACACAAGTCAGTCCTGAGCGATCTGCAGAAACGAGAGGGAAGGAAAAAAGGAGAAATTAATACCATAAAGGGAACCTGTACACACTAAACAAAAATATATTTATTATATATATTGTATATATATACGTATATATAAAAACATTTGTGGGATTGAGAAGTTGTGTGTTTTCACTGAGATGTTTGATACGATTATTTAATGCCAACAAAACAGCTAGACACACATGAGTTTTGTTCCAGTAAATTGTAGTTTTTTTTTATAAATCTTTATCTAAACGTACATACAAATTTAGCTGCAAGCAGCAATGACGGGGTTCGAGCCTTTTTATTGTGCCTCTCTGTAGCAATGGAGTCATATGAAACTGGCACAGTGTCAACCGCTACTGCTAAATGGATTACTAATTGACGGTATATATTTTCCCTTATATCATCACAATATACTGTATTTGTATTACAGTATGTTTTTTCATTTTGAGTGTTGTCTAATTATCTAATGTAAATTATCTGTGTTGCATCTTCTATTATTTCCCTCAGACTAGTATTTGTTTCTAAGTTTTAGTTTATTACTCCAAAAGCTATAAAAGCCTAGTTATGGAGAGTTTATATTTTTTAAAAACTTAAAGTGTAGTTATATATTGAAAATTTTCAAGAACTGTCATTATTACAAAAGTCCAGAGTACAGAGGTCTAAGACCCCAAATATAATTTTACAAACAATTTAATCATTTCTAACGGTTTCATTTTGCATACAATTAACATCTATAAATCTTAACTTCTAATAACTATAAGTTGACATTAGTGCATTTTTCCTAACAAACCACCAGAGGGGGCACTTCCTCACTTTCATTAAACATTTTTTTTTCATGTACAGTACTATTTTGTTATTTTATAATCCTTCTTAAAAGAATGAGTCAACGTGGGTCAACCCTGATTACAGAGTCCGCGGGGTCGACTGTAGTGTAAATCTCCTAGAAACCACCAGATGGGGCACTTCGTCAAATTGTATGCTTTGTCTCATTATAATATACTGTATTTATATTACAGTAGGCTTTATCACTTTGAGTGTCTGTTGTCTAATTATCTATGGTATGTTGTAAAATCTCTGTGTTGCATCTTCTACTATTTCCCTCAGACTCGTATTTGTTTCTTAGCATTTGTTTATTACTGTTATGGAGAGTTTATATTTTTATATTTACCCTATATGTAAATCTCCTAGAAACCACCAGATGGGGCACTTCGTCAAATTGTATGCCTTGTCTCACGTTTGTCTGTCATATATTATTTGTATTAATATATTCTCATTCATAATAATCCTTATAATATTTTAAAATAAAGCCTCACCCGAGCTCATGAGCAGCACAGCCTGCAGCAGTGCCACCTCCGAGTCATCCAGGTTAAACTGTGACAGACTCTTGCCCAAGTCAAAGATGGCATCCGAGACCACCCCAAGCCCCCCGTTCTTCAGCTGTTCTCGGCTGACCGCCATCTCTCCGCTCAGGGTCAGGGTCTCGCTCTCTGGGTCGTACCGTACGGCTGCACGTAAAGACATGATCTCCATACAGCAGCCTTTCAGCAGGATGATCTGATCTTCACAGGGCAACTGCAAACCAGAACAAGATGCTTTCTTACACACACACACCTCCAAAAAGAAAGAGGAATGAATATCCATCCATCTGCTCTGTTTATCTATCCATCAGTCCATCTCTATATCCATCCATCAAATTTAAATCTGCTAATTTGACCATTAAACCCATGAGTTCATCCATCCCTCTTTATACCCCTTCATGCTTCATTTCATCCATCCATCCATGTGTACATCCATCAAAATCTCCATTCATCTATGCATTTGTTCAGTCGCTCATACATCCATTTATTTATCGACCTGTTCATCAGTGTGACTTCAACCTTTTTAGTTTTAACCTCCTTAATCCTTTCGAAACAGTATTTTGACAGTATTACCGTGGAATATTCATTATGACACAATGGTGTGTACAAAAACATGATTAAACCGATCCAACAAGAACAAATAGTACAATATAGATCACACATGACTTTTGAATTGTTCTACTATCATTTTTTCTGCAAGTGATGATAATATTATTAATAAAATTCAAATTTAAATTTTTTTTGTCACATACATATATTATACACCATGGTACACCATGTAGTGAAATGTGTTTTCTGCATTTGACCCATCCGAGTTAGCTATCAATTTAATAATTATTAATTGTATAACAAAATAAATACATATATTTAATTAATTATAATAAAACACATTTTATTTTTTAATATTATTATATTTTATTAATAGATATTGGTATTATTAATAGCTATATAATAAGAATGAATAATAATGTAAAATGTAATGTAAAATGTAAATATAATGTAATAATTATATACATGTAATTATAATAACATATATTTAAAAATATTATTAGTTTTAAAAAATCGATGTAATTTTAAAATAAATAAATCGTGATTTTGCAATCAGAACTAACGCGAGACAGAGACAAAGGCTAAGGAGAAACGTCGACCACAGGAAGTGAAGTGGCAGCTGTATTCACAGCTGTCTCCGTCACACATGCCATCATGACATAGTCTAGCCTCCATGAAATGTACAGTAAGAGACAAATAGACTATTGTTTTACTGGCCTGCTGGAACATCTATACCAGGGTCCAACACTGACCTCTGAGAACATGGGGAGTTTTTTGGCAAAGTCCACGACTCTTGTGATGGCGGGAGTGATGATCTTGGTGAACTCACTGAAGGCTTCCAGGTCGACTTTGTCATTATCTGATGTTGGAGCTGGAGATTGTCCGATGTCTTCGGGCTGAAACAGCATCAGATGTTCCGACATTCAGTGGTGAGATTTCAACATTGACTTACTCGCTTTTCTCATCTACACTTTCGTCTTGTTTATTATTCTCTTGTTAATAATGTGATAATACATGTAATATTAAAATGTATAAAATTTACATTAATAAATGTAATATATAAACACAAAACATTATGCAAACATTTTTATGTGTAATTTTTATATATAAATAAATGAGTGTGTGTGTGTGTGTGTACACAGACATTTTGGTCATAGTTAGCTTTTTTATAAAAAGGTGGTGTCCTATAGGGCCCTTTTGGGGACCTTTTTCTGGGCCCCACAAGTTTCAAAGCCTGTTTGAGGGTCAAGATGGTATTTTTGTGCTGAGATTAGGATTGAGTTTCAGCTAAGGTTAGAGTAAAAGGGCTGGACGGCTGTATTGCAGTAGAATAATGGTTGCACTGGGGTGTAATATACTACAAGGATTCAATCTTGAAAAAAAAAAAAATCTCTATTCCTTTGGTGAACTGTTTACATTCCAGACGTTGCCATAAACAAAGCGTCACCATGCCGATCATGTCTTTACAGAACAGCGAGACAGATAAAAGCATTCGTTTTTTCTCACCTGCCTTTTCCATTATCTTTTCCCGTTTGGACGCTGCAGGTCCCAGATACTAAAGGACAAACGTGTCTGACACACTCAATCATTTGTTCTCACTAGCTGTACCAAAATCAAGTTTAAATCCTGGTAAAATTGAATTGCAAACCCCAATAATGACTTTTATCTTCACATATGTCTTTTTAAAACACTTTTATATTCTGGTGTTTTGTTAAATAAAATTCTGTACAGCCTAATTTGAATCATTTTCAAAATTAAGCATGTTTAACATAAAATTACCGCAAAAATTACTGCAACATAAAACAATCTTTTTTTTAGCACTGCATCACTCAAGCGTAACAAAGCCAACACTTTGCAGTGATGAAGAACACACTACACTACTTCCACAGTGCTATAATTTTAAAACACCTTCTGCATTATGCCGAGCTTTTATATCTTTCTGGTTGCTAGGCAACATGTTTTTAAATCCTTGGCATTCAAACACAACTGGCATGACAAGTGAAATCTGTTGTACTTGATTTTGGAAGAACAAGAAAGACGCGTAAAGGTTTTCTACTGGTCTGAGATGACCAGGCGCCCACCATGAACTTGCGCTTCTGTTTCCAGTGAGGACCCTGTGCGTTGGTGTGGCGGTGGGCATCCGTGACCATCCGGATGAGTTCCCACTCAGACACTGTGGGTTCGGGCCGATTGTGCAATGTTTTCACCAACTCTTCCTTCTTCCGCTTCTCCCGGTTTTCTTCTATCAGACGCCTCTTAGCCACACGCTTGGAATCATCCAGCACCACTGCCAGAGATATGAATCACTCCGTCACTCATTTAACATTCTCAGTGTGACAGTCACAAGTGGAAACGACGTGTTACGCAACATTATTGTGCATTAGAGGATTGCAGCCGCTTGTTAATAGTCTTAAAAACTGTGTTTAAAAATAGTTCCATCGCGGATCTCACTTTCATGTTTAGTGAAAAACAGAAAACGGAGGAGTTTTCTGACGGAGGAGGGTCTTATGGAGGATCGCTAATGTACAGAATGACAGTGGTGGTGAGGTGGGCACACTCACAGTCCATGGCCATGCCCACGGTGATGCATTTCTTAAAGCGGCAAAGCTGGCACTGGTTGCGTGTGATTTTGTCAATGATGCAGCAGTCATCGTATTTACACGAATAGGACGGGTGAAGGTTTTTCTGTATAGTCCTTCTGAAGAAACCCTGGAAACAAGGCGGACGTGTGTGAATAAAGGATGCTGGGGATGGAATGTTCTGTGGTTCTGCTCACCTTGCAGCCCTCACAAGTGATGGAGCGGTAATGGTAGCCGGTGGCCTTGTCTCCACACACCACACATGGTTCATCTTTCTCCAGATAGCTAGGAACATAGCCTGGGATGGAGAAGTTTTTCTCTGATGGAGGAGGAGGAAACATCTAGATCAAGCATGCAACCAAATCATAAACCACTACGTGTGTCATCAACAGTGTTGGGAGTAACGCGTTACAAAAGTAATGTATTACAATACATTATCTGGATGTAAAATAAAATACAAGTATGTCAATTTCTACTTCTGTTGTTATTTTGGTGAAAGTTATTTTGGTATTGTAACATATTACAATTCTGTGACAGTAATATTGTAATGTGTGATGTACGTATTACACTTTCGAAGTAACTTGTACAACACTGGCGATAAAGGTTGCATGTTTTAGATGTTGTGTCTTTAAACAATTTCAGCTCAATCTTAAGACATAAGCAATTTTAAGAATTCCAAATCTCACCTGACGGGCTCTTCACTGAACATTGGCTGTTCTTTCTTTTCCTCTTCACTCCATTTGGCCATCTAAAACAATTAAGAGTTAATTCAAATGACCGTATTTGAAAGTGTGACAAACACTTTAAAATTAATTAGATGTTGAGCAAAATTGCAACAGCTTAGTCCAGTTTGATGCATCCCTGTGCTTCAAAAATACACATATCTTGCACAATACTACACATATTCATATGCTTGTGTAACAATATTTGAGGCAAAAATGTTACAATACTTATCAGAGTAGAATTTGTTTGATTTATATATAATTTGTAGAACCACTAACACACAGAATCTAATGCGGATAAGCATCACAAGCAGGCGCAGACTTTATCTGAGTCTGCATAAGCTCGCCGCACACACACTGTAACAGAAGTGTGTCAGCTTTTACAGTGTTCCAAATTACAAGTGGAAACCGCTGGATTCAGACTCGCCGCTTTAGATTCAGACGGCGTAACAACAGGAACTTCATCATAAAGTGGCTATTGTTGTACTTAAAGTGTGATGTAAAAGTACAGTAAAAAAAATCAGTTTGATATATTAATGTTGTTTCAGTCTTTGAACTTTTTCTAGATTTAAAGTGGTTTATTGACAAGCAGTGCAGGAGATTCATACATTTTTTAAGATTCATACATTTTTTATTAAGTTATCTGTGCTTTTTAAAATGTGTATATATTTTTATATATTTTAAGTTTTTTACTTTGTTAAGAACAATGTAAGATATTTACACAGACACTTATACACTGTACTCATACACAGTGTACATTTTATGTGAGTATAATGTATATTAAAATGTGTATGTGTTCACATTTACTGTATGTAAACACACACAATATATATAGTATATCGAATGTACAGTGTGGTATACAATGTATATACATTGACAATTGTCAATAGAAAGCAGCAGTACAGTAAATATTCCAAACAGTTCTGACTCTCAAACGTAAAAAACCAAGCGCCGTGACCATGTGGTGGCGCTCTTTCAAGTTACCTCACGGCATGTTTCACCTGATTTGACCACGCTGTTTTGTCTGTCAACAGTGTTGCATCACTTTAAACTGAAAGATCGTGGTCTAAAATCTCAATCCGATTGAATCTCTAATTCATGTGACAGTCTTCTGACCGCAATTAGACCCACACGCAAAGCTTTTACAAGAAGTTTGCCAGCGTACAGTAAATGATGACAACTAACGCGGCTACGTGAGTCTGCTGAACTATTTGGCAACGGACGAGAACGCGCAGACAAAGACACACACACACACAGTCCAGAGTTCACAGATAGTGGCTTTGTGTATCAAACAGGACATGGTGGCAAAATAAACACTTATCACCAAATCCCAATTTACAACGCACGACACAGAGCAACGTCTACAGTGAAACCAGAGCCAACTTAAGAAAAACAATCACAGCTAAATCCCCCAAGTTGCAATACAATGGCAATCTGTTCTCGTTTTGCATCGACTTGCACGCGAAGCAGAAGGAAGAAGAGAAAGCAGGACGGCGAGTAATAAAAGCAGAAATCCTGACCTGTTAACATAATGGGGCTGTAAAATGTGCATGCTTGTCGTCTCCCTCTTCTCTCAGCAATCTATCTGCAGTAACAGGGACTGGGAGCTTGTAGGATGACACTTCACTCACTCACCCATCCCATCTCATCCCTCGCTCCCTCCCTCCCTCCCTCCACTCTCATCAGATCCCTCCTCCAGCTACTGCTGCTCTGAGACCCCCAGCCCGCTTCCATCACCCTAACCGTCTTTTCTCATCTTCTGCTTCACTTTGTGCTCTCATCTGGGAAAATATGACGCCAGCCATAATAAAACTGCCGCAGTTCTGCCCTCAAACTGGGGTGATTTAAAAAAAACATTCATGGTTATAAAACATAAGCAGATTAATTATAAACGATGAATAGTAAACATGAAATGGAACCCAATTTTTCTACTTTAAAATTTTTAATTATTTTACACAGACTCACTCACATGGACACACACACACATACACACACACACACACACACACACACACACACACACACACACACCACGTAACAGTTATTTGGACTTGAAAAGCATATCTGCCCACAGCTGCTTTTCCATTAATAAATTATATAATATTTTTTTCATTCAAAAAATTACTTTATGGCTTCAAACAGCATCCTTTTAACCACAATAATTGCAAAATAAGAACAAAAAAAAGTGAAATATAAAACAACACATATCAACAGATTAATAGTATTTTTTTTAAATCACTGTTAGAAATTAAAATGCATAGGCTTTATAAAATAAAAAAAAGATTAAAAAAATTATAAAATAGATAAAATAATAAAATTATTATTATATATGTAGTATTATTGATAAACGGTAATATAGGTTTTATTATTGTTAAACATGCATATAGGCTCCATCTTTATTAAAATAAAAACGGTTTGAAAATATGAACATCGAGCCGTGTGTTAAAGTGTGTGCAGGGCACGAACAGTTTAAAACAAACAAAAATACAAAAAACAAAAAGAGCTTCTATCCTTTAATCCCTCGGCTCAAGCTGCACGTGCACAGATGACACATCAAAGGAAAGTCCAGGGAAGCGCATCGGACATCTACTTTTATCCACACAGATTGTGGAGAGAAACAAATGAAGAGAGAGTCTGATTCCTGAAGTTTGGAGAAACCACCGAAGCGTTTCACTGTTCAGCCATGCTTGCGCTTTACTAATCAAATTATAGCCGAGCAATTACTGGACGAACGTGCCTTCTAGGGAGCCGTCTGAAACTTTCAACTCTAAAAGCATCTCCAGCCACCGACAGAGCCACCGGGCGAGTGTGTGTGAGGGTATGTGGCGGCGGCTTGAATGCAGTAATTGAAATCTGTGGAGAGGGTGTGACCATGAGGCAGCACATGCCAATGACACGTGCTTTAACTCTCTAAACACACACACATTGCCGGTCAGAGGCAATCCACTGACTGCCGTCATGACTCCGTGTCCTGAATTGTCCTGTGCTGCACAGAAGCCCCATCTGGCTCCAGTCTTTTTCTTTTCACATTTTCTCTCTAATCTCTTCTTTTTCTTATTTCGCCCTTTAATCACATGTGTGGAGATGAATCCCGGCCGCAAAATCATTTTATTAAAGATGGGAGTTGTAAAAAAAAGAAATAAATAAATCAGATGATCAGAAAAATTCTGCGGCCACAGTGTTTGTGTTTCACAAATTAAATTTTTGCATTAGTTCATGAACGGCCCTCAGTTGACGAACACAAGCCAGATTCATCTTTATGACAACAAAAATGTATCTGCTAAAATGTATCTTAAATTCCCATTTATTTACAAAGCGACGTTGAATTAGAAGTTAGAGGCAGCGTCACATTATCTCACAGTCAGATTATGTTACAGTCAAGATTATCTCAAAATCAGATTATCTCAAAGTTTATGGCCAGATTTAGCCAATGCCATATCAATGCCACTGACAAACTTATATTTTAATAATCCTCTCATTTTTCCCCTGCTCAGATTCGTCACACGGTGGGCTCTGATTGGTTCACATTTGAAAACCACGCGCAAAAAACATCTCAATATTTACAAAGGAACATAAGTGTGTTAGATTGTGACTTGACTGTTACTATCAGATTGCCTGAAAATCATCTTTTATCACTCAAAACTTAGTCTAGAAGCACTAATCTGCTGCCATGTCCTTGTCACAGGGAAACTTCCCCCTCATGCTATTTTTCCCAATGGGTGCATTTATTTTGAGTTTAAACTCGTGAAAAATTAATGTGGATAAAAAAATGTTCAGTACAGCTTCATCTGATTTACATTAAACATTAACAGGTCAAATCACACAATCTGGCACCACCATTTTTCAATTCATGAACTGACATTATTTAAATAACATTAGGTTCTAAATGCAGTAATATGCCCTCTAGAAAATTCAAGAATTTAGTTAGTAGTTTTTTGTTTTTAATTTGCTAACAATATTGATTGTGATATATTTACCCACATATGATTTAATCATAAATAAATTGATAGATAGTTAGACAGAACAAGACACAAGGATTCAAATTCCTGGTCCAGATTTTTACACCAACCATACAAACCAAGAAGGAGATGTCGTATAACAAAACATCGTGTCTTCGCTTGGTCGCCTCACATCTTCTGTGTTTGCAGTGTGGAATGAATCTTTTTTGGAAAATAAATGTTCAAAGCCACTTGTTATCTCAGTTGGCTAGTGAAGGAATGCATTTAATACTCCTAATTTGATAAGGCTTCTCAAATTCAAGAACTCTGCGGATTAGAGCCGTAGAGTTTTCTCAGGTGACAAGGAAACTCTTCAAACTGAAGGACACTTTATGAAAGGAGAACGTTTCCGCCTGAGCTTGAAAAGACCCAAATGCTAGGGTTTCATTCGAAATTTCTATGGGAACTTGTGGGGACATTTGCATGGACCCCACAACTTAGATAGGGTTTTAAAATGATATATTAAGGCTATAAAATGAGATCTTTACTTAACTCTTTCATGTCCATCTAATCCTATTATTATTATTATTATTATTATTATTATTATTATTACTTGATGAGTATATTAAGCTTTCAATGCATTTATAATGATTTAATTAATTTATTTCTTCTCCTTATTTTCTGTATGTATATGCATTGTCTGTGTGTGTGTGTGTGTGTGCCTAGCCTTAGAAGAATCACAGGACTCTCTCTCTCATGCTTTTTATCTAATGTGAAAGAATGTGTGTTTGGGGAAGAAGCCAGATGTGTGTGTGTCATTTCTAACTTTCAGTTTAAATGTGTAAGTCCATTGTCCGAATGTGAGAAACCTTGACGGTTGCTATGTGACGGCGAAGGGAGGAACTGTTTTTATCTCTGGCGTGTCGTGCTATGATTCACTGCTGAATTTTGCTATCTTTTTAATAATAAACGGGAGTCTGGGAAAATTTCAGTTAGTTAGGAAAGAGTTAGAAGGAACGTTAGAAGGAAGAGAGACGTTAGGAGAGACTCAATTGATTTCACAAACCCTGCGTTGAAGTCTTTTATTTTATTAGAGAAATTTCGGGAAAGGCTAAGATCCATCTTTAGAGCGTGGAGAAATTTGAGAAGGCCGCTCGCAATAGAAAGGGTCTCGGAGAACCCGACATTACTATTATTAATTGTAATTATTATGAATATTTAATTATATAAAAAATAACATTAGTAATAATATTATAAAAAACTAATTACAATTATTATTATTATTATTATTAATAATAATATTCATATTAATTTTAATAGTTTTATTTATAGCCATCTTTTGTGACATTGAAAGTCACTGTAATAAAATCAAGTAATAATGATCAAACAGCACATGTCAAGATATTAATTATTGCAAAATGCCCAAGCTAATTGATAACAAGAGCCTCAAATATTTCTGGCCAATTTATTACAAAAATTGTTTCTGAGCCAATCACGACCAGGCTTTGATGGTAACCAGGATCAAAGGGAGCACCCCCCGGGACAGTGGTCAACCCTCCGCTGGGCCCAAACTCACCGTGTCTCGTCCCCCTCTGGCAGGTTGAGGTCCTGCTCTTTCCGTTCCATTCACTTTAATTCCATCCAGCGTCCAATCACAAGTGACCGAGGCGGCCGACCCGACCTGGTTGATTTCCTCCAAACACGCTAGGCCAGAATCAGTCTGCTGCTATTGGACGAATCATGGTGTCATGGATTGGGCTGGCTCGGGACCAAACTGGATCTATCTGAGGAGGAAGAACACCATCAAAATGAATCAATCAGCAGAATCTTATATAATATTCGGTTTGTAATCAAAGAGAAAGGCAAAACAGTATTATCCAATTAAAATCTTCACCATGAGACCTCTGCATCCTTCTTGTCCTCATCTGTCCTCATCTCTGAAGCAGCCATGACTGTGTTTCAACACCTGGTGGTGCACATCCATACAAAGACCATCATCTCTGAACTCTTGCCCCCAACTCTCATTAGAACCTGAAGGCCAACTGATAAAGGCACATCCCTCCCATCCACATGCTATTTTCCATCGGCGCTATGAGGCTTCACCGCGCGTGCAAGGTCAATAATCGGTTGCCAAGGTAACCACGTGGCCCCGGTCTAATTATAGTGAAGCTAAACTGGGTTGTTTCATAATGGTCAACCATTTACGGAATCATTTTAGCACATAGCACATCCCACATTCGGAATGTTGTGGAGACGACGTGGAAGATGATTTTGTGCGTTTCTTTACTCGGAGAAATGCATTATCACCTGCCTGTCACACTTTCACGTTCACGGGGTGCGATACGCAATGTTGTGCATGCAGAAGTGACTCTGATTGACGTGGCGCCTCGGGCAAGTTCAGACGCAGGGCAACGGCAAACAAATCACTTTTATTTTTATGCTATTGAGTCTTGACTTATGGTCAGAGGATAAATGCAGTCTGTATTTCTGAAAAATTAACTTTTTTGAAAAACAAACTATAAAAATAAGTAAGAAAAAAACATTTTAAGTTTAAGGTTTAAAAAAAATGTACATTACAATAACTCCTTAAATAGCAACAAAAAAATTATCTACAATAAATTGTTCAAAAAAAGAACAACTATTTAAAATACTTTAAAATGCTTTTCAAATAGACTTAAAATGTAAAAAAAAAAAAAAACATTTGAAGTCTATTTGAAAAAGAATTACTCATGTTTGGAAGACCTTCTCAAGACCTTCTATTTATGGAACAGTGCAATTACGTGTGTGTGTGTGTGTGTGTGTGTGTGCGTGTGTGTGTGCGTGTGTGTGTTCTGCATTCTCCAGTCACATTCATAACCTTCCCTCAGGACATCTGCTCTTAAAATCCAATTGATGACACGCTACAAGCTCTCAACATACACAAACACATTTTAGAACATCCTGGAATCTTTTATGTGCTAATGTCGCTCTTCCTTCGATTTAGAATCACCTAACCTCTGTACAAGCAAAAAACTCAGTACGTACTTCATCTCGCAAATATGTCTGAACATGTAGCGTGTATTAAACTAGAAGCAAAAAAAAAAAAAACCGGATTGCTGAAATGTGGATATTTCATTATGTGAAACACACTATTAATACACCAAATGTCGATTTGTGAATGGATTTGCAGGACAAACACATCAAATATAATGCAGACAGAAAACAGAGAGATGATAATCTATACCACACATATGGCTAATGCACATTTTGGCAGAGAAGCAATGAATAAATGCCAAGAAATGTTTGCCAAACCCTAGTCTTTCACTTTCCTTGCGGTGAAATCAAACCTTGTGAAATCAAACCTTGCTGAAACAGGAAACCAGAAGCGCATGCTTTTTAATACTCGCTGTCTAATGCGTCTAGCAAGCTGGAAATGAATCACATTAGCCTTTATGCACATTGCTATATTAATAGATTAAAAAATGCCAGTTGGGAAAAAAAAAAAAACTATTGTTTATCTTGAGCTGATGCTTGAAATTCCTTGAAAATGACTCACAATGACCGGAATCTTAATGGAATATGTATTCTGCAGTAACAATGATGCCTTTGTGTAAATGCTGTGAAGCAAATGGCGCGCTAATGCTAATATCTCTTTGCACACAGGTTCTTATACGAGACATTTCTGAGAAACAAACGCGGAACGTTTGCTGATCTTCTGCCTGACATTCAAAAGCAGAGACAAATATAATTGGAAAATTAACTTGTACAAGTGATATGCTTTTTTCCAAGCATTTGAAAAGCTGCTTAAGAGGTTCCCGAGTATTTCAAATAAAGCTGCAAAAATCAGTTCATAAAAGTACATTTTTTCCCCCAAACTTGAGCTGACATGACTTGGAGAGTGTATGAATTACTGCATAAAATGGCCTTTCCTTGACATTTACCGTTTTAGGACCTGCAATTTTATTACAGAATTAAGTATCAAATTAGATTTTCTGCTCTTTATATAAAAGGCGTCATGGGCCACCAGAATAATTCAGGTAATGTTCCTCTTCGTTTATTTACACGGCGTTGTTAATTAAGCAGTTATGTCTCGATTTGAACAAGAACACGAGATTAAGGTACAACCCTGCGAGAACGCTAGATGATATGTGATCCAGGAGTCACGCAACCTTGTGGAGATGCTCTTTAGCAATCCAGTTACCATGGTAACAAGCAGACATTGATGTTGTTGAACGACGACTTATTTTCAAGGACAAGACGACAGAAAACAAACGAGTGCGCTCAGAGCTCCTTCAAAACGCGTGTGCTGCTATTCAGTCGCCCGTCTGTAGCTATTGTCTCTCCGCTTCGACTGTCAGAGATGACTCAGATTGGCGTGTCACGACAGCGTGTAACTTTCCTGAGGTGGCGATGTGACGGGCAGGATGAAGAATCTGATTTCTCCTCGCTGTGATGAATTAACTTGCAAGCGGGGAGATCCTGCGCTGAATGGGACCCTGACAGCAACAGTACATGCATTCATGGAGAAGCCCCTGCAGTCCTGGGTCACATGAAAGCAAAAGTCCCAGTGGGGCTGTTTGGATTGTGCTTAACCTGCAGCACATGATATTTCCCATCTGAGCTTTTCATTTCCTCGCACGCCAAACGAGGAAAATAGCTGCATTGTTTAATCAAAGAAACGCCATAGGAGAGAGCGACAAACCGTGCTCTTCTGAAAACAAGTATATCTCAATATCGAAAATATGTCTCTTTAAAATAATATGATCAAAAGCATTGACCAAAAGCTACTGTGACTTTTTGTGTGTCAAAGGCGGAAACTTGTAATTTTCATGACGATAAAAGATTATTATTATTTATACATTATTAAATTATTTATACACACTGTATATACTGTACATGCTTATATATTATAGATTTATATAGGTATATGTGTATAAAGACATGAATGTTTCTGTTTGTGCATACACACACACACACACACAATATTTTATTAAATATCATTCAAAACTTGATTTATTTCACTAATTTCTAAAGTAAAAAGTAAAACTTCTATATTCTAATGTCAAATTTATCTTATATTTTTATCTTATTTTAATTTTATTTCAAGTGTCTTTCATTCTATTTTGGTGATTATAACAACCGATTCCCAAACATCAGAACATTAAAATATCACGTATGAACACAAAAATACGAGCACGTGGTGACCAGACTTTTTGACCCAGGACGTTTGGCCCCCGGGGCTTTGGACCCGGACGATTGATCCTTGGGACGATTGATCCTTAGAACGATTGGACACTCGGATGGTTAGACCCGAGTTTCGTCACGCGGCTTATTAAGAATCATATCTTCGGCCGTGTAAGCTAGACATTTGGGAGGCGGCTCCTTTGCATTTACTCCAGCGAAGAAGCATAACTTTGCCCTGATTCGAGCGCCTTTGTCCCGCAAAGAAGCACTTATAACGGTGGATTGACCGGCGCCGCGGCTTATTAAAATTCATATCTTCATGCCCGTGCGAGCTAGAAATTTGACAGGCGTGAGTAAAAACCCATTCGGATCGAAGTTCGTTTTTGCGACGATTTTCATCCACGGGATCGCACGTAATCGGTCCTGATCGGCCCGCGGCTTCAGTTCATGCAGCCGCTTTGCTTAAACAGCTTTCCAAATTGCCGATACTTGTTTATCCCATAAGCGTGTGGTGAAATACAAAGCATGCTAAAGAACAGTCCAAACAACAAGAGATATATTAACACATTTTTTCTGTTTCAAATTTACTCATGAGCTTGTCAAATTTTGAAACTCGGGTCTAATTGTCCCGGTTCTAACCATCCTAGTGTCCAATAGTCCTAAGGATCAATCGTCCGGGTCCAAAGCCCCGGGGGCCAAACGTCCTGGGTCGAAACCCCCCTAAATCGAGCACGTACAGTACAAATACTTGGAGCATCTTTTGCTGAATTAGTGGCATGTGGTGTGGCTTTTCTGTGTGGTTGGTTCTCGCATAATTCATCTTGCTCTTCACATCATTCAGTTAAGAAGTCCTTAGCTCATTCTTCATAAACTTGGTATGCAGTAGAAAATATGGCTAGTGTTTGTTTATATCTATTCAGCACAATATGTTCTCAGAATTACACAGAATCTAAAACACAAAACCACAGTGATTAGACACAACACACCCAATAAAAAACACACTCTGTCAAGTTTTCTTTTTTTTTTTAATGTCTCAACGTAAAAATTGGATTTGTTTCGCACAAAATAAAGCTTGACTATTCACTACTTTAAGACTGCATTATAATGCAATTTGATTGTGTGCTTTGATTCATTGCAAAAAAATACACTTTATATTATGTCATTTATGCAATTATATATTTAGTAAATGAAAATGTCCCTCATCTCATTTTAGAGGCGAAAATAAACAACATAATTTTATACATGAATACATAATACTACTGTGTGTATTATTATGCATTCACCATAACTTTTGTGTTCTATAGTAAATGTTTCTTTTTATCCAACTCAGAATTGCACTAAATTGTTTATTGGCTGTACAAAAACACAAGAAGATGTAAAATGTTATAGAAGAAACTCCTAAAGCTCTTTCAAACATTCTTTCTTTCTTTTGAATCTTCCTTCACATGTTCAACTGATTTGCAAGAAGCAAGATGCTAAAGTACTAAATACAGATTGTGTTTGATTACAAGCTTTTCTTTTCCTCATTGGAACTCAGACGTTCTTTAAAATGAAGACATGACCTGAATTCTATAGCCTGGCAAAGCGTACAAAAATGAATCAATCAATTTATTCATACATTTTTAAATCAAACACTGGGAAAATATTTATTATTACATTAATTTGTAAGACAAATAGGAATCTTCCGAGTAATCATCACTTTGGAACTAGAGACAAAATTAAGAGTAGGCTACCTAACAGAAGAAACCATTGTGTTTATTTTTAAAGCAATAAAAGAGAATAAGATTGTGAGACTCTCCTTGTCGTGATAAACTCTGATCTTCATTAGAGTTAAAGTGAGGTTTTTCTTTCACAAATGTTTTCTCTTTCTGAACATTCTACAATTTGTTAAATGCTTTTTTAACTATTGCTATGCTAACATCTATATGCAATTAGCATCATGCTAGTGCTTAATAATAGTTTTTTTAAATAGTCTTTTGATCAGATTGAACACTTTCTTCACAAATACAACTAAATTAAGCTTTAACTACTTAAATATATGACCCAATTCAAATCGAGTCAACAAATTGAGCACTTAAACAACAAATGTCTGAACAAAAAAAAAAACAGAAGCTTGTATACAAAATGAAAATTATTTTCAGAAGCCACACAAAAAAAAAAAACAGATGGTTTCTGCTAAGTATCTGCTCACTAAGTAACTCATGAATGCAAAACTGCTTTATGAGGCCAAAAAAATGGTAAGACGTAAAAGCTTCATTATGTTGCTTCAGTATGTATCAGATACTTCTAGCATCTCAAAAAAAAGATTTCCCTTTATTCATTACACGCAATTTTCCCTTCATGACGCTTTTTACAAGACAAACCATGTATAATCCAGTAATAAGCAACAAATTGAGTTCCTTAAAATATCAAATGATGATGCATTGTCACAATAAGACATGATTTTGCCATAAATACACGGGGGAAACAGCAAGAAACAGCCGGTGACTTTTAACATCCTCTCGAGAATCCGAGGTTAATCTAGATCACTTTCTCAATACAATGTATGACAAACGGCAGCAGGAAAAGGAGCGAGGCAAAGAGGAAGTGGCGCTTTAGAAAGACAAGAGAATGCAGTTTCGCTAAGGTGATCATTAAAGACAAGACAATACGATCGTCATGACAATAAAGCGACGCTTCTTAATGTTAAAAGACAGAAAAATCCAATGAGCTTTTCACGTTTGTGTTTGTGTGCGGTGGCGGCGATGGAGAAGGGTCACGCCACCCAGTCGTCTTCACACATAGTTGTGAGGAACAACAGGGAGGTCATGACAAACGCATAAATCACTCTCAGATATTTCCACACAACACAAACAGCCACACGTTTACTATTAATACGGCGGGAGTGAAGGAGCACGGCCGGTGAAATGTGACCCACAGACTAATGGCTTTTTTAAGGGATGCTGGAAGAAGATCCAGGGGAAACGGTCTAGGACGTGTCAGGCTATACTGGGACTACAGTGCGCTTACCAGGAAGTCACCGGAAAACCACACTACGTCGTTAGGTCGTGCTAGAGCCGACTGGACTGATCTTTTGACGCCATCTGCGGAGAGCCAGTGATAAATTAAGAAACCGTATCCTCTTCCCAACATCAGGCAAATGTTCTGATCAGGCCATCTGAGAAGGTTCCCAGCCAACGGGGAATAAATGAAAGGATAGACGGCTGGAGAAGAGTCTGGCAGGGTCTTATCACTGGAGCGCATTAATTACGCCGTTAGAAGAGCATGAATGAACGAATGTCCTCCATATTGTTATTACTGGCCCGACGACAGAAAGTGCTGATAACACGCAAACTGCAGATCACACAATGCACTGGTGCAGATGATTGAAATAAATAATTGAATAATTGAATAATTAAATAATTAAAATAAATGCCTGGCCTTGTAGAAATTATGAATGTATATTTTGTAATATTCACTTAAAAAAATCACAGTTTTTCTGTTTTTTTTTTATATTGTTTATCGCTTCATGTTTTTAGCAGCATGTTCACATTTCAAAAATGTATTGTATTTTTTGCTAAGGAAGGATTGCTAATTCTGAACAAAAGGATGTTCGGGAAACGTCTGCACATACGATTTTTCAGAAGAACTTCTAAACAAAATTCTGGACTCATCTGAAAAAAAATAAATCTACTGGGAAAAAAACATTGTAGGCCTCAATGGTCTTCAGCAGAGTCTGTTCAGTCACGTTCCTCCAAAACACATGCTTTTAAATACTTCAAATGACTAGACTGTTCCGGACGACAGCCGCCAAAATGCCTGAGCGTGAAAAAATGTCTTCCTCCACGCTGACATTCAGGTTCGATTCTAAAGAAAACCTCAACTCACATGCACTTAAGCGTCCAGCCTTTTCCAATCTGATGCAGCTGAATTACTAGAATTATTTCCGCATTAATGTTAGCACACGTTTCTCTTCTGGATGAATGAGCAGGCGAGAGAAGAAACGGCAGCTTCATATGAAACCTTCCGAATTAAAAAGGCTGGATGTTCAGAGGAAGATCAAAAATTGCTGCCGCCGCTTAAAAATTCACAAATTCTCGCTTCAACCACTTCCTTCCATCTCGAACACTAAAACTTAACAAGCGAGCGCAAGAACAGTTATGTAACAACTGCATCACCACGTCTGAGGAATCAAACCTGAAGCGTCTTCATTTAAAGAGAACTACTTTCCTAAAAGAGAGACACGTACACTCAAAAGTCCAGGTTTCTGAAGACGTCAACTCTATCTCCACATCCTTCCTCTTTTCCTCTCATCAACCTCTCAGATTATCTCTCTGTAGTTTCTCTCTACAGCCACAGGTTTTCATAAATCGCCTGTTGCTTTCACAGCTTTATAGAGTCGATGTGGATGGAACGGAGCATCCAGCTACTGCTGTTCTTGACTCTTCTAAAGTACAATACAAGACAGGCCTACAGTTAAAATACTGTATATGAACAATTATGAAGTGACATGAAGCAACTGCGCTTATAAGCTTGACGAAAAACAAAAAAGTCAAGACCACTGAAAAGTCTGTTTGTCTGTGTGCATGCGCCTGTCTGTGTGTGTGTGTGTGTGTGCGTGCGTGCGTGCGTGCGTGCGTGCGTGCGTGCGTGTGTGTGTGTGTGCCAAGTACCATTTTAAAACGTTTCCGCCATGATAATTTCACACGATAAACACAGGTGGATGCCTAAAATATACGAGAAATCAAAACACATAACAGAGACGAATGCTGGGTTTCTTACCATCATTGTTCTGCCGTGAACTTGTTGTTCACGTAACCTAACAACTCAGGTGTAGAGTCACACATACAACACAAGGAATTGTGAATTGAAGTGAGATGATATGGACATTGCGGTGTAGAAAGATCACACGCATCAGTTCTTCCTGTGGTGTTTCTGTGCTCAAGGCTAATTGCCGATGGATTGCGTTTGCGGAACAAAAATGGTGTGAATGGCTCGGAAGACACCGACAGTCTATAACTTTCTTCAAATGCAGTTTCAGCAACACCACAGAAGACTGAAGTGCACTTGTCGCTCACGCACGCGCTCCCCTCGTATGACCCGCTGCGCGCTCCCGCGGACAGCTACGGACACTCTGACGTCAGCGCTGACTGAACGCATCTCGGGACGTCAGCTGTGCTGTTACGCAACTGAACTCGTTAGCTTGATAGCTCGCTCGTCCGACAAAAAAGCGACGCGAAAAGTAGGACACGTGCGCAAACGGCGCGTTAGGTCACGTCGCGGTCCCGCCGGAGAGTCGCTCGTAAAACATGACATTAATGTGAGCGAGTGGGACTGAGGGTCTGTTTATCCGTAACGTTCCCACTCTCCAGGTTCTTTAAGGACGCGCGCTCCCGTGACACGATGCATTATTCAGTCCCACATAACCAAGCTCGTGTTTCTTATTTTGCCCCGAGCGGCTTCTGTTCGAACAGACATTTAATAATAATAACTACACACTATTTTACATAATAGTGCCTGTACTGTGTGTGTGTATACGCCACTCATTCATTTCAAGCGATCGTTTGTCGCTTTGTTTTTTTTTTGTTTTTTTTCCTCCGTCGTGTCACCTGCAACTGCCTCTCGTTTAGCAAATGCCACCACACACACACACACACACACACACACACACACACACACACACACACGAAACTTCAGCAAGGCACCTTCCCTAAACTTCAGACGTGTCCTCCTCTGTCGCGCGCCAAGTGTAAACCAGTAGTAATACACGCGCGCGCTGCCAAAAACACACTCGGACGGTGTCGCGCGCATGTCTTACAGCTCCAAACTTTGGCGTGCACGCGCTCCTCAACCGGACCGGACACCTTCGGAACCGAGAAGCTCGACACAACTGACCCGAGCGCGATCACACTCACCCACTTCCTCAGGTGCCAAACTGATTCCAACACACAAAATGGAGCTTTGAAGTCTCACAGCAAGGTCTTCCCGCTTGCGCGATGAGGGAAAATCTTCGGAACGAACACCCGTGCAAAAGTAGAGAAGTTTGTGATTCGATATTCGCGGTACAGTATGTACAGTTCGATCATATTGTGGTTTGTGTGATAGCGAGAGGAAGCAGGAAAAGGCACGAGCTTTACTACACTCGCTCCGCCCACTTTACGTTAAAGAGGAGCTGATGGTATAGGAGAATGTGATTATATCAAATGCTGCTCTCTACAGGTTCGCAGCCGCTTTAACGATGGATGATCCGGCAGGAAAGTGCTTCCTGTGGCCCTACCGGATCACCCCGTGCTCGCAGATTACAATAATCTTTACAATTCGCACGTTTAAATTATTAACACATGTGGTCATTGACACATTTTGTTCCATTGCAAAACGCTTGATCAATTACACTTGTTCGCATGTGTTCAAATTAGAATTCAATATAACATTCATTTGTGTGTTTATTGACTATTGATTTAGCAAAATACTACATTTATAGAATCCTTGCTTAGTTATTTATAATAGTATTAATTATGTGTTATGTAATATAATAATTATTATTATGGTCCAGTGATAATGGAATTGAACTGTATCCAAGAGGTTGCAGGTTCGAATCCCACTCCGGCTGGTTCTACAAATAGGCAAGAAACCCAAATTCCCCCTGGGTGCCATGGCTACCAGGCTACGCGATGCCCACTGCTCCTGGTTAATGTGTGTTTTTGTGTGTGTTTTATATATTGTCCCTAGTGGCCATATTGACAAACTCACTCGAGTTCTTCCCATATGTGTTTTATGTAGAATAGAAATAATATATAAAAAAATTTACATTACTTATTTTATAAATCATTGTTTTATAAGTCAATGATTTTACAAGTCGGTATTCTAATTGTTTATTAGTCGAAATTATGCTGTATTCTTTGGACAGCAAAGAAAGAATTTCATTGACAAGCTTGTCTGCCATATACGTGGTATGACAAACTTTGTATGTGACAATAAACACTTTTAACCCTTCAATAAACATTATTAATAAAACAATTAATGATAAGAAGCATTGTTGAGCAATTTTTGGAACAGCGACCCTTAACCCAGTAAAAATGTAAAACAAAAGTATCTCTTCACTCTTTTGTTTGTTTTGTAGGCCAGTGAGCCATTCCTTTCTCAAAAGTGAATGAAAATATGAATAATAATGCCAATCTCAGTGATGTACAGGAACGGCACTGAGTTCGGTGAACTGGACTGTGGCTTATTGGTTTTGTACATTAAGTCACAGCAAGGAAGATTCCCGCCGAGCCTTATTTCAGTAAGAACTTCTTTCCCCTGCTGCTTCGGAAATTACACTGGAGCTCCATTATGCTGCAAACTCAGAAAACAGGTCGCTCATATTCACAAAGATGAATGTTACTGCTGGAAATGATGCACCGCTCTAATACAATAAGATGTATTTGTGTTTGTCATGTCCTGCTTTTTTAAAACCAAGATTGTTGGGTTTTTTTTTTTTTACCTCTGTACTAAACATGAATGAAAGGTAAATGAGATCAGATGCTACTCATGTGCTGTTTTAACAGTATGAGTCATATCTAAAGTACTTTTGCTACAATGCGGTCAGTGTGGATTTTGTTTAAATAATAGTAGAATTTTATTCTAGATTAAAACCAGAAACGGTGCTCAAGAACTTTCTAGCTCTGGTGTCTCATGTTGTATTTTTGTTATAGTAAAATATAGAGCAGCGTATGTATAATGCATATTCATGATACACATCTATGGCAATTTTACTGAGCAAAAAAGGTTTGCTTGTTCACCTGGGCTTACAGAGAATCTGAAGCGCTTGAGTTATTAATCGCTGAGGTTTTGGTTTGTGTTTGAACCGGCATCAAGACAACAATCTCTGCAGATTTTCGCCAGGCCTCACACTTGCAGGGAAATGAAAATTGAAGAACATGAGGGATTATGCAGAAGAGGAGATCCAGAGTTGGGATCAGAGACGGGGATGTCTCTGTTATAATAACCATGCCAAATCCTTTTCTCACTGATCCCATAAAAGCGCAAATCAAAGTCATCACCACGGGGCAAAGTCACAGGCACATGAAAGTGTTAGACAGTTCGAAATGTGTGTGTGTGTGTGTGTGTGTGTGTGTGTGTGTGTGTGAAAGAGGAAAAATCATTTAAGCTTTGGAACTATTTGATCCTGATATTGTGTTAAATTATAGATCAGAATGAGGTCTGATTCAATATTTCTGTTTATGTTGCTGCAAAAAAAATTATGTTCTTAATTCAGGAGGCTTCTTAGATGTAACCAAATCTTACTTTGATCAAGTTTTTATCTTAAGAGAGGAGAATAATTATATAATACTGTAAATATGAATATATTTTTTGTAGTTTTAAAAGGTCTAGTGAAAACGCACGTAGCCTTTGAAACCCTTCGCTCTGAACTTCCCAACTCCTCTGAATGCACAGTCAGGAATACACGCTTTCTGTGTCTGTAGAATTGAAAAGTCTGAATTCTGTTTTTTGACGTAAATGTGAAATGTGGAAAAAGTGTCTGAATAGCAATATGTATGCCTGTTAGGGCAAAGTTTAGTAAGAGAAAGTGAGAGTGATAGAGATAAAAGAAAGCGAAAGTGAATGAGGACAGCAAGATAGAGTGATAAAGAGTTAGAGACCAATAGTAAGAGTAAGATTGATGGAGTACAAGTGCGAGTAAGATAGAGTGATAGAATAACAGTGAGAAAGTGAGACAGATAATCATTTAGGAAGAATTGATCTATGCAATAAACTGACATAATGTACAGTTAACTGTTATTGCTTGAACTTTTTTCAAATGCATCTAGCAAAAAATTAGACGTTAGAAGTTGAAATAAAGTATAAAGTGATCCAATAATTTGTTGTCTGTTAATAGTTGTGGTCAGTAAAGTGCACATTAGATGGTCTTCTAAAAATTCTCTGAACATTCTCTAGTCAAAAATTGAAAGACATCAATAAAAATGTTTTGCTCAAGACTGAACAAAAGACGCTCTCTACAATGAGGTAAAGATTTTTTAATAGCATTAACACACGTTTGCACCCAGCCATATACTGTACGTATCTCCAGCAATAATAATAGACCAAACATCTCTGGACATCGAGCAAGATTCACAAAAACCTTCCAGAAATCAACAAGAAATCTAAACACGCTAAACATCAAAAAATCAGCAGCTACAGCAGAAACAATGTCTACACACACTACCACAGACAGACACACACACACACACAAACTGCATTTCTCCACAGGGGAGATTCTCAAACCGTGGCCTTTACACGTGTGTGTATGGTCCAGATATTTGACAGTACGTATATGTATCACTATTTCTGCCATATTTTATCAATTATCCTCATTTAAACAGAAACAAAAAATGGTTTCACATTGAACCTATGTACAATTCAAATAACACTTACAGATGTATATGACGCTTTACTTATGCGCACAAACAGCAGTTTCACTGTACACACACTAATAGCTTTTTCATAATCTGATAATTATTTATGTTGCTTGATTAGCTCTCTTTATGTAGCAACATATGTACATGTGTTTTCTATCAATGGAAGAAGTGTACAAGGATATTACACAAAGCACAATACAATACTCGATACAGTCATCATAGATTGATATGAGTTTGCTCTATAATCCGTCAAGTTATCATAATTTTGTGGGAGGAGTTTGGGCGGAGTTTTCTAGCTGTTGCCAAGGAAACATGCAGAAACAGAATGAGGGGCGGCGTGGAGGACTCTCGCACTCTCCTTCTCTGGTTCATAGGAAGCCACGGTCCCTGAGAGGGGAAAGAGACAATATTTCCAGAAGTTTAACGCTCATGTGTTTTATTTTGATATTCATTTTAGTTTTGGTATATGTTTGAAGCTAACAAATTTGTCATCCATTGTCAATCATCAAAGGTGATCAATTCATATAATGAATAAAGTAAAGAATCAGTGAAGTATAATAATATGAAAGATGTTTTATTTTAGTACCATTACACGCATTGTCAACTTTAATCCACTAATCCGATGACGTTTTTGAAAAAGTTGAAACAAAGTTCAAAAGTTAATCTCCAAAATGAATCCCAAAAGTTAAAAAGTTTTGTTAAATTTCAAATAACAAACAAAATAACCTTCAAATCTTTGAACCAATTTGGAATGCTGGAAAAATCATTATTGTGTAGAATAAAATAGAAATCCAAACTTTCCATCCAAACTGAATTTGGAAAACTAATGTTAATAGCTAAAGTTTTACTCTGCATGTAACTGGCGTCACAGTTGTGGAGACTAGTCTAAGGGAAGACGACTCTAACCCACTACATACAACATCTTACCAGTAAAGTACATCCCATAAAACCAGCCAGATGTTAAATACGGATGTGATTGTTTTCATCCAGTCTGTTAGTCATTCAAATAAACCATGAACAGGTATGTGTTATTTAAATTAAGGAAAATTACAACAGGAAAAATGAAAACTTTACATTTTTTGCAATTAATACATAAAATACAGAAAAAAAAAACAGTATTAGTGGAGTACTTACGCTCCTTCTTCTTTGAGTAGAGAGAGGAACTTGCTGACTCTGTACGCCTGATCCATCTACAGAGAAGCACAGAGGTTCCATAAACGATACTATACATATAAATAAATGTACATATTTATATATACACATTATATTGTTTTTGTGAGGGCCGTCCTGGTAGCAAAATGAAAATACTTTTTTATGATGTATTGTACGTACCTGGCTTTAGGATTGATAATTAGCTATACGTGTATTCATTCAAGCCATACTGAAAAAAATATGCTAGGTGTAGTTTCCAAATTTTTACAATGTAAATAAGTTAAATTATGATAAGGTCTTTGTCATTTGTCAATCTAAATTCTAAACCTAAAATCTAAAACGTTTTTGTAAAAAAAAAAAAAATAATAATAATATATTTAAAAAATGTTTATATAATATATATATATATATATATATATATATATATATTTAAACACGCAAGCCGCATTGTTTGTGACATATATAAATTATCATGCAGCAGGTTCCAAATTTCAGAACAGCGTAGACTTGTTGCTAGGTCTTATTTTTTGGCAATTCACTGAGGCTTACCTGCAGAGACATCTCGATCAGCATGAGCAGCTTTTTAATGCCAATCCACACTCTTTTTCCCTTCACATTCTGGGCAATTGTGGTTCTCTCCGCATCCGTAAAGCTTCCCAGGAGCTTAAGAGAAAAACAAAATGAGAAGATGAGCATCAGTAAGTCACATGCAACATATGAGTTCCAGGATGTATCAAGTTCAATGCAATTGAAGCGCCCTCAACTGGCTGAAGTAAGAATAGCACTCTTAAAAACAGTTCTGGGTTTGTCCATCCCGACAGTTGTTCTTACTTCTAGCGCTTCAATCAGATGTTCTCCACTGGAGATATTCTGGACATGGATGGTGGTGCTGAAGGCGTCTAGCATCTCCATCTCTTGTAGCACATCTTTACGGCTGGTGGTGCCAATGATAAGAAGTTTACGACCCTTAAAGTAAAGAGAAAACCAAGCTTGTATGGATTAAAAGAAAACTTTTTGCCACCCATTTCAAATGACAACAGCTTCAAAACATACATGCGGTGGAGTTTTCTTCAGCAGAACCAACAAGGCCTGAAGAACCAGGTTAGAGAATCGAGGACCAATCGGGACATAATCTGTTTGATAAAACCAAATGTAACTATCATATTCTTACTGGGATATACTGTATAAAGAAGATATATAAGTAAATAACATAAAACAATACATTTAGCATTATAATGCATTTTAATACAAATTGTAATACATTTTAACACAAATAATACACTTAGATACGTATTGCTATTTTATTTTTTGACAAATTCACCGATGCACTAATAACTAAACTATTACTATAACTGAGAACTTTTAAAAAAACATTTAATATAAATTAAAAAAAAATTATTTTACTGATCTTAACAAAATAAAAGTCCCCGTTTCAAAGACCAAGGTCAAACCTAATAGACGCTCAATGTCATCCACCACAACACAGCTGAGCTGAGACTTGTAGGCATCGTCGAAAACCTGTGTAGAAATCATCATCTCTTCAATAACACAAATAATATTAATCATATTAATAAAATCCAGTCTCAAGACAAGTCTCCCATTGCATATTAAATATATTAAATTACAATTCGTCATGATGTTTCTACTAACCTTCTTAATTGCCTGGCATTTGGAGATCTCCGAGTGGCCAATCATCTTGTCTGGAGAACAGATCTTAATGAAAGGGAACTCTGAGTCCTCTGAGATCTTGGCAGCCAGGGCGGTCTTTCCACTGTGAGGGGGTCCTAGGGCAAGAACAGGGTGATTTATCAGCAGGCGATTACAGCGTGAGCACCGAAGACGTCTCCTCACCCTCGAGAAGAACCGACACCAGCGGGGTGCGATCGCTGTTCTTGGTCTGCTGCACCAGCAGCTCTCCATCCTCCAGCACCCGGGTCACTGGATCCCCCCACTTAATAATGCCGTTCATGATGTAGCTGGAATAATCTTCCTGGTTGGTTCCAAAAGCCTGGACACATAAATGAGGAGTTTTACTGGATCTTTTTTTTTCTTAATAATTTGACCAGCCATTTTTTTCCTGAACACTTACAGGCTTGATGTCGTTATTCAAGGACGCCATGAAATCTGTCCGAGTGACCTGCAGCTTTTCAGCTCGCTCCATGTCTACCTCCACAGTAGACGTGGCCTGAAATGAAGATAAATCAACTAAATCTGGAAACCTCTTCTAAGATGGGCAGCGCATAAACTACACACTCAGCAAGATTCATGAAAAAAGCACCTTAATGTGGCGGTTCATGGCTGTGGACTGGGCAGCTCGAACCAAACCCTCCAGCTCAGCTCCACTGTAGTTCTTCGTCTCCGCAGCCAGTTCCTTAACATCCACGTCCGAAGATAAGAGCTTAAACTCTCGCATCTTAGCAGTGTGAATATTCAGGATTTGAACACGGCCTTTCTCGTCCGGCAATCCTGCGCGACGGGCGAAACAAAAGAAGTGAGAAGAAGCAGAGAAGGTCAAGACGGAGGAAGTCTTCAGTATCATACCGATCTCCATCTTCACTTCAAAACGACCAGGTCTCATCAAAGCATCATCTATCAGGTCAGGCCTGTTCGTCATGCCTTTAAGAAAAAAAGACCATACTGTCAACCATACTGTGCTATTGCGCAACACTGTGTTGTTTCTTTACCAATGACCAGGATGTTGTTGAGCTGCTCCACTCCATCTATTTTGGACAGGAGCTGGTTGACCACCGTGTCGTGCACCCCGGTGCTGCTGGCTCCAGTGCCACGCTGCTTACAGATAGCGTCCAATTCATCAAAGATTATGATGTGGAGACCACTGTTTGCCCCCAGCTGCACAGAAAAACAATGGATAAGTTAGTGTTTTTAAAACACAGTGGTACCCCAACTTAAGTAAAGACTCGGCTAATAAAAGTTTTGGGTTACAAAACTTGTCCCTAGTTACGAATATTTTTTTGAGATATGAAAGGCAATGTTTATTATTCAATAACGATTATGAAACATGTTTTTTATTATTACAATATTTAATCAAGTCATGAAAATATTTGTCTGAATTTACAGAGGCTTGGAACAAATTAGGGCATTTACATGTAAATTCTCTACTTGCGAAGTTTTCACCTTAAGAAACGTCTCTCGTCACAAATTAATTTCGTAAGTCGAGGTACCACATGAAACAGTGCTGCTCGGAGAAAGCATAACTATATAAAGTTCCTACCCGCTTCTGCTCCTCCTCAGCATCAGCAAACAGTTTCCTGATGTTGGCTTCCGATTCACCCACATACTTGTTGAGGATCTCTGGACCGTTGACTATCTTCGGCTCTCGGGCATTCAGCATCTTACCGATCTGTCTGGCCATCAGTGTTTTACCACAGCCAGGGGGTCCAAAGAGCAGGATGCCCTTCACGTGCTTACACCCTGCAGGACAGAGAGTTCATCCTTATATGCATCACATGCTTTTGTGAGGCTTGTAAGAAGCTTGTAAGAAGACAATAAATACCCATTTGCTCCACAATGTCTGGAGGAAAGACTCGGGAGGCAAACGCCCGGCGAAAGATGTCAGAGAACTCCTTATCTAGACCACCAATGCCCATTTTCTCAAAGTTCCAGTCAGGGTTAATGATGGTCTGACGGGCTTCTTTGGTTTTGGCTTTACCTGGTGGCACAGAAATCAAAAAATTGGATCAGAAATATGCTGTTTTATAAGTGTATGTGTGATGGATTAAATAAAAAAAACCTACCAACGAGAGTGAGAGATGAACCCTCTGACTTTTCGAAAATGACTTGACTGTTCCCAACCATCAGGCCAATTTCAATCTGTAAGCAGTGACACAAAAGTATGGATCAAAAAGAGTAGAAACAAAAAATAAATGAGATTGAAAAACAAACTGAAATTTAGGATCTCTGGAATCTTAGGTAAGATGCGGCAATAAACAACAAAAAAAGGGGAAGATCATCAAAGTTAAACGTAACAATTGTTCTCTCATTGTCGCTATGAGGACAGGGTTTGTATTACGTGATAACACTTTATTATCATTCACAAAGAAAAATGACCTCAGTCATATATTCAACTCTTAGTTCAGTTCCTCAATGTTGAAGATCAAGGAAGATCTGAGCTTGATTCTGACAAAGTCCATTTTGTTTGCTTAATTGGACAAACCAGCGTGTCAAAATAAGAGCTTCTTTCCACGTAAAATTATACACACAATATAAAGCAGAATAGCACTTCAATGATCTGACTGCATTTTGAAAGAATCACTATTGAACCTAAAATATGGAACATATAGATATATATTTATACGGGTATATTATTGTGTAATTATACTATATTATTTATGCAATCAGAATGTATGAACAAAAATAATAATGTCATTAATAATATAAAAAACCTTAATACATTTTTTTAAGTTAAATAACAAGTAAGGTTGTTATTGTTGTAATGTGCTTATAATAAAAATAAATATAATAATCTAATAGTAATATATTTTAGTGTTATCTATACACTTTAATAATATCTAATTTAGAATACATTCTGTATGGTCTTTAGAGTACAGTAAGTACAGTATGTGACAAAATACCTTCTGCTTTTTGCCAGATGCTGGTTCTCCCTTCAGAATGCTGGAGTCCATCGCCTCAATGTCTTTTATGAGCAGCCCAAAGAGCTTGTCACAGAAGCTGAAGACCAGCTAAAACCCATTTAAAGAGTTATTATTGCAGAAAAAAAAACTTGTAATCATTAAATAAAAGAAAACACGTGATATTACTGTACCTGTTGTCCCACAGAAAAACTCTGATTATTAAAATGCTGGATGAACTCAGCAGCCATCTTGTCAGAGTCGTAAGGACTGGAGTCGGTGCTCTTCTTCTGCAGAAAGTCTATCTCGATGGTCATCGCTCCAATGCACTGCCGCGACTTGTCGAAATTGTAGTTGGTCACTGAAACAACAAAAGAAATATTTTCACAAGAATATATGATTTACTAAAGATAGAAGCACGTAGAAACGTATTCTTGAGAAAAATACTCACCCTCTATTTCTTGACCAATAGACAGTCCTGCCCATTTTCTCTTTAAATAACCAGAAAAAGAAAAGTAAGTATGACCGTTTTTAAGTAAACAGGAATGACAGTATGACAAGGAAACAGTATGTCATTATTTTTAAGAAAATGTGTAATGATTTTAATTTTTTTTTATTTGTTCCATTTTTCTATTTTTGACTTAATTTTAAACTGTCTAGAACACATTTTGACACAAACACAAGATCTCCACAGCTCTTTACCTGTGGCAAACTGAAAGCGATGGTTCCAGGAACCACGGAGTGGTGGCCTTTCACCGTGAACACAAACTTGTGTGTCGGTGTCGTCCTCACACTCACGTGCCTATAGTGAAAGAAGCAGAGAAGATTACGACTCTAGAAAGACAATATTGGCCATGCTAACACTGCGGATTAGCAGGGTTTTTTACTGTCCGAAGAACGATAGAAGCCTAGAATATTTAATCTGAGATTAGAGCCTGAGATTTAGGTCAATGTAAACAACTAATAAGACTGATCACAAAAAAAAAAAACACTGGATTTTCATTCTATTCTAGTAAAAAGTACATTTAAAAGCTGTGACCTAGTGGTTAAGAGATGGATTGCGACCAAGAGGGAGTCCCACAACTGAAGTAACCTTGAGAAAGACCATGCACCCAATCTGCTCATTTGGTAAGTCACTTTGGATAAAAGCGTCAGCTAAAAATATCTAAAGTAAAGTAAAGTTTTCTGCGTTCTATTATTTACATTTAGCGTAGGGAACAGTGTGAACACACACCAAAAGTCACACTCAACGCATCCAGAAAGTTTTCTGGATGGACAGAAAAGAACACTACGTACGTATTACAAAATAAAGCAGTTACCACCATATTGAACACACCTGATGAAGGGAAACCTTAAAAACTAAATGTACAGTAAAGCAAATCTCCACTGTATTAAGTGAAATATAAGTCTTAAGTAATCGTCAAGTAACATTACTGTGCCGTTTTTCTGTATATTGTAGCACACTGACTTTTATTTTGTAATATTTCTGGATAGGAAGCATCAGCAAGAGGCACTGCGGCAGACTCTGTCAGTCTGAGTTAATGTCTGGACTGATTCAGCATTCCATATGGACCGAGCCTGGGGACAACACCAGCTCTGCTGCTGCAAACTAACCCTGGACGCCAGACTTCAAGCTAAATCACCATCAAGACACTTAAAAAAGATCTCTATACGTATCACTTCATTCCCACTTGAAAAGTTTAAAAACACTTCTTGCAAAGCAAACTTCTTCAAGGCTGCAAGAGACTGAAAACTGAAGAAGTATCTGGAGGAACGTGTGAGGTCACTCACTGTCCAGACTGAAGGTCCTTCTCACTGACCACTGCACAGTTCGTCAGCGACAGCTCATCTGTCGGACATCGGGCTGCTTGCATCGTCTAAAAATAAAACACACATTAAAATGCATTTGAGATTAAAGATCGAGCTAGATTTTCAGACGATTATGAGTATCTTCATCAATTTCTGGGTCACTGGGAGCTGGAGCCGATCCAGCATCACCAGATCACACAAACTAGGGCGAATAGATCTCACTAATCTCGCTTGCTGGGTGTCAAAGCGTTTGATGTGATGAGTTTTCTCCTCATCAAAAATGTAAATCGTGTCTTATGAATGAAAGAAATGCCTTTATTTGTCCCACAGCGGGGACATTGCATTGCAAATAGCATGTATGAGGTTCCCATGTTTTTCTACTATAAATTTAGTAATCCCCATGAAAGGGTAAATAGCAAAATAACTCCACACTGAGCAGGAATAATGTAAAACGAATGTCTTTATGGTTATTTTTTTAACACACTTCGCATTAAACTGGTTTAAATGAGATTTAAACATTCAGCGAAGAAATTATTATGAAAGAACAATGACATTTTTGAGGGACAAATGCTAATTTCACTGGTTGATGTGGTCTTCTGGCTAGATCGTTCCATAAATTGACTATCGACACATAATTCGATCATTTAATTTAGCTAGACAGCTAGGTATCTTGAAAGATTGATTTTCTTCTGGTATTGAATGTTTGATTTGTGAAACTGCACCCTAGGTTTTTGCAATTCAGGTTCCTGTCAGTCGAAAAGTAGTGCACAGTGAATGCCTACGTATACATTACAATGTTCGACAGATGTCTCTGATCCACAGACGACTAGACCATTGGGAATTTGATTGGAACACAAAACTATTGCACAAAAACAAGCTCTTGTTATTTTCAAGGTCATCTCACTATAATGCATGACGCAATCATGACATAAACATTGATGTAGGACCAGAAATATTACTTATTAACATATGGATCTACATATATTGAGCAAAAAAGCTCATTTCAATTTCAAAGTGGATTAATTTCATACACCAATGTGAACTGCAGTGATATGCTTAGAACATTTAAATTAAATTAAAGCAAATAGTCCTTGATTTACTTCCTGAATTTATATATATCTTTATTTCCCGTTTATTTATGTTTGTTTCCAAGTGCGACTCTTGCAGCAAAATGTACAAGAATGCTGACTGATTTCTATCAGATATGTTGTATATTAGAGCAGAAAAGTATGTACTAAATATAAGTTATACATAAGTAAAAATATAAGCCCAAGTAAAATGAGGCCCAAATTTTGACGTCAAATCAAGGGTCATTTTACAATGAAAATCAAACATTTCAACATTCAGAAAAGCACAAACAAATCCTAAATTGGCATTTGGAAATAAGCAGAAATAAGGAATAAATAATTATAATCGGGCTTCATATAGTGTATATGATAAAACGTATCCATAATGAATAAAATATACAGTGTATAACATTAATATTAGTTAATATTAACATTAATAAATTAATATAGAAAATAAACTCAAATACTGGAATGTTATTTTTCAGTCACTTTTACAATTAAACCGACTTTATATTATTCAGACTCACATAACAGTCAGCATATGTGGACACGAGTGGACGGACACACAACACAACACAGTGAAACGCGAACACACAAGACTTCCTACATCAGACCATCGCGAGAAACATGACGAGTCCGTCTGCAGCCATTAGAAAATAAAGAAATCCGTGTGTGGAGCTTGAACTCGATCAAGGTTAGACACCGAGAGCTCGAACCGAAGCGGCGATCTGTGATGAGCTTATGTGAGCATTACACCGCCATGTCAAGGTTAAATCCCCGAACAGCTTCTATTCTACAGTTTCTCTGCATGTTGCCATAGTACACACTGTTCTGCAGAAAACACGACACACACGACATATAACACGGCGTTCGGACTATTGGCATATGATGATGGGCGATATGCAGCAAACGGAAACGGCTGTTGTTGTTTACGGTGTATTACGACAAGATTATGCAAAAAAAATAAACATCAGATGTGAGTCGCGATTTAAATGTCCATAACATTCATGCCACCGTCACATTCTTCACAAGTTCGGGTTGGTGTGAGAACTGTATAAACGAATGTAGGTATTCGTAAATGTGCTAAATAGACGGATAGATCTACGTAATCAATGATAACGTTTACGTAATTAGTACCTGCTCCAAGCTCGTGAACACGCGACTTGCCCTCAATGTCTATACGATTATGAAGAGAGCTGCCATTTTAATGTTATTTTTAAAAATGACAGCAACCGAACGGTTTTCTGGTGCGCTTTGGTACATTTATCGGTGATATTTATGAAGGACGTCTAATCAAAACGTCGTTAAATCATACATTCCCAAAGATTTCTCTTACCCGGGTCGCCATGTTTGCTGTATAGGTGATGCCGTTCTGGTGAACGCAGGATTCTGGACAGCACCACTAGACTAGCGGACAGCGACACGGTTGCGCATGCGCGGAGCCGTTTCGTATAGCACGGACCTTTACACCAATCGGCGGCCTTTGAATTTCACTAGACAATTAAACCGTTACAATATAATATGTTGTCAGGTATTCAGAAAACAAACATGTATTTTTTAATGAAAAACAAAATGTTAAACAAAAGTCAAATTATTGAACAAAGTAACAGATGAGAAAGCCTTTGTCTCATAATAAAAATTATTAAAGAAGCATCACCTCACGTCCTCTCGATCTCTTTATTAGGGTTTAAGAATTATAAAAAAGAGAAACAGCAAGTCAGGCCAGAGAAAGGCGCTTGGCAAAATTATGTACAAAGAGAAATTGGGGAACAGACAGCAGTTCGAGGGCCAGGGAATGATCATGTTCTTTATTCCATTCTGAAGGCAGAATCTTCCCAGAAGCACAAGTTTCTGCACCACATAAAAATAAAAAAAGCGTTCATATTTGGCTGCCAGGCCATGTCCCTTGGATGTAGGTCAGGGTATAAAACAGTTTAGTAATGTAGGGAATCAACACTATTACCCTTGGTGATTGGCGAGGGAATCAAATCATGTGTCGTCTATAACATAAGGACTATTATATACACTTCGAATAGTCATAATGCAGGTGAGTTTATTGTGTTGCAGATTCCCTGATGGCCCATTAGGCACAGGCAAAGATACAAAGAAATGCATTGCCAACAAAAATTGAGTCCAAAAAAAAAAGTGATCCCATTTCATAAGACAAGAACTTTGTCCATTAAAGGTGAGTAAAAAATGTCCATGTGAATACCAGAGAGGAGCAAAGGAGAACGTTTTCTTTTTTGAGATGGTTGACATCGTTTAACTTGATGTCTCAACCTCCTCCTCTTCACCCCAAGTCCTCGAAACTGGCTGCAGGTCCAATGCTCACTAGAAGACAGAAAAGGGCAAGAAATCTTTTTATTTCTGGTTAAGCTTTAAAAAAAAAAAACCTCAAGGTCAAGGTTTGTTAAACTTACATAAATGCATGGTCTATGTCAACTTCTTGGCTTTGTTGTAGAGTGAGTCTACTACTTTGCTCATGTTCTGGATGGTTTCGAGAGCAGCTTCGTATGTTTTGTCTACTGGAGGTTCGTCAAATACAATCAGGACACCTTCTCCTTGGTCAAGGATGCCTACAAGAACAACAGGATTCTCAAGTTCATTTTCAGTCTTGAGATTCTCAAATGAAAAGAGGAGCAAGAAAAACATACCATGGAATTTCTGGTCCAAAATCATCTGTGACAATTTCCTTTCAACTTCCCTCTAAAAATAAAAGTTCAATGTTATATTTAAAAAGACTAAAGTGAGAAAGTACATTTCAAAACAGCCTTACCTTGGCAAGTTTAATTAACTTAGAAATATGTTCAATCTGTAAAAAAAAAAAAAAAAAAAAAAAAAAAAAAAAAAAAAGTTTTATCGATATAATCAATACTCGGGTCAAAGCACTCAGAACCCATGTGGACAAGGAAGAACATTTACCTGCACTCTGGAGAAAGGCTCAATGACTCTGATGAGATTCTGTTCCAGAAGATTGTCGTAGAGTTTGGTGAGATGTGTGCTGATGATGGGGTCATCCTGAAGCTCAGCCTTGTATTCCGTTAAAGCCTGAACAAAGATAAATCACAGACAATGCTGAAAGGCATCCGGAAACAGTGTCAACACCACAAGAACATTATACCCACCTTCTCAAAGTCTGCAAGTGATCTGTTCTTGCTTGCTTGAGCCACACATTTAAGTGCGTCTGTCTATAAAAAGGGGACAACAGCAGAATTATACACACATTCTTCAATAACCAGAAGTCACAATATTTATACAATAACAACACAAAACAAAATTACATCAGGCAGCAATGAATTATTTGGGAAAAAATGCTCATTGCGAAAAATAAAAGCAGCTTTACAATCTGGTATAACCGCATATTAGCGTAGACACTTACCTGTCTTCCAGCATATCTGAGGGCAAGTTTCCCACTGATCAGGCCTTGAACATCCTCTGGTCTGGGAAACACAAGATAAACCGTGTTAGTCTGATCTCCTCCAATGTTCTATTGGGGCCTGATTTACAAGCATTAAATGAATATACAGAATAACAGATTTCATAAATCAAGATTCATGTGCGTTCGTCTAATTAAAACGGCTGGCAAATTAAAGTTAAAAAGCAGGACTTACGAGTTGAGCATGATCTTGCAGAGAAGCATGTACTTGAGTGCAGTGATGGCACGCGGACTGTCAATAGAGTCGTAGCCTTCGAATGCTTCATAGAAGTATGAATATGCCGTTTTCCAGTCCTTCTCCTCAGCTGCGTGAATAATGCCTGCAGAAGACATTGTGATATGGTTCCTGATGGACACATTGACAAAACCACCCCGCACTCGAGCACACGGAGAACCATCTAATGTAATATAGAGTACATTGCTATCAAAAGACACAACATTATTACCATTAGGGAAATTCTGCAGAACTTAACATCTAATTCTGAATGTAACTGCCGCTCTTATTTTGTGTTTTGTCCGATTGGTTTGTGTTGTTTATTTGGTTTGTGTTTATTATTTAATAGTTGGTGTTTCGGTTGTATGTACTTTTTGTGTTATAAGTAAAATTGTACAACCGATTCATTCACATTGAATTTGAACAATCCAAGAGTCTGTTGCAAGTAACAGTGCATAACAATGTATAACAAAGACATGAATCATGCCATTCAGGAGCAGAGCAAGCGAGTCGGAGTCAATAGGTGGCACGATGGTTTCAATGATCAACATAACGTGATCCCAGAAAGGCCAAGTGGATTCAAAATTATACTAAATTATTATTAAAATAAACATCTTCTCAAAAGTAACACACCTGACTGCATGTCTAGAGCAGCCTGAAGCTTTGGAGGACAGTAGATGGCGTTTGCGGTGGTCCTGGCCGAGGTCAGGGCTGCTCGGGCCTTCGGGAGGTTGCTTAGTGCATGATATGTCTTGCTCTCCAGCAGCTGTAGTTCCACAAGCAAAGCTTTATCGTCCATCTTCTTCAGCTCTTGAAGGAGCTGAGAGCCTGAGGAGGAAAAAGGTGGTTAGTTGATCATCATAATAATCATCTAACAAACAATACTACAATAAATAATACTCACCAAGCTGGAGAGCCTCTTGGTAACGTTTGGTGTCAAAGTATAGTGAAACCAGACGGGCCTTGAAACATCACCAGATTACCAGTATTAACAACTAAACCATGTGCCTTAAATTACAATAGTTGTTGATATTTTATGAATCAATTACTGCTACTTTCAGAACAAAATAGAATTAATTGTGGAGCAAAGAATAACTACCGTAACCACTGGAGAAACTCACCTCCAGGGCCTGTCTTAGGAAGGTCCTCTTCTCTGATTTAGCCCATTCAATGCACTCCAAACACAACTCCACCTCCTGACCTGTAGCTGCCTCCATGTCCAAGAACATATCCAGCAGAGAACGCACCAGTCGTGCTGCTTTTGCTTTGCTGATGGAGTTCAAGAAGGGTCGCACATATTTCAGAAGACCTCCCAACTCTGTGGAAGGAAAAGTACAGAATGTTCGATGGAGGTTTGTCATTTTACAATGGTAAACTGATGCACCAAGATCTTTACCAGCAGCTTGACCAGTCTTGGCCAGGAGTCCACCCAACTCCAAGATGCTCTGTTCTTTGACTCGCACGGCCTCTTCATTATTGTCTTGGATGTCTCGTTTGACTGTGGATGAAGACAGAATTTGTGACAAAGTGCTCAGATGCAAAAGATTTGATTTTGTCAGATGAAAAAACTCATTGTCACACATAAAATGAACAGTTGTCAGGATTTTGCTTTGCTCTACTTAAACTGGCTTCATCAGGTCATCAGAAACCACAGTGGCTTGCCATATTAACTGACACGTGAAACCTCAAAGCAAACCAAAATCTGCTGACAAAGGGATTATTGTTCAAAATGTTATTTGGAAAATCTACAAATGTTTTATTGTTTGCCACATACACCGGCAAATTAAAACGTGGTTAAACAAATCATCTCCTGACATTTTACTTTGACAGTTTTAACAAATTTTTAAAGAAAAAAAAATACAGCAGCTTCAGTAAAGTTCATCACAAATCACGCCGGTCTACAAATCTTGTGAAATGTCTACAAACCTACTCATGACAAAAACCCAAATCCATAGCGTAAACAATTGAGTTTATTTGTAGTTCACACATTAAGAAACCACAAAACATTCTGAGCGAAGCAAATATGTTCGACTTCATTGATACTTGTAGCTAGCCTGTATGCTAACAGAGACCCCGGGTGGCAGGCGAGCGATTAAAAGCTACATTGCTTGACAAATACGTATATCAAAAATATAAATACATTATCAGTGTGTATATAAGGTAAGAGCTTAGCAAGAATGATTATTAATTACTCAGCTAAACGCTTTCCTACGCCTGTCAGAGTGAGTCAGCAGCATGTAACCGGCTAACGCACTTAGCTGCTGTCCTACAACTCACACACAGACCAGAAACGTTTAAATCACTCAACCGTTACGAGCAAAAAGGCGAAATAAAAACAGCGGAATAAGACACACTTACCGATAGCATGTAAAATGTCAATGGAGGCATTCCGATCTGTGCTGAGCAGCGACTGCGCTCTCTGAAACTCTACCGCCGTAGCCGCCATCTTACCAGTTCACCAATTGCCTGATTCACACAACAATCATCATTTCACACGCAACCAGAAGCGTCACCACGACATGCTGGGAAATTGAGTTCACAGACGTAACACTAGTCTAGATTGAAATGTACAATATAGAAATATAATTGTTCAATGTAGAAAATATAAAAAAATAAATGTGTGTATATTTTGAATATATTTAATTATAAATATAATTATAAAATTTACAAAAATATATGTTTTTATTTTATATCACCATTTATTGCATTTATGTACATATTATAATTTGCTGTAAATTATAATGTAATTGTATTATATTTAGCTGTATATATTAACGTTTTTATTTATTTTATTTATATTTATTCACTGTTGTTTATTATTATCTTTAATTTAATTGAATTGAATTGAAAAATCCTTTATTAGTCTCACAGCGGGGAAATTTCACGTCACAACAGCAACAACAAATCCATACAAATAAATAAACAAACAAACATCACCATAACGCACTGCACACATCATAATAAACAAACAAACACAGACCATAAATATCATGCACGATTTCTTTCCGTTTTTCTGTCGATGTTCCAGCAATTGGAATGTTCCCACTGCGAGATCAACAGTTAATTCATTCATTCATTCATTATTTCATTCATTCATTCATACACTCACTCACTCACTCACTCACTCACTCACTCACTCACTCACTCACTGACTCACTTACTCACTCACATTGTATTGGATATTGGATACGTGTACCATGTTGGATATTGACGTGTATGTCAAAATTATGAAAAATAAATTACAGAAATAAATGAAATAAAAAGTGTGAACTCCACATCTACACTAAATATACTCCAAATCGGGGTGTAAGCGAATTTAATACAGTACAAATTTAATCCTGAGTAGTCCTGCCAGTTTGTCATTGGCTCCCGCTCCCCGTGACACAGCAATGGAAAAGCGGCGCATAAAATGGAGGGAGGGAAATGTCCGACTTCAATATTGAAGAACGGCCTGAAACAGATGTTCGCGATGTGAACTACAGAATAGCAGAGCACGTGACGGACAGTACAATAGTCCAATGAGTTGAGGTCTTATCCCCACCCCACCCCAAAATTCATCTTGCGCCAGTGTCTTAAACAATTGTATATAATCTACGTCAAATTGCTAATCGCTTACGGGGTCCATGTACGTGTCTTATTAATTAACCTTCTTTTGGTCCTACACTCAATTCCAGAGGTAGATGTCACACAGATCTATTTTGTTAAAAAGGGGAAACAGAATGCAGTAATCCACGAGAATATGCTAAGAATTATGTGGGATGACGAGGTGCATGTGCCGTTAGTACGTAACCGTGGCAACCGGAGAATCCTTAACACCCACTGACTGCACAGTTGCTTTACGTAGAGTCATTATTTCATCGCTGACATCTCATTTTCAGAACCTTGGACAACGGACCACGTTTCCCAGCGCCACGCGCAAAATTAATCTGCGGATTTTCTTATAACGTTCAAAATCCTTTCTTCCTTTATCTTCACACATCATTCTGCGAAAGACGTGCTCCATATAGTAAGTAATAACGTTGTATGTGTAACCATGATGCAATCTTCTGATTACACGATCCAATTGAAGTAAATAATTCGTTTGTTCGATGTTTACGGAGATCGGGCTAAAAATAGATTTGATGTTATCTCCGCATTGGACGCAAACGATGGTTTTGTAAAATTGTGAGATTTTATTTTTTCATTAACGAAGGCTTCATGCGACGATCACGTTTCTCCGTGATGACCCACTAATCGTCGCTCGATAATTTTCGGGGTTGATTAAAACGATGAAAGAACGTTTTGGTGTCAGTCAAGGCTGCTAATCGTTTCCGCTCACACGGGAGAGGATTTTGATCGGAAATAAATGGGAAATTAATATGAAAGTGTTTACATCCTCGACTTCCATTTTGAAGCTAAGATGGATGCTTCTGCTGAATCTCTCCACGCTGAAGCCGATCCACCACAGCATCAAGGAAATAAAACGAATAAATATGAGAATCGAATCACTACATTGAAAGCAATTGATTTTAAACACATTCCCATCGGAATTTGAGGAATTTACACTGACAAGCAGCTAGTTTCTTTGTACCACACCTGAAGCTCTAGTGTTCAAAACGTCGTGTTTATATGTCAGTTAGATTAAAATGTCATCTTACATATTCAACTAACGATTTCAATGTATTTCTTTCTTTTTTTTAAGGAACTGTTGTCTATTTAGATACCATTTGAATCAGGCAACATGGGAACTGTGCTCTCAGTCTCCCCAAGCTACAGAAAAGCTGGCCTTTTCGATGAAATACCACCGCCCTTGGCACATTACACAGCCGTGCAGAATAGTAAAAACGCCAAGGACAAGAGCCTGACACGACAGTCGCTCATCAATGTCCTCTCATGGAAGCGCATCGTCGCGGCTTCGACCAAAAGGAAAGAATCTAAAAAGCTGACGTCTGGCGACAGTCAGGACGAGGAGAGCGTGTGCAACCTCAACAATCAAAACCTAAAGAAGTCCCAGTCCTGCGCTAATCTCTCAGGATTTACCCAGGAGCCAGCAGTCAGCTCAATCCCCACATCCAAAACTGCTGTAAACGTGACCTCCACGGCCAAGAGAACCTCCATCACTGGATCTGTGGGTCAAGCCATCAATGTGGGCACACCGAAGAGAGTGATAGTCCAAGCTTCCACCAGTGAGTTGCTGAGGAGCTTGGGCGAGTTCCTGTGCCAACGCTGTTACCGTCTGAAGCGCATGTCCCCGGCCGATCCGGTGCTGTGGCTGCGTAGTGTGGACCGCTCACTCCTGCTGCAAGGCTGGCAGGACCAGGGCTTCATCACCCCGGCTAACGTGGTCTTCCTCTACATGCTCTGTCGGGAAGTGATATCGACGGAGGTGTCCAGCGAGCGAGAGCTGCAGGCCGAGCTGCTCACTTGCCTCTACCTCTCCTACTCCTACATGGGCAACGAGATTTCGTACCCCCTCAAGCCCTTCCTGGTGGAGACGGACAAAGATGCCTTTTGGAACCGTAGCCTGGCAATTATTAGTCGCATGAGTAGCAAGATGCTCCAGCTGAACTCTGACCCGCACTACTTCACGCAGGTTTTCGCTGACCTTAAAAACGAGTGTCAAAAAGAGGAGAGCCGGCTGCTTATTGGGCTGGATCGATAGACGTCATCACGTGGCTGTGCATATAGAAATTTAAGCGCGTAGACGAACAATTTCCACCCGTGTGAAAAACGATTTCATGTCTGAAAAAAGGAGCTTTAGGAACATTTTAAAATGTGTTTGTAGCAATGAATTGGATCAATCAGGCACTCCAGAATTAAGGTCTGATGAGAATGCAGGACTTTGAGCAGCATATGGAAGTGCGGGCCTTTTCAACGAATTCCTTCCATTCACGTAAATAAGCAGCAGTCTTCTTTAACTTCTATTATAATGAGCTTCTCAACGTTAAAGACTGAAAGCTTGGTTGAAAATCTGACGAAGTCGAATTAGCCACAATTCTAAAACCATCCAAACCAAAGACTCGGTTTAACCTCTTCGCCATCGCTCACCAGGATTGACTGTAAATGTGACACAGGTGACAGATGGTGGTACGTGAGGATCATGAACGCTGCTCGTCATTTTTCCACTGCTCCGGCTATTTATTTCTTATATTTTAGTGGCCTTTTTAAGGCCTTAAACTGCTGCAGGTCCGAGAATAATTTATGAGAATAAGTTGGTTTTGGTGATACGTTTATGTTACAGTATTGTGGTGAGTATCAACGTTGAAAGGACTTACAGATTAAAACACCAGTCCATGCCCAACAATTCACGCTCTTTTTTAACAGTAAAGTCAGAACCAATGAGATGGGACATGTTGGGGTAAATATTTGATGTATTTTCAGCCACAAGTACTGTATGCTCTTATACGGGTGTTACTGCATGCTTTTTTTGACCAACCACACACTTTACTTATGCTTTGACGGTCACAATTTGTGTGATTTTCTTGACAGCGTGTTACACCCATGTGCCATAAAATGTGCAAAGTTGTCAGAAGGAGCCAGAATGTGCTGAAGATTCTTAGCCTTTTAAAAGTGGATATTGTTTTTAAAGCCACAATACGGTGGCTAACGTTTTCAGCATAATATACTCCAAGAAATATTTTGTTAAAATCATTTAATATACCAATATTCATTGTTTTCAAAATCATGCTTATCTAAGTTTGAAATGGAATAACATTACAGTGGCACCTTGCAAATTTTCGCTGTTAATTTGATTGCAAGCAAATTACGTAATTAGAAACAATATGCTTAATAAATATTAATAATAATAGCTTTTCATTCTAACAGGGATGACATTGTTAAGAATTGTGGGTATAATGTTATTCTCTTTATTTCAGGAATATCTTTCTTATAATTTAACTCTTCGCATCTCTAAGTGCATTTTTTTGTATTTTGCATTGTGGTTAAAACTACAATGACATGGAAGAAAGATCTTTTAAATGCAATGATATTGAACTCTGGGCTAAACTTCAGTTCAGCATCAATTCAGTCTGCAAAATCTCAGATGCCATTTACGTTTGTGGTTCCACTAAAACAAGCTGTGAAAGTGTAAAGAAGTTCTGCGTTTGCGAACATTTGGGGTTGTGTGAACTCAATCTATTATAGCAGTGAGCACTTTGAAAGTATTTCTGTGGATTACACGTTTGCTCGTTTTTTTTTTACACCTTTTTATTCGTGTCACTCACTTTTATGAGAAAAAGCACTTAACAAATTTGATTGACGATTTGATTCGTCTGTGAACTTTTACCTGCATTGGACGACACATAAAAACCAGCATTATAATGATGAGATGCTGACAGTATGGAGCGAAACACCAGTCATTGTGTGAATAAAGTTGTGTCGTTCAGCAAACCTCGCCATCACATGATGAATATTAGCAGAACGTAACTCAGACAGCGATGTGGCCAAAAACTTTCTTAATTATTGTGATTCATGTCAGAGTTGTATGTTGTGTTATATTATTTACACTCGTATGAAAAGTTAATTTTACTCATTTAGCACATCATTGTGTATGGTGGTGATGCTGTCCACTACAGCCGTGGCCATGCGACGTAAATAAATCACCATGTGGACGTAAATACCACAGATTCTTACAAATCATTTTCGCCATCGTTTCATTCATTTAAAGCTATTTTTGTGCTTGTAGCCAAATGAGAAAGAGCATTTTGGAGGCAAATATGTACATAAGGGAATTTTTGAAAATGGTGCAGACGATGGTGTGAAAGACAAACATCACAGTGGTTTACGATATGCATTGGAGTCTGAGTTTAAACAATGGTTGGTCTGAATCAAACGAGATTTATTTTTCTGTAGCACAGATCAAATCTACGTATAGGCAGGTGCCGTGGCCTGAATGCACTATTCTTAGCAATATGTAAAAAAAAACACAGAAAAAAACGTATGCACATCAAGATTTATTGATCAATCACATTCAGCATTTTTAAATAGATATGTTGTCCATTTTAGTTTTCAATTGAGGGTAAAAAGTTAAATTCTATTGAGTTGCGCATGACAACTGATCTTTTCTGGCCGTGGATTTCTTTCAAATTCTTCACAAGTATTGTGTGATTCTGATGGTGCTATTCATGTAAAGAACATCACCAAAATATAAGAATATCTTTTTGCAGAATAAAATCACATCTTGTACATATAGCACAGACTTAACACGCATTGATATGAGTACAAAAATAGCAGAGTGAATGGAATATAATGAAATAAAGCTGGGTCAATAATAACAAAACTTAGTTTATGTTTTATTTATTGGAACAGTACAATAGTGTTTTCATAGGATTTTGTGGTTGATGTAACATTCAAAAATGTGAGCGAGAGGTAAAAAGGTCTCTTGTTTAAAATTGTGAACATTGATCAAAATGAAACAAATCAAATGTAACTTTACTGTATTCAAAGAAGTAATCAGTTACAGTATATGGGTGTTTATGATTGTGAGCTTGTGCACTGACCTTTGTCAACTCTTCTATTTTATATAAAATGTGCGTTTGCAAACTGTTCTCTCTGGTGTTCTTTTGGCAGATATACGTATACGTAAATGTTTAAAAATAATAAGAATTATGTAAGAATAAATAAGAATACGTTTATATAGATATGTATGTGTACACTGTATATACTGTATATATACACTCTCACACACACACTATATATATATATATATATATGTATGTATATACACATACCATATCTATCTATATACACACTATTGTTCAAACACCTGTTTTATAGCTTCTTACACCAACTAAACTGTTGCCAGCAGTGATAACATGATAAAACAAGAGTTTTACCACGTTGTACCATTAAAACACTGAGTGACAGTTGCTGGAAATGGGCCTCTATACACTTATGTAGATATTGCGCCAAAAACCAGACATTTACAGCTAGAATAGGTGTTTACCACATCAGCAATGTATAGAGTGTATCTCTTGTTTAAAATTATTTTTATTGACAAAAACAGTGCTTTTGTTTTTTTTTTTTTTTTTTTTTCAAAAACAAGGATATTTATCTATCTATCTATATATCTATCTACACACACCACACACACACACACACACACACACACACACACACACACACACACACACAGTGTATAAATAGGTTTACATTTGTGCACACACACGCACACATGCACAAATGAAGCCCCACCCTTCACTGGCCACAGCTAATACCAGATTTTCAGAAGATTGATGTCATACCTGTAGATTCTTAACCTCATCTGCAGTTGGTGCACGTGAGGATGGAACAGCATAAGCACGCAAGAAATTCACTGGATGTTGAGGGGGCAACTGCAATATTATGTAACCATCTTTTCCATAGCTCTCAGCCAGGCGACACAACACCGCCATCTGTTGGAGAAATAAGCAGTTACAGAAACATGGAGAAAATAAAAGAGTTACAACAGAAGTACCGTGCATGACACAAAACCCGATATTCACTCATTGTTTTCTTTACTTATTCACTCACTCCCTTTCTTTCTATCTATGTTTTATTCTTTCATTAATATTTTGTAGTCCAATAAGGGTTTAATATTTATACTTCTGATCTTAATAATAGCGGCGCGGTTTTTGTTGATTTATTGAAAGAAAGAAAAAAAACAACAACAACAATGACCTCTGGTGGCCAAAATGTATACCCGTTCGATACAATTTGAAAACGAGTTATAAATCATAACACACATTAGATTTGTTAAGAGTATAAGAGTAATGCTTTTTTTTGTTGTTGTTAAAATAAACTTCACAAATTATATTGCACCCGATACTCAATTTGAGCTTAAAACCAGCACATAATTCCATATCAGCTTTGTGGGTTGGTCATTTTCACAACAAGTTAACGGAACTGTAAAAGTCGTTGCATCACCATTAGCGTGTGCGTGTGCAAAGCAAACGGAATGTTTAGTATGACGCGCGTGTCCGTGTCCGTCCTCTCAAGGTGCCCGGCGCTCCCGTGAGGAGCAGGCGCGCGCGCGGCGGACACCCCGGAAGAAAGAAAGAAAGAAAGAAAGAAAGACGCGAGCAACAATCGTTTCTTTCTCAGAGTCTGTCAGTCTCTCCGGCGACTCACACACACTTCCTCTGACCTCTGAATAAAACACCCGCACCTGCCAGAGGAACAATGAAGGCTCTTGACTGGCAGCGGCTCATCCGTAAAGTCTCGGCGGTGTTTCTGGCTCTGGCGCTGGTGCTGTGCGCCGCCCGCCGCTCTTGCGCCTTCAACCTGGACGTGAAGTTTGCGGTCGTTAAAGAAGGAAAAACGTCCGGCAGCTTGTTCGGCTTCTCGGTGGCCATGCACGAGCAGCTCGTGGGAGAGAAGCGACACCTGTGAGTAGTTCCGCATCCCTCACGCCACACCGACCTGTTGAGCACCAGCGGTGAAGCCTTATTTACTTTAGTAACGGTGGAATTGTACAGATTGAGTAAATTGGGAACAACACCAACAGCAAAGCTTTTTTTTATACTACTGACTGGTAGTTTGGTAAACTGGTAGTCTGATAGTTTGTAAAACTTGGTTTAGGGTTTTGCTAGTGCGATTGGAACTTTTTATTTATTATTTATTATTACAGAGTATTTAGGTGTTGGGTGTATTGATTATGTGCTTTTATGTCAAGATTTTCCGATAGTAATTGCGCATGAAGTAAATCTTTAGAGAATCACACAGATTTTTGTGATCAAAGATTATTTTTTCGGATCAAAGAACTTGCAGAATATCAAATATCAATTGAAAACAAGGTAGAGCTAACTTTTCCAATAAAAAATACAACAACAATAATAATAATAATTCAATATAAAAATATGAATAGATATATTATACTTCCTGTACATTATTAGCAGACATTTTTTTCCGAGCATGAACAGACTGTAGAACATTCTAAGGACATTTATACTGTTTTTAAAGAAGAAAGATATATACTCATATTTTTTCCACTTTTGAGGGGAGAGGTATGAATAACTCGATGAAATCAAGTCAATAATTAACAAACCTGCATTTCACAAGAGGATGTGAAATGGCGATAAGGTTGTGTTGCTGTGAAAGGCAGATCGTACACTATTATGTCCTTTACAACCAGAGGGCTCGTTTTCTTATCATGTTTACAGTATATACGTATATATACATCGTACACCTCTAGTAGAAGGCCACCTCTAATAGAAGGCCACCATGAAGAGTTGAAAAATAGAACGCCATGGCCTTTATATGTGATATGGTTAATAATTTATTATATGTAGCGTAAATGCAGAATTTATATCTTTCGTAATATATAATGAAAACAAAGCCATGAAATTGTTTTTTTAACCAGCGTGGATAATGGTTTTGCACACAGTGTTTTTCTCATAGCCTCAGGACATAGTTCTCAAAATGTTACAGTGGAAGTCAACCGTATAACCTCAAAAGTGCTTTCTTCCTTTTCATTTGTATCAGAAGTTTTTAGCATGTTTAAAACCTGTTATCTATTATAAACGTCGCCATGCACAGTAATGTGACTATAAAACGACAAATAATCCTTTTACGGGCGTTTTGTGAGCCCAGGCTAAATGTTTTCTGAAACCAAAACGATGTGGTGTTGCTGAAGGATTTAGTACGCCAACAAATGCTTCAATCCAACAAGCTTGGGAACTTTAATGCAGTCAAAACCAGCAAATATCAGTAATAACTGAATAATTGTATGGGATGACTTTAGCATCCTAAAACACTGAAGCCGTAATTGGGATAAAACCATCAAATGTGCTGCGTGGGCGAGAGTTTGGAGAACATAGTGGAGCGGTAAAATAATAATTTTTGATTTATTACTACTGTGATTTCACTCAAAATTGGCTGTAATGGAAGAAATTCTGTAATTCTGACTTGATTAACTATAAAACATGCCTGGCCATTGTTAACAAATGCACGAAACTAGTTCCTCTGCGGTCTGAGAAGGCTTCTCTTTTCTCAGCAGTGTGGTGTGTTTGTTGTTTGCATCAAGCGGCAGTAAAGTTCAAGCATAGAAAGTTTTTGCATGGTTTCATCTGCTCTTGTGGTTGTTCTGGAATGGTTGCCCCCGATTCCCCCCGAGGAGCTGAACATCCTGAGGTCTTTGGGCTCATAGCAAGAACTTAGTGGTTTAGCATTTCTCCTGTCTTCTGTGAGCAGATGTGTGCAGCATCTTCACGCTCGGTGCTGATGGAGAATAGATCCGTAGATGGATGCTTGCTTACAGCCAGTTTGACATTTTTTACACAAATAAAGCATTCAGAGCTTCTCTTGATCTCATCCACTCGGACAAAGGACAACTGACAAACAAGCTCAATCACGATCAGATTAATTGGACTGACTAGACATTCATCATCTTGTTTGACAGACTGGCTCGGCGGAGCACAAGGACGTCCTGTGTTTGTCCAGCTCTTGCCGTGGCTTGATCTTTGCACATTCGTCTCGTGCGTTCACACCATAATAACTTGTTTCCTTTCTATGAGGAGCTTCTCAGCAATGAGACGTTTCTTTAGTGGCAGCAATCAGGAATGTTTGAACCCGACGTGACTCTTCATTTACCTTTCTAGCGTTCCCATGACCTCGCTGTTCTCAGTTTGCGCTTCCGAGACGAAACCTCGCGGCTTCTCTGCTGAACACCTCCAGCAAATGTTTTGAGATGTTGGAAGTGATGAGCTGAAGATCAGAATAAATTCTCTGTTGTATTCCTGTCAGCCTCTGCACACGGTCTGTCAGTTGGTGGGATTTATGCTCGCTGGATTTTTCTGGCAGGTCTATCGAGTTATTAAACTGAGCAAGACATGTGCGCCAACAGTCTGTTAAGTGTATTTCCTTTGTGATTTCCTGTCTGGTTGAGTTTGTTGTGAAATGGTTACCCAGTTCAGAGCTGAGTATCAGATGTGCCTGTTGTATTTGTTGAAACAAGATAGGATGAAGCAAAAAAAAGTTTTACCAGAAAATTCTCCTAGACTTGCGGTTTGTACAGACATGCCGACGTCTTAAGCTGAACGTTGTGTAATTGTTAGTGATTCCTGCAGGAAAGACACTCCCAACATAATTGACAATAATTATTAGTTACAAATATTCATTTATTTATTTATTTTTCCATCCAGCCAACATATGTTATATGTTACAGGGAAGTGTGAAATCCATGCACTATATAGAATGCCTGGCCTTTTTAGGCAAAGTGTGAAATATCTGGATTGTGAAGATGACCAATGACAACGAATCTAACAACAAAAGAAGAAAAGAATGCTTTTTTTTTTTTTTTCATTTTACTCTATTTTATTATTTATTCTTAATCGTGTTTAATATACCTACCGTATTTTCTGGACTATAAGCCGCTACTTTTTTCATCGGTTTTGAACCACGCGGCTTATACTAAGGTGTGGCTATTCTGCGGATTTTTTTCTCGCTCGAAACCGGAATTAGAATCAAAACTAAGACAAAATAAATGCAAAGAAGAATACGCTGCTTCCTCTTTAGCAGATATAGTTTTTAGAAGTTTTAATCAGCAAAGTTGCCGCCGTGTTTAAATGCAGGTTAGGAAAGGATCTTTTTAGTTACATACATGTACATTTACAGTTCAAAATCGTTCTGTTCCTGTAGTAAATACGTATCTAATCCAAAAATATCTGTGGCTTTTAATAGAGTGGATGCGGCTTGTATGCAGGTGCGGCTTGTTTATACGTTTTTTATTTTTTTTTTAAAATAGAGCGGATGCGGCTTATATACAGGTGCGGCTTATAGTCCAGAAAATACGGTATATGTAGGCACGGCAAATAAAGATGTTCACTTTAATATGAGCATATTTAACCAACCAGATGAAATAGTTTTCAGTTAGAACAATGACTTGCATGGAATATTCATTGTAATCTTTAATAACGCGACTAATAGATCAATAACAAAATAAGATGTTTTACATTTCTCCAAGTATTTACAACAATGACATCATGAATCATTTCAATGGTAAGTATTGATTATTGAAATGGAAATATCTCAAATAAACTGTAGGTATTGTTTGTATACCATTAAGATAATGATTTATAAGATTACAGCTTATTAGAACTAAGACGAAACACGCAAAGCCAATGACAACATATTCTGAAACCAATGATGTTACACACTATTGAGTGAAGTTCGACACGTCATGCTTTATCTGCATTTGATTATATTAATCACAAAAAGTAAAAAACAATACATAAAATATATAAAACAATATACAAATAAAATACAAACAATAAATAAAATTAAATACAAGTGAAACAAAAAAAGAACAACTGAGAAAAACTTACATATATACAATCATAACCAATATAATCCAATATCATCATACATAATCAAACCCAGAGTTTTTTCAGTCTGGGTCTAGAAAACCGCACTGTACTGCTTGTAATTGACAAGACAAGCACTGTCCATCTTTTGAAATAAAGTTAAGGCCAATTCAATAGCTTAAACTGTAATAAACCCGTTGTAATCCTGTAAAACAAAGAGGCTTGCGATTCAGACTCTGATTGTCAGATCTGATTAATAATGTATAAGCAGACATCACAATTCTTCTTTTAAATGGTTGCATTATCAACAACATTGTTGCTTTTTGTTAATGGGTTGGCCTATCAGAAACTCTGGCGAGAAATGTTAGATTGTAAATGCGGATATTGCAGTCATTTATGGGAAGCGGTGTAGATTCATCTCGCCTCAGGGAGGAAAAGGCTGATACAGACTTACTGTAATGAGAATCACAAGTTTTGAAGTTATGTGTATTATCTGTAAGCGTTAAACAAGTGAAATTTAGTTCAGTCTAAAGTTGTCCATTCAAATAGATCAAAGTAGAGATTTTATCTATTGCTTTCCTTTTTATCTATCATACTCTTCACAATTGTTGTCTAGTCTTGCCTCTTGGAAGGCAGAGGTGTAAAGTACTTGAGTAAATGGACTTTGTTACTTTACTTTGTTTTTTTTTGACTACTTTGTATATACTGTACCACACTTCGTACTCGTTGCTATTTATGAACTAAATGAGGTGTTAAACTTCATTTTTAGGTTAGGAAATAAAACGTTTATAGTTTTTCACGTTTTTGGTGTGTTTTCTTTTTTTTGCCTAAATTATGTACAAGTAAAATACTTTTTACTTTTTTAAAACACTGTTTTTAAAATTTGATTTTTTTATAATTTAACTCAAGTAAAAGTCTTCTTGGACTTCTTGGTACTCAAGTCTTCTTGGAATTGGTGACTTGTAATGGAGTATTATTTACAGTAATATATCCATACTTTTACTGGTGGTTTCTGGTGAGTTTAAACGTTTGTTGATTAAGTGATTAGTTCTAGTTTGTGGTTGAAATTGTATGAAACAAAAATTGAGAAAATCAAAAAATGTAAGCATAAACACAGTAAAGCACTTAAAATCTGATTGTGTACCACAGTTTGACTAAAACACTGATCAAGAAACACAATTTACACATATGAATAAATGAAATGCTTGAATAAAAGCTCAAAAATCATTTTGGAAGTTGTGACCACGTGCTCTTCATTTCTTTTTATTCTGTTTTGTCACCCACATTACGAGTTGAAAGTGCACGTGCTCTCTAGACCTGAGCGTTGCGTAATGAGGTTAGTGGAAACCATCTCTCGGTGAATTTGCCATTCATTCTTTGTGGTATGTGGGTGATAGAGGAAATGTTTTTCGCCAGCCTGAACTTGTGGTTTCATTTATTTATTGAATTATTGCTTCTAATCCAGCTTTTTAGAGCTTGAACGTGTCAAATTTCTCTAAAGCGCGCCGAATCGCCTGGATGTGTTCTTTTGTGTTTTACAAACGTCTGTTTGAAAGAAAAGGAAGACTGATCAAATAAAGGTAGAATGTAGATGAACTTTGCTCCAGAGTTTGCTCAGTGAAACCGCCAGAGCAGACACACCTTCTTCTTCTTCTTTTTCTACAGGAAGTTCAGCTCCATGTGCTCTTCACCAGTCTCTATAAGACTCATATGAGCTTCTTATTCAGGCCAGAAGGCAATGACTCCTGAATCCAAAATTGTCGTATATGAAGCGTTTTCTCCAGGCCAGTCAAAAGAGACAGAAATTAAAAATCCCAAAACAAAACAAATCAGATAGATCTAATCCAAGCAGCTTGTAATAAATACAGGTTTATAGGCTTCAGTGAGTATGAGCATGTGGTTGAGATGTTTGCCTCTGAGGTATGTGTAGTTCACCACAAGACCTGCTGGTGGTTTGAGTGCTAAAAGCCTCATCATGTGACTGGAAAGCGTTTAAGAAGAATTCCCTGCAGAACAGAACCGCTCCAAGCGAGCAGCTCTGGTTCCGTATTAAAAATACACATTGTTGCTAGAGGACAAATACAGTATGAAAAAAAAAAAACAACATATTGGCCTCAAGTCTGAATGTAAATGCTTTCTCCGTTAAATGTGCCTCGTTTTTGCCTGAGAGCAATTGTAGAGAATTAGATGTATGAAAAATAGATGATTTAATGAATGACTTGACATTTTAATTACAAACATTCAATAAATAAATATTTGTAAGCATACTAATTGACCGTACAACTCTATGCAAAGTTTTTGTACATCTGTCTGCAGAGTTCAACTATGGAACAGACTATAATTAAAAAACATTTAGACTTAAAACAAGAACTTGTCATAAGGGTATCACATTTTTTAATTCATTTGTAAAGAATAAGAAATAATAGTATTTAAAGTATATAAAAGTGAAAAGGACATGTTTGAGGGAGTTTATCATGACTAATGTAATTGCACTAAGTTGAGAAATTATTTTACAGTATTTTACAGTATTTACTCTTTATGTATATAGCCGTACAGTATGTGTATATATCAAATATAATCATATATAATTGTAACTTATTTAACTTAGATGTGTATTGTTATATGTATTTATATATACTGTATAAAAATATATAATATATAAATCTATCTTGCTTAGTTTAGTGTTTTTTTTTTTCAAATAATAACTGAATAAAACTTTATTTATTACCAATATTTAATTATTGCATTATTTAATCAGTATTAATCAATCTTCCATGTTGTAACGGGCCTGCACTGCTCTGGTAAATACACAGTGAAGTGGAACATCTGACTCACACTCACCTTGTCTTTTTCATTTCCTCTCTTGACATTGCTGAAAGCAGATTTAGAATCACATGACAGGAATAAGTTTGGGATGTGTGTGTGTGTGTGTGTGTGTGTGTGTGTGTGTGTGTGTGTGTGTGTGCGTGCTGCGTGTGTGTGTGTGTCTGGAAGGGGGGGTAAAAATGAAATTAGGTCTGGAGATCCTGAGTGAAGATGAATTGGACTTAACCTTTTGTCTTTTGGTGTCCTTCCTTGGTTTCTTTCTCTCCTTCCCCCGTTTCCATTGTCTATCCTTTTCACAGTACATCAGCGCAGTGTGGGATGAATACTAACAAGATGGAAACAAAAACAAATCAGCCACGAAATGAGAGTTGCTCAAATCAGCTGAGAAGAAAGCCATAGGATGTATACTGGAATATATACCATGGGATAGTTCAATTTTTTATATAGCTATTAACTCTGTGTTTGCGTGTGTGTGTGTGTGTGTGTGTGTGTGTGTGTGTGTGTTAAAGTAGGCCGCTGTAGGTTCATTAAAAATGAAGCACTTGGACTGGCATCTTCTGCCCCTTTTCATAACAAAGATAATTGTTTCACAAATTCGGACCGCTGAAAGATAAATAATCAGTATTGATGAAGTCTGCCGTGACGGGGATGATGCGGTTCTAAGAACCGCAGAGAAGGTGAAATGACCACGCAGCACTGACTCAAACCCACCCTTAATCCCACCAGTCAAGGGGGATTAGACAAGAGTCATGATCTGATGAGCGCTCATACCTCTCGTAGTGGAATATTTATGAAGCCTCGGGCAGCGAGGTGGATAAAAGAACAACCCACGAGTGTATCTCCAAAATCATGCAACATTAATGAATCAGACTTTCAGGCAACAATGCTTTAGCCAATTATTATGGCTGCCATGCTCTTACAAGAACTGGAATCAGAATGCCGTTTTTGTAATGTTGTTTTAATGAGACGACATTATTCTGTTCACTTTTCCGAGGACCTTCTGAGTTCAGGGACATGCTGATCTCTGTCGTACGGGTCACTGCGATATTATCTCAGCTGCTTTAGTAGATTTTGAGACTAACAACACATCAGTGATGTAATTTTTTTTATTTATTTATTTATTTTTTTTTTACTAAGCAAGTTTGTGTTGCCTCCTGTACTGCATCGTCCACAATGTCATACTTGCGTTTCAGTTTTGAGAGAAAACTTTAGTGAATAAGTCTTTGAGCAGGTTTTGTATTGTAGGCCGAGCTCAGATAAGATTCTGCAATCGACCTTGCATGAGGCGAATGAGAAATGTTTGAACTGTTTTATATATTCTTGCCAATATTGGATTTTATTCCCTTCCAGAAGGGAGGATAGCGTGAAAGAACGAATGAGGGAATGAAAGGAAAAAAGAAAAACAAAATGAAGGAATAACGAAAGAAGAAAGGAAATGAAGAAAGAAAAAAACAAAGGGAAGAAAGAAAGAGGGAAGAAAGAGAAAAGGAATGAATGGAAAATGAAGGAAAGAAGCTGTATTAATCAATTTTTATACTATTTTTTTTATACAAAGTTTTTTATACATTTTTTTATTTTAAATGAATCTTTTCTTTTTGTATCAATATGCGATCAATCCTGCAGCAGCAGGCAAAAGAGATTTTTTTTATTTAGTTTTGCCATTATTGGACCTTTTCAGTCCCTTTCAGTTCCACATTCAACTTGAAGCTTTTCGTGGGAATCAGGACGATGAATGGATCGATAGGTGGAGGGACGAAAAGGAAAAAATAAAGAAAGATGGGCAGAAAATGGAAGAACAGAAGAAAGGAATTAGAAAAGAATGAAGGAAAGAGTGAAAGATCAATTGTAGGAATAAGGAAAGAAAGAGGAAAATTAAGAAAGAAAGAAACAAACAAACAAAGGAGGGGAGAAAAAGAAAGGGAATGGAAGAAAGAAGGAAAGAAACTACGTATATCAAACAAATTTTATATTTTGTATGCTTTTTTTTTACACAAGTTTTATATATTTTTCATTAAAATATTTTTTTATATTGTATTATCTTTGGATATTATACTGTAAAAACTATACTGTTAAAAAATAATAGTAATGCATCACATTGATAAGGCCTGCATGAAGAGAACTATTATCTTGTGTTCACATGTGGCAGACTTCTTGTAGGTGCTCCAAAAGAAAAGGCCGAGTCCGGACTGCAGGCCAATGAGACGGGAGATATGTATGCCTGTCCAATCACGGCAGACCCCAGAGACTGCAAGAGACTGAACCTGCTCAAATCAAGTATTCTCCATCACACACACACACGTCCGATTCCATTTGTCTTTCTTATAATTGCTCGGTGTTTTCCAGATTTAGATGATATCCCGGATCCCAACATCGACGTGATTGACGGCATGTGGCTCGGTGTTTCAGTGACCAGCCAGAACCAGCCCGGGGGTCGTGTGATGGTGAGTTTCGTATTTATGAGGCATCTTAATCTTACTGTCAAACTCCACACACGTGAAATTGGAGGAAATGGAACCTCAGCCAATTCCAAAAAGCATCCATCACTCTGTTTTATAGGCCTGCAGCCACCGTTACGTTCGGATCATTTCAACCAACTATCGCATGATTGGGAAGTGCTACATTCGTGGGAATAATTTATTGTATGATGAAGGTGATTCTCAATGGCAGTCGCATGATGAGGTGTGTAATCCCAGTGGGAATAAGGATGATGAAGGCATGTGTCTTGCGGGAATGTCCGCCGCCTTCACGCAGACTGACGTCATCCTGGGCGCTCCGGGTTGCTACAGTTGGCAAGGTCAGAAGAGCGTTTCCTGTCCCAATCCACATTTTAAAAAGCAAAGTCTTGCCCTTTAACGGCCTTTTTCCATTCTATGCAGGAAATACATACATCCAGTGGCATAATCCCAAAGATAAATATGATAAACGCAACATCAAGTTGCGGGATTTGAGTAGGAGAAATATTTACATTGGTAAGTAACAGAATCTTTGAGACGAATTATTTGATTTTTATGTATAAATTAATCATTTTTACGTGATAAAAAATATTAAATGTTTGTATTAAAAGATTATCAAATAGTATGTATTAAAATGTAATGTGGCTTTATGTGAATACGATACTTAAAGCATAATTGACTTTCAAGTGTTTGATTACTCGTAAGTAGAGTAAACTTTTAAATATATAAAAATCTAACAAAACTACGTATTTTATTACTGTTAATAACACTATGTGATGTAACTGTGGTTTAGTTCTATAAGAACTATATAGTTATACCGTGGATTTATGTGATGTTCATAGCCTTGATCGAGAGATTAAGCGTTTAAGAAATATAATGTATGAGAGCTACATTAAAAGCATTTTAACAGAAGTTTTGCTAAATTCCAGAAAGGTCTCTTTTTCATTAGAATGTAATTACTATGATAAATGTGTCCGCTGTGAATCGAAGCGCAATTTGATGTACTACAACTTTTTTTTCTCTTAAAATGTCAGAATGCTGATGTGTATTTTGCATTTTGCTATTGGTGCATGAATTATTTTTCCAGGTTACTCTGTCGCGGTGGATCGAGACTTACTGAGCAAAAGCGAAGAGACGGTGGTAAGCGGAGCCCCAAGAGACGAAGCCAAAGGATCCGTCATTTTGGCCGAATCTGTTAAAACCAGAAGCCCTGAAGAAATTGTGATAAAAGCTTCGCTCACCGGGAAACAAGTCGGTTCTTATTTTGGCAACAGCATTGCAATTGTTGATCTGAACAATGATGGGTAGGAACAATTGTTCTTGTGTTCAACGACATGGCATAACAATTTTAATGCAAATTTGGTCGTATTATGTTACAGTTGGAAAGATCTGATTGTCGGAGCACCTTTTTATTTCGACCGTAAAATGGAACGTGGCGGCGCTGTTTATGTCTACATGAATCAGAATGGATTTTTTCACGATGAAGCTGATGTGACCTTTTATGGGCCGAAGAACTCTGGCTTTGGCATGTCTGTTGCTGCTGTTGGGGATGTTAATCAGGATGGATTTAAAGGTGTTTCTGCTAATCACTTTGTTAATCACGACTAAACTTGTGTAATTTTGCAGTGCTGCCTCCTTGTGGTGCTGTGCAGTATTGTCTTCATTGTAATGACTGCTTTCTCTTGTACAGATTTTGCTGTGGGTGCTCCTTATTACAGCACAGGCAGAATATATATATGGTTAGGCAACAAATCTGGTGTTTCTCAAAACCCTAGTCAGGTGAGAAGCAATCGGATTTTCTGCTCTTTACAAAACTAAATCATGAGAGTTTGACTTACGATAATATGTTAAAATATGTAAATGTTTCACAATCACCTTCATAGCTTTTTGTGGAACAAAATTAGCTTTAGCCTAAAGATATTTGAATTTAAGCTGGCTTTGTTTTTATATTAATTTAGTTCTAACTTTATAAATAAAATTTGATTGATTCAACATTTTCTTCAGGTCATTGAAGGAAAAGACATTGCGGGCGCTGGATTCCAGACCTTCGGTTACTCCATTAGTGGTGGGATGGACGTGGACCGAAACAGTTACCCAGACGTAGTGGTTGGATCTTTGGATGACCGTGTGGTCTTGATAAGGTAGTTTAGTTTTATTGCGCATAGGCTAGTTTTCTTAACTATCAATGGTTTCATAAATTGAAATTTAATTGAATCAATTGTCAATTTAATTCTCCACAGTTGGAGACATTGTTCTCACAGTTCTTTTCTTATCTTAAGAGCACGTCCGGTGATTCATCTAAAGAAGACCTTCAGCGTGACCCCAGAGGTCATTGACCCCAATGACTGTGATGCTTGGTACTTCAATGCTACTCTTTTAATTTTTCTAATTCAATTAGGTTGATAAGAGAAAACCAAAGTGGCTATAATTGGTCAATTGAGCTTTTATCTCTATTTTTGCATAGCATTGAAGCCAAAGTCTGTATCTCCTACACGCCAAGCACCGGAGGTTCCAGGAACCGCAGGAACGTTGGTTTGTGCCAGTTTACCATTGTTCTAATGGAGAAACCATTTATGGACTAAATTTGATTTGATACAGATGTTTTCATCGCAGCTTTTCAGTACACGGTGGAAGCAGATCCATTTAACCGGAACCCTCGAGTTTATTTCATCCCATCCAAAGATGCAACATACACCAGTAACATGGCAATTGATCCATCTGGCGCTTGTCACTCCATGAAACTGGAACTGGTAGGGTTGTACAACAATGCCAGATGTTATTTTCTTATTGTAATTAATTCTTTAAGCCTGATTATCAACATACAGTATTACATGAATAAAAACACCACTTTTTTCAACGGTAAACGCTTGAAAATTTGGGGGGTGCCTATATTTGCATAATTTCGGTAATCTATGTTTTTGACTCTCAGTCCAGGACGATTCTTGACAAAGTTGCGCCAATAGTTTTCCGGCTGAACATGTCTCTGGTGGAGCCTTCACCTTCAGGAGGCCAGTCTTTGGAGGATCTTGTTGCTTTTCCAGTCGTCAGTCAAGAAGACTCGCTGATCGGAAGAACCGAGGTGGCGTGATGTTCTCCTCTTACTTTACAACAAATGCTACTTTTAGTGGAATCATTGTTTATCCACATCTGCTCACAGTCTCTTTTATATGCCATTCATGTTATCACATCTCCCAGATTCATATTCAGAAAGCCTGTGGACCTGACAATAAATGCGAGAGCAACCTTCAAATGACGGCCACGTTCACAGACGAGAAGAACAAGCCGTTTCCCACGTAAGTGTTTCTCTGTGAGTGCAAGAAGAAAACGATGGCTGAATAGTCCACAGTGTCGATCACCACTCAAGAAAGGATGTTTTTGATCAGCTTCTGACCTTCATTTTACGATTCTTTGTGCGCGTGTTTCAACAGACAGGGTGATGTCCAGATATTCCATTACTCTACCAATGTAAAGAAGTTGAGGCTGGTAGTGAACGTGTCCAACGTTCCTTCAGGGAGCAGGAAGGCTGAAAGTGCTTACAGTGCTCTTCTTAATGTCACCATTCCAGCCTCTCTCAGCCTCTCCAGTTGGAGTCCCAAGGTGGGAGACATCATGAGATCCTGCCTGGATCTTCATAATGGCCTATTTTGTAGCCTAAATATCCTAAAGTACAAAACCCATAATGATGTTTTTTTTACAGACGATGGAGGTTGACTTTACAGCTAATGGAAATCTGATTTGTAAACTTGGAGATCCTTTTAAAAGCAACCAGAGAGTAAGTTTATTCAGGGAGGATTTTGATGATTCTAGAAATACATTCAAAATCCTGTCAGGATTATTAATTAATATAAGGTGTGGGAGTGACCGTGTGGATTGAATTCTAAGTGTATTTTTAATATCTATTATTTTTTTTTTTATTATTTATTTGATCTGTTATTTATCACAGGAGGAGGTGGAATTTACGTTTGAGACGTCTGGGATCACGGTAGACACGCACGAGATTCTGGCGGAACTGCAGATGTCAACGTATGAGGACTTTCCTTTCTCTGGGAAATGATTGACAATTGATGAAAGCCAAAAATTAAAACTACAAAATAAAATTTTAATCTATACACCCCATTTATGTAAGAATATATTTATTTACATTATAATAAATTACTAAAGGTCTATTAAAACTATTGTAATTGTTAAAAAATAAAGAAGCTACAGTTTCTTGTTAAAATATATATATGTATACAGTTTTGAACGTTTTGTAATACAAAAAACAAATGTCTCCTTTTTAGTTTCTTTTACTTAATGTGAAGAGAGAATAGAAATTCTCCGTACATGGCCTGAGTAGAAATACATGAATTCATGCCTTATATACCTAATTCAATTTTCAATCTAAGGATCATGTAAAGGTATGTACAGAACTGTATGTAGAAAGAACATCAAAAGTTTTCTGCCCACCTACAAGAATCCAATATATAAGTAGGACAGTACGTTGAGTGATTCATTGCTGGAGTCTTTAGCTTTAGCTACATCAGCATAGCATTTCATTTGAACACTCGGCTGATTATTTCTTCTGTTCTTCTCAGACGAAGTGATCAGAATGATCTACGACCTCTATCTAAAGTGCTGGTGGTGGAGTATGTCCTTCTGCCCACCTTTCGTGTGTGAGTTATACTTCATTTGGACTTGCTTTCAGCATATATTCTACTTTTAAGTCTAAAGTGCACAATTAAGTCTAAAGTGCACATGCACAATTTATTTGCTTTATGTCATTATACATCGTCCGTATGGAAAATGTTTTGAAATGTTATTTTTTTTTGTAGTGTTCCTTCCCAGTTAAGGACAGAATTCAGTGGAAAAGTCATCGGACAATCTGCAATGAACTTCACCAGGGATGTCGGAAGCCCGGTGGAATTTAACTTCACGGCAAGTCCATTTTCACAGTCTGATGCCCTGTTCTATCACTAACATGTCTCACCCATCTAAAAGTGCAAATGCTGCAGGGATCCAGCACAGACTGTTGGAGCTTATCTAGCAAAATGCACAGTTGACACAAAAACGGTGGCGTTCGAGGTGGTTTATTGCATTATTTAGACAGCATACAGGGGATTTGACACCAGCTGCTGAAGAAGTATTTCTATATATTCCACTCCAAAAAATAATCCTCCTAATGTACAAACTATTTTTTGTTTCAAAAACAAACTGGTGTAACTTTCAGTAACCCTCTGGATTTTTGACAGTGGTGTAAAGGACTGTTATTCTACTTAAGTATTTTGGCTTTTTGTACTTTTACCAGGTTTCAAGAAATATAAGCAACTTTTACTTTCTACTCGACTACTTTTATGTACTCATTACACCACTACTTTTTTTTTTTTTTTTACATTGTGTGCGCTACATTTTTTGAATAATTGGTAACTTGGAATTGGTGATGTGTAATTGAGTACACTATTTACACCACTGATTTTTGTTTTGTCTACAGGTGGACCTTCCTGGGAAACCTCTCGGAAATATGGGCCTTTTAGAAGTCATGTTTCACTGGCCCTATGCGGTGGCCAATGAGAAGTGGCTACTCTATTTGACAGAAATTAAGATGATCGGAACCTCCAAGTTGCTCTGTGACCCTGGAAACGGCATCATAAACCCCCTGAGTCTTGTAAGTGACCCTTAATTTCCGAATAAAGCTGTTGGAATTGAGTCTTAATCTCCAAATCCCTCGTTTTTTCCCACTTCAACATCAAACGTTCTACAAATCTCATGTCAAAACCAGTGCAAAATTAGACTAGACAGATCTTCACAATTAATACAGAACCCAATCATAAATATTGCAATTATTCCGATTCAGGCTCATTGACGTCACATGTTGAATTCTAATCCAATTGTCATGCGCTTAATATAATGTGCTTGTTGTGCACGACATGTATGTCCCGTCTGTCGTAGGTGTCAGAACACAGATCTGCGAGGAAGAGGAGAGAGGAGTCTTCCGTGGGGCTTGATCAGGCTGCGCCACAGGCCTCTCTCAACCCGCAGGGCGTCCACAGGAAAACTGTCAAACTAGTGAGTCTATCAGTCTCCCACTGCAATTGTTTAGTTGCTAGGCAACTGGATGATACTGGCTGGTATGTCGTCTCTTCCCTAAGAGTTTGCATGATGTAGTGCACAACAGAGACGAGATAAAGACAAAATTAAGGTTGCTTTTGCTTTCTCTCATCATTCTCTCTCTTAATGTCAGGAGTGCTCTTCAGCGTCTGCGCTCTGTCACACCTTCGCCTGCCCCTTGTCAAACATGGCCACTTCAGCCACGCTTGCTGTCAAAGCTCGCTTGTGGAACGGCACAATGCTCGAGGTTAGAGCTCACTTTTCAATGCAAGCATCCTCTTCAAATCTGAGGCCCTGAAGGATAAATCTGACTTTTAAATTTCACTCAGTCTGTGTGTCTAATCAACTTTTAATGACGTTTTTGTCCCTCCGATGTGTCTGTGTTACACGAGTGTGAAGACGTTCAGACGTGTCAAAACCGGTTTAAGGGTCAGAATGGGACTATTCCTGTGTGGTTTGTGGGAGACTTTAAAATAACTGAAGCATTTATTAAAAATGACTTTGTTGATTAGAACACGTGTGAGCATTTTCTGGTGGTAAATTCTTCAATTGACTGCAAGCGGTCAAGAATGTCAGCGTTGTGTTTTCTCAGGACTACACCGCTGCAACCGTCTATGTGTTGGGTAGCGCCACACTGAGGTTACGAACAGATAAACCGACTATCAAGATGATCAACATCACCCATCAGGTGAGGATCCCATGTCATCCTCCCTCAGCATCATCTAAAATGTGTTCAGACAATGAAGAGACGGTTTCTCATAATAGTAATATTGCGGATAATCAGAGATGTAAATAGTATCTAAAAATCATACTTGAGTAAAAGTACAGATATTTTACTGTAAAATTACTCCTTTACAAGTTGCAAGGCACCAATTCTAGAAAGTCTTGAGTAAGTCATGAAGTGTCCAATTTTAAAAGAGCTTAAGTATTTAACCTGTACTGAATTTAGGCCAAAAAAAAGACAAGAAATGTAAAGTATTTATGAGGTTTTATTTCTCAATTTTATTTCTCATTATATAGTAGATTAAAACTCTCAGTTTTTCTCAGCTATTCTCAGTTAAAATTCTCAGAAAAAAGTCTCAGTAAAAGTAAAAAGTGCAATTGCTAGTTCAAGTGATTTAACTGATGAATAGCATCCAATACCCTCAGCATCCTGCAGATAGAGATATCCCCTCGTCCGTCCAAGAAATTAACCATGGCAAAAAAAGATGCCAATTTGTTGCACACAATCACAATGTAACAAGTAGCGATAAGTGTCCATTCGAATGTAGTGGAGTAAAGAGTACAGATCACAACTGTAGTCAAGTAGAGAGTATAAGTTGCTTATATCTTTGATAATCAGTACAAGTGCAAAGTAGCCAAAAATACTAAAGTAAAGTAGCATTTACTCAAGTACTTCACACCACTGGAGATCATCATCTTTTCTTCAGTTTTCAGTAGTTATAGACCCCGCAGTGATGGAAGAGGTTCCGTATGAAGCCCCTCTGTGGATCATCATCGTGTCGGTGCTGGCTGGAGTGTTTCTGCTGGGCTTTATTGTCATTCTTCTGTGGAAGGTGAGGATACACCAGGAATTCACGTCTCCACAGCCACATCCATCTTTGCATTTTCCCCCCGTCTGTGGAATGAGACATTTTTCTAGATCAAATATACAACAGGCGAGAGTTATGTAACGTCACCTTGAGAGAAGCGGCTTTTGTGCGCTTGTTCTTGACGTTTCCTGCGCAGCAAGATTGCATTTTTTATGACCGTATGTTTGTGTTCGTAATCATGCCAAATATATGTTCAATCAGTGTGTTGAAGCAGCAGCTGCAGTGACGGAGCATTTGATCGCGCGCTGTGCATCAAAATTAGCCACAAAACAGACGGCGGCGTGTGGAATTAAACCAACATTCTCTGTGTTTCATATATAATGGATTAGAAGTGCTTTCTGTTCAAAGTGTTTGGGCAACTTTGAGCCAACATGAAGACTGACTGATGTGGCATGTATTTGAAACTTGTTTACTTCCTCTTTTTTTTATGTTAAGTATCATAGCGTTTTTCTTTATTGTTTGTGGCATGTTAGAGATACGATGGTTACTGATATCAAACAGAAATCGAAATGATACAAATACACCATCAATACTGATATCACTATAGACAATATTGATTACATACACTGATGATATCAATGCGTTTGGTCCAATATTACTACCACTAACCCTAACTATAAAATGTACAGTAAATACACTATTCATCCTAAATTGATACCACTATTAAAACATTATGATGTACAGTAAATCCACTTGATCCAATATTTATACCTCTATATAAACGTAAAAATGTACAGTAAATGCACTTGATCCTAGATTGATACCACTATTAAAACATAATAATGTACAGTAAATCCACTATTGATACCTCTATATAAACAAAAAATGTACAGTAAATACACTATTGTTCCTAGATTGATACCACTATTAAAACATAATAATGTACAGTAAATGCACTATTAATCCAAAATAATATCCCTATAGAAACATAAACATGTACAGTAAATACTCTATTGATGTCAATATTAATGCCACAGTATGAACATAATAATGTACAGTAAATACACTATTGATCAAATATTGATACCACTGTATAAACAAAATCACTAATATGCAGTAAAACACTACTGATGCCACTATAGATGGTATTGATGATTGACGTCCACTAACTTTATCGATACTGACGTCACTGCTGATGATATAAACACAGTATGTTTGCAGCAGCCCCCCACATCAGGTTTCCTCCAGCTCTGTTGTGTTTGACTGCTCCTGTCTAAATCCTGTTCTCCAGTGCGGGTTCTTCAAGAGGGCAAACACCAGAGAGCTTTACGAGGCCAAGGCCCTGAAAGCTGATTTGAAATCGCAGCCGTCTGAGAATGAGCGTCTGACTGGAGAGGACTGATGCTCCCCTGGTTCCACGAGGTCCTGACTGGAATCACAAAGGTTGTAGATGCCACAGCTTACAGCTCCTCTGATTAAAATGCTCGACTTAATGAACTAAAACGCATTCCATGCAAGCTGGCTAATACGATCTAGCCTCCCGCTCCCCTGGCGCTGTTTCAGCTGTCATTGAAAACACTGGAGATGATGCTTTCCTGTATCAGCTTGAGATGCGAGACTCCTTCTTTCCTCGGGCGTTTGACTCTGTTATCTGGGAGACAGAATGATGTCAGCAGCTCTGCATTACTTTAATCTGACTTCTGAAAGTATTTTGTTCCTTCGCCGAGACTAACTACTTTCTCCTGTGATACAATTTCCTCCCTTCCCTTTCTTTTTTTTTTTTTTTACAGTTTGCTTTCAACCGAAGCTGAAAACTTTTGATCACGTCTTCTCCTGCAGAGAACTTTTTTTATTTATTTTCCTCCTTTTTTCCTCTTCAAGATCTGCCACTGCATTTTCCATGATTGTTATGCACTTGCTGTTCCTCAATAATTTACTCTTTTTATATTTTTCCTGCTTAAAGAACGCTAGCGATTTCTAGATTACACTGCACCAGATCTTTTAATCATATGAAATGGCTACATTGAAGCATCTCGGTGGTTTGAAGACTTGAGTGTGTGAATATGTAACTCTACTGTAATGATCCATTTAAGAGCTTGTGGGATAAAGACTGACTGTCTGAATTCTTCCCTACAGAACAGCTTCTTTGAGCGAGCTGACAATTTCCGCTCAATGCCGAAGCACAAAGGCGTGAAGATCTGTAAGAAGGAAGATTACCAGGTAAACCAGGGATTTTTAATTGTGAACACTAAGAAACACTGGATCACAAACTGGACGGAAAAAGAACATTACTACTGATGAATGTCTGTGCAAATCCACTTCCTGTCAGAGATGGTGTTGCTTGATTAATCAATGCGGCTCACCCTGCTTAAACTGGCCTGATCTGGATTACAGGTGTCATTTTGAGATTAAATGGTGGGCATAAAATCATTTTGAAATTGTGGACCTGAGATTGTAGACATTTCATGTAAGAGCTTCTTGTTACGTACTTTTCATTGAGAATGTTTTTATCTTTAACACCCTGTTTTTTTTACGAGTGTTTTGTGATAGAAAATGGTTTTGTATTTCCTCATCAAACGTTTCTTAAATGATATGATCAACAAATAGATGTAATATGTATGTACATACCGTATGTATCTATTTAAGTTTGGAATTTTAATTGATAGGTTAAATTTGGAATGCTGGATTAATATGTCTGTGTGTCCTGCTCTGTGATTTGTTGACCATTAATCCGGGGTGTGTCTCACCCAGATTTCCTGAGCCTCCTGCTCCACTTGACCAGGAAATGGAAAAGTGGTATAGAAAATGGATGAATGAATTGGAATGAGAGTGAATGTGAGAAAGAGAGAGAATGAATTAATGCTTCTGCTAAACGACAAAAAACTAAAGAACAAACAGAAACTAAAAATTCAAACCGAATACATATCATTTGTTAAAACAGAAGAGTAAAGTTTTATTAATCACAAATTCAGCAGCCATGCAAATAGAACAGGCCCTAATCTCTGTTCTCGCTCTGGGTACCCAAATGTTTCTGTGCCCGCTCCAATTATTCATGAAGAGTGTTCTTTTCTTTTTTGATAAGACTTGTATGAGTTGTGTCTGATATGAATGTAATTATACTTGTCTGAAGAATCAAATTGTTTTAACCTGCCTTGACTTGATGAATATTACAGTTTTTTTTACAGTGATTTTTATACATATCGATATCAAATGCCCGCGTTGTCTACCTTTGGTCAGCAGACACTGCGGATGTTTGTTTATTGTGTATTTGTGCTGCGTTTGAATATTGAAGAAGATCTCCAACAGTGAATAAAACTATCGATGGAAAATCACGTTGCCACATTTTGTGCTCATCTCAGTTTTCAGAAAGAGTCCATGTTGCTAATTTTAATTTTAAGCAATGAACAGAAATGTAATGACTTCTAATCCTGTTAAGCCTCACACCAGCAGGAAAGTAATTGCATTAGAGTTTGAATAGACGTCTAAACTAACCGCATTCTCGGGCGAGCGTCACGGGAGCGCGAGCCCCGCCTTCACCGGGATTATCACGAGCCAAACCTCGCGAGCGCGCGCGCGCTATCAGGTAACGCTGCAAACACAATCTGCGACTGACACCGAGAGCGAAATTAAGGAGAAACAGTGATATTTGCCTGTTTAGTTCTGCCTGTGAGGAGACAAGAACATGGGGTGGGTTCCGGACTGTCATGTTTCCGCGCTGTGATCAGTCAAGTCATTTCTTTCTGTTGTTTGGTTTGTTTCAGGGAACATCTACGCTTCGGTTCGGTTCCGAGATGAAGATGCTGAGATGTGAGAGTGGCGGGAGCGCGCGAGCCTGTCACGATCGTTTGGAATGACGCCTCGGACTTTGGCAAAGAGTTATCAAGTTAATTACCTGGAGCGACGCGTGATGGACTAGACGAAGAATGCCGCGCGTTTGGGAGTTTTTTCTGATCCTCAACATTAATGTCATTCTTACAGAAGGTAAAATCAAGTAGGGGAGACTTTAATTTCTCCGAGAACACTTTTTAAACTACTGGCGGGTTTCCTGGTTTATACAGCAAGGGATTTGGATAAACGATTCGGAATACTGTATACATTCAATTATATTCATTCAATGATATTCAATTATCGTCGCGCCATTCAGATTTTATTGTCCGTTCGAAATCCTGTAAATGAGCTCTGTGCCGAATGTTTACTGACTTCGGTGCTCAGAAATCCATCAGCCTTGTGGTCGAATCAGATTTGCAGGTCTTAGTTGGTTTTAGAGGTTTAGACGGTGTTTTGACGGCTGAAGGGGTTCCACCCCAGCAATTTCGTTAAATTATTTATAATTCTGGAAATTTAATGTAATGAACTTGCGTTTACAAATAATGTGTAAGGTTACACATTATTTTAGTATTATTCTCAGACTCTCTCTCCCTCTCCCTCTCCCTCTCTCTCTCTCTCTCTCATTCTCTCGCTCTCAATCTGTCTGTCTGTCTCTCTCATTCTCTCTCTCCCTCTCTCTCGCTCTGTTTATTCGTGTGTGTGTGTATGTGTTCATGTGTGTTACCACACTCAAACACACGCACACACACACACACACACATATCATCAAACGTGTACTGTACATGTGTGTCTTTACATATGTATGTAAACTTACAATAATGGTTAAATTGAGCTGAAGGGATGAGAGGCTTCTGAAAAATTGTTTGCAGAAAGAAGAAGGGGTAATGAGTTTGTCAGTGAGTCATGATGAGCGAAGCTGGTCTGGAGTCTGTGATGGTCTGTGATGTTCTTATGCACGCACTGCTGAAGTACGCTGTTTGTTTTGGCAGTCCTGAGTTTGACGTCATGTTTTCACCAGGGGATGGGCATCTTCAGGAGATGGGTATCATAAAACAGACTTGGAGAAAAGCCTGTAATGTTTGAATAAGGAGATGGTTGTGAATGATTTCAGTATGGAGTTGACAGCTTGTGATCACCACCACCTCCATCCAAAGCTTTCATAATGACAGACTTACGGAGTCTTGTGAAAAATAATAGGCATTTTAGTGTCTAGTGTATATTGCCTCGGCTTTAGAGCCACAGAGTTTATAAGAGTGGAATCTCGTACGAATCCTCTCACCTGCTTGGATGGCAAATGTCTGACTCTTGACGCTTCCGGACCCCACGGAGAACACGCTGAGCATCTTGTTAGATGTGTGAATTTCAACAAATGGAACGAGAGAAAATGAGCAAGCACCTAGAAAATGATTACAATAAATTGGCGTAGGAGCAAATTGCGCCGTACAATCCTCTGCCCCGTTCATGATGGGCACATCAAAGTGCGCTGGCATGAGAGCCGAGCTGTGGTGTGGGGTATTAAAGAGCAACCCCGAGTGTTTGGGTTGGCAGTGAATATGATGCAAGCTGCAGCCTGAAGCCGCGGGGAGAGAGGTGAGGGGAATAGTGATGCGAGATAAGGGAGTGAATTCAGAATGCTGGTGTCTGCTGCCTCTCTGACCTACTTTCCACCATCCCTGATAAGGCCCAGAGCTGCAGATCCTCAACGCATCTGTTATTTCACTTTTATATATACACGTACATGTCTAGTGTGTTTAATAAAGCCCACAAAGAAAGAACCAAAGAGAGTGCAAAGAGCCAATGAATGACAGCAAGAACAAAACACTCTTTCAATTTGCTGTTTTTTGAATTATTGAAGTCTTAAGTCGATGATTTACGAAGAAATATTCTCATATAGATTGCACTCTGTATTTTACAATGCAAAAATGTAAAAGTTAAAAATATATTCATGTGGGAAGTTGATATACAATATATTCATATTATATATTCATCTACAGGTGGAATTACAATATGTGGAGGGAAAGTGAGGAAGAGATCAGGAATTGAAAAGGGGTAGAGAGAGGGAAGAAGAGAGAGAGGAGAGTGAAGATGTGAGAGGGGGTGAAAATAGAGAGAAGGAACGAAAATGAGAGTGTATAAGTAGACAGAGAGAGAGGGGTGGTGTGGGGGTGAATGTAAGTGAGGGAGTGGACAGAGAGAAAGGGGGAAGGAGGGGTGAAGTGAGTGAGTGAAGAAAGAAAGAGAGGGAGGGTGAAGAGAGGGACAATAAATATGGAGAGAGAGAAGATGAAGGCAAGTGAAGGAGTGGAGGGAGAGAGAGAGAGAGAGAGAGAGAGAGAGAGAGAGAGAGAGAGAGAGAGAGAGAGAGAGAGTGAGTGAAGGAGAAAGATTGTGTGAAGACGGAGAGGGACTGAAGGAGAGAAAGAGAGTATGAAGAAGCATAATGGGTCTGGAGAAGGAAGAAGAGAGAGAAAGAGTGAAGGATAAGGGGTGTGAAGCTGGACATAGAGTGAAGAAGTGAAGAGAGAAAGAGAGTGATGAAGGAGGGAGAGGGAGGATGATTCATGGCTTTAACCTAAGAGTATAAAGCATAACTAAACAGAGTCTGTGTGAATAATGATCATCCACTTTAAATACAGTAGATGCAAGGCACAGAATTAAAGTTTGAAAAGTTTTGGATCTGGGACGGAGCCTAACAGACATCTTGATCCTGCCACTTGACAGCAGAAACTTGTCTCGGCAGGGTGCTGCTCTCTAACCGCTGTGACTATATGTTCAAAGAGCCGTGGGTGAGAGATCTTTTCTTTCCTTGCAGCACAGCCAGTGTCATCAAAGCTTCATGATGGTTGGTGGGCATACAAAGACGTCGTCCAAGGAAGCTTCATACCAGGTGAGCTTCTCCGGAAGAGTGTGAACAAAAGTTAGACGGCAGCAGTGACATCGTCTGACTCTCAGAATTGCCTATTTATAACCGTGGCTTTGTATTTTGAAACCAAACTTTCCACATTCCCATGAATATTTCATTCTTCTTGATTCATGGGCATGAATAATGAATTTTGAGACATGAACGTTTGGTTGGAAGTGTCCTCGTGAAAAGATGTTTCCTTCTTCACTTTGCTCCGACATCTGATCCGACATAACTTTTAATAAATGGACGATTTGTTTTATGATGGGAAAATATAGAATAATACACGTGTTTTTGTGAACAGTTTATTTTACTTAATTTGAATGAGCTTAGAGTTTCTCCATCAGCGTTTGGTCAAAAATGTTCTTCTGGCGGAACATTTTCATTCGATTTTCTACGGCACAATGCATCAAAACGGCATTAAAATCTATTAAAGCCTTTCTATTGGCCGCTGTAATCATATAATGGATTTTAACATATTTAAAATTGGAAGCCCAAGACATGCAGGAGGTGCTGGACTTTGTAAATGGGGGTCAAATTCGCCACTTCCAGAGGCGCAGGTCCCGTGGGAACTTGGTTATGGTCTAATCTATTTTTACCGCTTGTGGTCTCTCGCTGATTAATGCTTACTGTTGCAGTGGCGGTCCAGGGCGCTTTAGGAGTTTTATTCGCCGTCCCGCATTCTGTAGTCAGGGTAATGTATGTAACCCTCCCAGGAGCTCTTTGAACACTGACAAGATCCATAATGGTAGTTTCTGTTCAGTATGCTTTTAATAATGAAGACATCTGCTGGGGACCAAACTCTCACTCGTGAGGAACATCTCCTTTATTTAAAAAAGAGCCAGCGCGTCTTACAAGGTCGACACAGCCTATAGCATCAATCAAAGTTGAAAAGGATATCAAGTAAGCCTTATAGCAACTCATAAATATATGTATTGCATGTAAATCCGCCTCTTTTTAAACATTCTGTGATGACAAAAAGCTCCGGTTTAATATTGCGTAAATGTCCTTGAGCCTGGAAAACAGGATTCCGGAGAAATAAGACGCGGCATTCAAAGGGGAATCGTCATCAGACTCCCAGAGAGCACGTCTGGATTAATCTCAAGACGTATTTCATAAGAAAGTCACTCGCTTACTCGTCCTATTGGTTTGAGGATGCTGGAGAAAAGTTCTGCGTAAGCTTTTAAACTTCGGCCTGCAGTGACAATTATTTAGCTGTCGGAAAACTTCTTATTTAGGTGAAATTTATGTAAAAAACCCTCTTCCTAGCTGGTTGTTCTGCCATTTTATTTAATTCCCTTGTGCTGTCACATTCAGTAGTGTTTTTATCCAAAGTTCGAACCCATAACCTTTCATGTTGCGAGCCCAGTGTTGTAATGACGGTAAAGCGATGGATCTTACAGCAGTAGAAAATTAGTTTTCATCACTTAAAATGTGATTTTAAAGGCCCGCGGCTGACAAGATATAGCCTGACTTAAATTCTCCTAAGTGTGAAATGATCTTCATATTCCAGAAGTTTAAGTGAGTTCATAGTCATGAATGAATGTTTCCGTCCTGTTTTAGTACAAGCTTGTTACACGCTTGCTTTGCTGTGACGGGAAGTTCTCAGACTGTGTTTTCCCAAGGGTTTGGCTGCGATACAACACGTTCTACTTTTTAAAAGAGTGATGGAGTCAGGAAACACGTCTCACGTACAACAACACCATCCTGTGTTTCTCTATCCACATCAAAGCAATGCAGAAAAACCAACACAAGCCTGCGCAACTCTGCAGCAACTCGATTAAAAAACTATTTTCGCCCACACATTTCTAATATAATCTTACATTTGATGCTTTTCTGTTTGCCCGCGGTTCTGACTGAGAGTGTGTTTCATGATTTTTAAAAGATAAATGGTTGTTCAAGATTGTAGTATTTCATCATTACTCACCAGCCAATGCGCATAATTTTATTTGATCTAAACTGTGCTTGATTTTATTTAAAACGCAGGTTATTATTCTCCACCCGATTCCAACCAACCGTTGCTGTGAAAATCAGCAAATTTGCCTAAAAGTGGCATGAATTGTCACAAAAAGTGTTTATCAACACTCGATCGCACATATAAACACTTTAAAAGTTGCTTTTTCACATCACTGAAACTTTCCTCAAAAGCTTGTTTTCCGGCTGCTTGTTAAACCTCCTCAGATAAGCAGTGATGGAGTCTCGGTTTTAACACTTCGGGTGATTGAGTTGGTTTGTTATAATTAGAAAAGCAACTCACCATTAGTCTGAGATTAAACGTGTCTATGCCATCGTCTCCCATCAGCAGTCACTCTAGGCATTACATTATCTAGGCAAATATTTCCTAAAGCTCATCACTGCATCTGTAAAATTGCTCTGCTGCACACAATCAGGTGGATAATGCTACTACAGAACGGAGTGATTGTGTAAGCATTTGTTGTATTAAAATCAGATTTGCTCATGATAATGACTTTATGCAACTTTCAGGGTTGCCGAGCCTCGTGACCGTTTCAACTGTGCGCTGATATTGTCAGGGCTGTGAAGTATTCTCAGAGTTCTCATTAACGTATTGAACGGAAAGCCAAATCTGGCACAGATCCCTGAGGATGAGGGTGCCATCTGCCTACCACCCATCAATCGCTACTACAAAATCACTGAATTACTCCGGATGGTACAGTTGGTTAGTTTCAGCCCTCCAAACTCTCCTAAACTGACCTTAAAAAAGCCTTCAGACGGAGGAAATGAAAAATGTGTGTGTGTGTGTGTGTGAGAGAGAGAGAGAGAGAGAGAGAGAGAGAGAAAGGAA
>CM051506.1:8437839-8474199 GCA_028031935.1 Paedocypris micromegethes
TTTTTAAAATTTTTTTTTTTTTTTTTGTATTTTTCACAAGAAGTAATTTTAATGCAACTATACTGTAGATATTTTCACACTTACAGGAAGAAATATACAAAAAATGGCCATAATTATACTTCATATAGCAAATGATGCACAGTCTCCTCTCATCTTCACCTTTTTTTTCCAGCAGTCAGCAGCTTCACTTCATTTTGCTTATCTAAATGAGGTTATATGGGCAGAGGCTTTCCAACAACTTCATTCTGTAGACGACAAGAAAGCTCATTATAACTGATGACTGAAGCATGTTTTATAATGGCTTCCAGTGCAATTTTGAGCCCCTGAAAATTAAGCAGCGGTTTCTTTGGTTCGCCTCTATGCGTTCATTCAGCGAGAATGAAAGGACGATAAAGCAAGATGGAAGGTGTTTATAATGTTCCCATTTCAAAACCATTATATTTTCAGACGCAGGACAGAGCAGCGTTTGTAAATGATCTGACCCACAGGTCCGTCTCAGAAGTTTTTTTCATATTAGGGTATTTTTGTAGACGATTACATAAGGCGTATGGTTAAAAGCACAATGAATAATGTTGTTTTTCACCATCTTTTCTTTTGCTTTCTAAAGGTGCAGCTTATCCATTACAATCAGGATCTGTACTTAAACTACAGTGACGCTGTCAGGAGTCCCAACGGAATTGCTGTCGTGTCTATTTTCATGAAGGTTAGTAAACAATAAATATATGTTTTTTTACCAGAATAATATTTTTAATTATTTAAATGTGAAATCAAAAGTATTATTTATACGATGTATTATAATTGTATATAATTTATATTTGCATGTATATTATTTTATTTATATTTGTATCTATATTCTTTGTACGCAAGTACATGTATAAGTGGTGGTGTGTTTGTGGTGGTGGCTGACTATAAAATGTGCATTTAAAAGAGTATTTTAGTTTTTTAAATAGTTGACTAAAGTGTTAAAAAATCAGAAAATAAAGGACATTTTCTGATACAAAGTTACAGACGTGGTACAGATGTAAAGGTACAATAGTAATAATACAGTAATAACACTGGGAATCCCATCATCACTTCACCAAAGGCAGGGAAACACATGGAGTCAGTGTCCAGGCTAGACGTACAGACACACACTCCATCATTTCTAGTCCATTCACTTGACTCGCATGTTTGGGTTGTTGGTCCCCGGGGGAAAAGCAGAGGAAGTCAAACCCCTCACAGATAAAGACCCTGACCAGACCTTGAACTTCCTCCTTTCAGACTGGGAATCTCCCTGGAGTGAGATAAGTGTAGTGGTTCCCCGGCATTTCACCTCCACACACATACGTACACATCAGAAAGCCACGCTTTGCTGCGGGAGTCTCCTTTACATCGGGAATTCTGTAAATTGGGTTCACGCTTCAGAAGATAGTGTTGCACTTTTATCTTCAGTGACCGTGATGCTGCTGCTCGGAGAGAAGCTATTTATCTTCACTATGTGGAAAAACACATCCAGATGCTCTAGAATAACTCTACCTGACAATTATTGATTGTGGGTTTATGGTTTCAGTGGTATAATGAAATCTCACAGCAGTGAGATAACACGTTTGCCTCTGATTAATGTACAATGCAAAACTGTTTTATCAAACTGCGCCATTCCATCAGACTAAAGCATTGCCTCTGTTTTTCAGATTTCCGAACCCACAAATTCCTTTCTAAACCGTATGCTGAACAGAGAAACCGTCATGAGGATTACATATAAACGTGAGCAGCCACATACTTGTTATTTAACATACAAGATGTCAAATAAATGGACAGTTATTCTCTAGTTTGTTCAATTCATTAATATTATCATAAGTTGTTTATATATAATATATATATACTGTATGTATATTTTATTATACTAGAAATATACACTGTATGTTTATTTACTGTATATGGATAGATAGATATTAGTGATGGATTGTTAATGTATGTACGTGTTGTGTATGTATAATGCTTTTTTTAATTTGTGTGTGTGTCCACATTAGAGCACTTTACCATCACTATGTAAACTTTGTATTAACTGTCTAATTTGTGTTTTACCATTTATAATAATTTTATGCATTATTGTATAATTGCTTTACTTTATGTGTACATTTTTTATGTATATCCATGTTATCTTCTTTATGAAATCTGCTAATTCCTACTTTACAATCAATATTTAATGCAAAGCAATTATTCATTTCTGAATTAAACAAATCATCACAGCAGATCTTTCATGACTAGTGCTGATGAATTACTGTCCTATTTCATCCAGTAAGTTTTTGTACCATCCAGTAAGATGTTTGTACCATCTACAGGGTGTTTTAATGCACCTTGTTTGTTCTTGTGTCTCTTTAGATGATGCTTATTTACTGATGGGGCTGGATATAGAAGAGCTTTATCCAGAAACCTCCCGTTTCATCACATACGAGGGGTCAATAACTATCCCACCGTGCCTTGAGACAGCCACCTGGATCTTAATGAATAAACCAATTTACATCTCACAGATAGAGGTGAAAGGGCAAAACTCACAAACTCAGCCTTACGCAAGCATTTTAGCACACACCATATATCACAGTGATGCGAGGCGTCGCACCATTATTGCTTGGCTTTTTGCTGTTTCTGCAGATGCAATCCCTCCGTCTACTAAGTCAAAACCAGCCCTCGCAGATCTTCTTGAGTATGGCTGATAACATGCGGCCCACCCAGCCCCTGCAGCAGCGCTGCATCCGCACCAACATCAACTTCAGCCAGCGGAGAGACTGTCCCAACAACCGGGTGCTGAGGCCGCAATACAGAGGTCTGCCTACCGCGCTACGGATAACTGTTTTTTTTTTACTATAAGGCGCACTAAAATCCTAAAAATGTTTTTTTAAATAATTACAGAAAAGATTTATTTGCATCAAAATCAAAATTTAAATGCAGCTTTGATTCTCTGTGTGTCCAGTACTTATGGCAGAATTGACAATAAAGCTGACTTTGACTTTAAAATGAGTGCTGGATAAAAGTGGCTTACGTGTGGAAAAAAGATATACCGGTAGATGTTTATTGTTGGCACCCCTTATAATTCAGTGCACCTTATAGTCTAAAAAATACGGTAATCAACCCCTCATGCAATACAACAATGCCTAATACTGTAAGTGCCAAACTTCTGACAGTCTCTTTACTTCTTTACAGTAAATGAATGGCATCTCAAGTAACCGATTTTGGTGACTTCTGGATCTGAAGATTTGAAGCAATGGAACATTCTCATTGCAAGAAGATTCTTCAGTACAAAAATCCCAATACATCACACTACTTTTATACTTGTTTCTATGTTTATAACATATATCTACGATGTTGTTCGAGAAAGATGATGCGTCCGTCTCCGACGGTCTGGAACGGAACAATGGTGGTGTGGAGACTTACTGTACCTTTGCCGCTGCACAGGGATATAAATGTTAATTTAAAAACAGGCAAGCCAGAGGATTCCGTCCTGTGTCTTGAACTGTTTTCAGCATGTTGCCTTCATATGTGTTTACAGTGCTAAATGAATCTAAACGAGTGATATTTGCCCAATAAATCTTTAGTCACGTTGTTATTTGAATTTTCTTTACATTTTATTTACGAGCTGAGAAATATTTGAAGTGAACTTGGAGTAAGTACTAATTATAATAAAATTAAATGCATTATCAACTACATTGAAATGTATACAAAAAACAGGTGGTGTGTACCGGTTTTTAGGCCCAATTTGGGCCAAGAATACTAAGGTTTATATTTAATTGGGGCACTAGTGAGGATCTTTGGCTGGGTAAAACTTCTTCGAAGGATTGTTTGAGTGTCAATATGAGTTATTTTGAGTTTTTGTCACGTTAGAGTTGGGATAAGCATATTGTTTTGCATGAGTCAAGGGTGGGACCCCACTATAATATGAATTCGTGTGTGGAAAAAGAGAATATTAGAACGGCGCTTAATTTTGTGGTTCTCTACAGTATTATATTAGTCCGTTTTGGTTTATGGCGAGAAAAAGCACAAGTATATGTACTGGATGACTAGAACCGATAGGCGGCGATAAAGATCAGGAAAATCGGATGAAGCCGAAATCGTGCCACATCCTGGCCAAGCACCACTGAGGGAACAAAGGAGCAGCTGTGAGTAGCCGCTAATTCTGCGTTTTAATACAATATTTTTCTAATTTGAGTAAGCGACTAACTATATGTAAAGAAAGGTGTACGATGTCGAATATAAATGCTGAATTTCGTTCTCGTTTTTTGACAGCAATGTCAGCGTAGTTTGGCGTTAGCTAGCAAGCTAGCTTACACTTTTTCGGCGAGAGCGAATTTATTTGGAAATTCGTAGCACACAAATTCAAAGGTTTGTAGATGGTAAATAAGAAAACATTACTCGATTTAACTAGTGTAGAGCGCTCACTCGAGTTATGGTTGTAGTATTTTACGCTAACATAAACACGTATATTCATGTTGTGCATTACGTGTTAGCATTTCAACCGCTTCGTCTCCAGATTCAACAGATTCAGACACAACACCACAGTTTCTCGCACAAATTACTTTAATGCCCACTACAGTACGTAAATACTGCATTTTACACAAACACTATCGATCTCGTGAGTCATTGTGTGCGCCATTATCAGCCTCCACCGAGGCCTGAAGCCCCCGACGGATCAGTAACTCCCATCCAAGACACAGAATTTAGATTTGTTTAATTCGTTTTAGTGTCTTTAAACCGGTTTGATTAATATATATTTAACTGCCACATTAGGTTAACAGTACTTTTAAGCTGTCAGGTGTTGTTTTATGAACATAAAGTTGTGGCATTCTGAAGATAAATTAGTTAGTGCAGACAATAATAATGAAAAATAACAAAAAGAATAACAAAAAAATCGATCATTAATCTACACACGTTTAAATAACAAACTAAAATGTTTACCCTGTTTCAGAAGCAAATGGTGGAGCTCGCCTGACCCTCAAGCTTACAATCATGTCAAGTAAGAATTTCATGATTCTGTGTTTCGAGTTTTTTTTTTATTAGAATCTTATCTTTAGTAAGCTTTTAAATGCTCTTTGGGTGTCTTTAAAACATCCCTTTGAAGTCAAATTGTATTAGATTTTATTGTGAATTGATTTCATTGAGTGAGGCTGACTAATGATATTAAAAAAAATAATCTTTGGTTTTTATTGATTAGGCTTTTTGGACTGAGTTGATTAATAACGCAATTAATTTTCCGTCCTCTTTCTCGCAGAGCGGCCCTCCTATGCCCCTCCCCCCACCCCAGCCCCCACAACAGTAAGTATTCAGAACATGCCAATCATCCATGTGGCCCCTCCCCTCCATCACTCTGTATCTTAGCTTATTAACGGATGTGATTGTTGCAATGTCACAGCATCACTCAGGGTGGATGAACTCGCACTCTACAACTAGCTAGTGAAATCAAACATTGAACCAATTTTGGTTTCTTCTGGAAATTGAAGCCTTGACCTTCGGTGTTGCAAACATCTCACTCTGCTGATTGGTCATCAGGAACAATATATTTGTTGACCAGTAGAATTTCAGAGATTTTGTCACTAATATTTTACCGTTGGTGTGTCAAGCATTAAATCATACAGCAAATTGGCTTGGCAAAGCTTTCGTTTTTTGATACTCGACAATTTGTCTCTCAAACCTTCATGCGCAGCTCCAGCTGTCAGGCAAAGCGCATCCTTATGGTGGAAAGCAAAAACCACATTGAATTTGTCTGGTTTTACGATCGCATCGAGTGCCACCACCACTCAGTGTCTGTGGCTTTGCTACAAATGGATGTATTGCAATGATGGCGGATTGTGCTGCGGTCAGAAAGTGCTGCTTTTTGCATGTTTTAAGCAAATCATGATAGACAGCAGGTTTTATTTTCCTTTTTTTTTTTTTTTTTTTTTTGGTCCCTCCTCCCTTGTTTGTGTCATTTCTCATTCGTGTTTTGTCTCATTTGTCTCCATCAGCAAATGCCCACCACCCCTGGGTTTGTGGGGTACAACCCATACAGCCATCTGGCCTACAACAACTACAGGCTGGGAGGAAACCCCGGCGGGAACAACAGGGTAATGGTAGGATCTATGCCAAATAGGGCAGAAGAGCTAGAAGTCCAGGACGAGATGATGCCAAAGACTTGTCTGGCCTTTATTTAAGGTCTCGTGCAATGCTTTTGCTCTGCCACTGGATGATTTAGTTTCACGGTGGGCAGAGTCGAAGCATTGCACTGACTTCTGGGTAGTCGTTTATCAAGTAGCAGCTAGAAACTTTCATCATCCGCAGGATTCTGTGAAGCCATCACTTCTGGTTTTAAAGTGGCGACTTCTCAGAATCACTTTCCATGTTTTCTTGTCACCTCATCCTGCACAAGAGCTGCTCCTCGGCTCGCATGGCTTCTGGTGCCCGTGCCAAACCTAAAGCGTCAAGCGTCTGCCTGGCTCTGAGCATCATTCGCAGTGTTTTTCTCCAGCTAGCTCAAGGCATTTCTGCTGTCTGCTTAGTCAGGAAACTTGGAACTCAACTAAGGGTTCCGGTGAGGTTAATGCATGGCCATATTGTAAAGATAATGCGTTTCTATTTAGCTGGTTGTCATGCTGTCATTGTGTTCAGTTGTGCTTTTGCCTCTCGTCCCTTACTCCATAGTAATCCATTCTGGCTGTTTCCTGTTTTCCTTGATGGCTCTGTGTCGTTTCTAACGCGGCTCTCGGGCTTCTCTCTCCTACAGAACTCCTCAGGGATCACTGTACCTAAGCCGCCCAAACCACCCGACAAGCCGCTGATGCCCTACATGCGGTATAGCCGGAAGGTAAGCAGGAAGGTAAGACACCCACGGTGTCTGCTTTTACTGCTTGTAAACTGAGGAGAGTGGTCAGTGGACTGACTCCACACCTACTGATGGCTCAACTCTACAAAGATCTGGAGGACTTTGTAATGTCCGACTGTTTGAATAATGGGTTTTGATGCTATGCAATCGTTTCATTATCGTTCATTTGTACCATGCCATCAGTATTGGCATTATGTAATTGTTTTAATATTTCATTTTGTGACAATTTTTAACTCTATTTGACCAAAGTCTATAGACATTTGATACTTATATTGTGAATTATATTCATTAGAATATTCAGAATATAAAAAAAACGGATTTATTTCTATTGCCATGACAAAAAAATGTTGAATAGCTAGATAAGAGATACTCTTCAGTTTTCTTAAGTCCTGCTTTTTAAAAGGCCTCCTATATATATATATATTTTTTTTTTATAGTTTTATATTCATACTGCCGTCTTATCACTGCTTGTCTCTTTTTCAGGTCTGGGACCAAGTCAAAGCGTCTAATCCTGACCTGAAGCTATGGGAGATCGGGAAGATTATCGGGGGCATGTGGAGGGATCTCACCGATGAGGAGAAGCAGGACTATTTAAATGAATATGAAGCTGAGAAGGTTTGTCGACCTCGAGTCAATTGAGTTCCTTTTTTGTGATAGAAATCCAGTCAAGTGAGTTGCTGTTTGCAACATGCTGTTTGCAGATCGAGTATAATGACTCCATGAAAGCCTACCACAACTCTCCTGCTTACCTGGCGTACGTCAATGCCAAGAACCGGGCTGAAGCTGCTCTAGAAGAGGAGAGTCGCCAAAGACAGTCACGTCTGGACAAAGGAGAGCAGTACATGAGCATCCAGCCCGCCGAGGACCCCGATGGTGAGCCCTGCACTTAACTAACTAGTTAGTTACTAACTGGTTAGCCCTTGCTAACTTAAGTACAGTAAGTTCTGTAAAGAATATAGAAAGTACTACGACTTTTCATTTATGCACAGTCGTCCTGCAACACTCTTTAATAGGGGTGGTACGAGACACTTTTCCCACGAGACGAGACACTAGGCTCACGAGATCGAGACGAGACGAGATTTAGATTTTTTTTATATAAAAATGAATTTTTGACAAATAATATAAGGAGAGCAAGATTTTATCTGTATTTTATTTAACTAAAATGTTCAAAACTGTTGATGCGTTTCACTTTCTATTTTCATCAATTGCATGCAGTGATAACCAAATAACCAACATAATATTGATCATACAAAATATGATGCCATAAATTGCCAGTCAAGTAATTTCACAAAAAATGTTTTAACTGTCAATAGTATAAAAATCCATCAAGCGCAGTCATTAAACACTATTTATAGACAAACACAAGTCTTCCATTAACTTGCAAAGAATGGTAGAATCATTTTGGCATTAAGTTCAACTCAACATCAATCTACTTCATTATGATTAAATTCACTGTGTTCATTTCAGCTCTAAAAAAAACCCACATATTGTATTACACGTTGCAATGCAGCATATTATGCAATGCATAACATAACATGTAGAATAAAAACCATATTTATTGAAAGTGTCCAATCAATTATTGACTAAAACAACGGGTCTTGTTCAGGACGTGACGTTCTTTCCCTTCACGATGTCGCTGGTGAGACTCACATCATCTGAATGAGTTTTACAGCAGTAATCAGCTGGTTTACTCTCATATTTCTGCTCTACTGCAGCGAGAGTGAATCGTTTGGATAGTAATGTAATACACGTGTATTAGACACATTAGATTAAACTCACATGTGCAACTAATGACTGTTTGAAACAATCGGTTTATTTTACAAACACACTTTATTAAAGTTCATTCACAAACGATCTAGTAGTGAGTCTGACCTGTCGCGGGGGCGGGGCAATGGCGGAGATCCGCGCTCTCTCAGCAGGTGGAGTTACTCAGTTACTCAGTCCGCGGTTTTTTGAGCCACAGTATATTGAGACGCGAGCGCAAGGATCCGCGCATGCCGGTGCGAACATCGGGACGCTCGTGCACGAATCCAATCGCATCTCGCGAGAAGCATCAGATCTCGCGAGATCTCGTGCCACGAGATCTCGTCACACCCCTACTCTTTAACCACAAGCGACTGGACTTAACATCGGAATGTTTTTTGGAGACTTTTAGGTTCAAATGTTGAAGTATTGCTCCACAAACGTCACCCTTTTTTGAAAAAGCATTTTTCTGAAGCAGCCCTTCTGTGATCTGCAGATTACGATGACGGATTCTCCATGAAACACACGGCGGCGGCCCGTTTCCAGAGGAACCACCGGCTCATCAGTGACATCCTGAGTGAAGTGGTGGTGCCGGACGTTCGCTCTGTGGTGACCACCGCACGCATGCAGGTCCTCAAACGGCAGGTTCAGTCGCTCATGGTGCACCAGGTACGTGGGCAAACGTGTTCACCCCAACGAAGCGAGAAACTCCTGACATCGGTGTCTTGGCCATCCCTGACAGAGAAAACTCGAAGCCGAGCTTCTTCAAATCGAGGACCGACACCAGGAGAAAAAGAGGAGGTTTTTGGAAAGCACAGACTCCTTCAACAATGAGCTGAAACGGGTAGGAGAACACATTCATCCACCTGTTTTCTCTCCACGCTGACCGTAACGCAGCGACTGAAGGCTGATGTGCTTGTCCAGCTGTGCGGTCTGAAGGTGGAGGTGGACATGGAGAAGCTGGCCGCTGAGATGGCGGCTGCAGAAGAGGCTGCTCGACGGAGGGCAGAGGAAAGAGAGAGAGAAGCGGCAGAACAGGTGGAGAAGTCCACACAGGAAGAGCAGCAGCCATCAGCAAACAGCCAGACCAGTGCCAACCCAGAACAATCCAGCGCCGCTGACAGCAAAGATGGAGAAGACAAGCCCACTCCTATGGAGACAGGTTGGTCCAGCACTCTGGGCTCATGCTCCCAGGCGTCTGATGACATGACTGATGGCGTCCGTTCTGCAGATGAGACCACGGCGGACCCCTCAGAAGCTTCTCAAGAGGGTGATCAAGGTTCTTCTGCCGCGTCCGGAGAGAAACCGGCCCAGTCTGAGCCAGCCGAGAGCGCTACGGACGAGGGCACGAGCGACAGCACGGCTCCGTCTGAGAGCAGCTCCGGACCCCCAGCTGAAGCCCAGGCCTCCGACACCACGCCCGAGGAGCGACTGCCCAGCCAATCACAATAACCCTCCTCAAGTCACATGTTCCTTCTTGCTTTACCCCATAATGCCGTTCAACCATTCGCTTATTTGCTAGCACCGTCATTTTACACCGTTGCTACGATTGTTTGACCGTTAATTTGACTAGTATGATGTCACTTCATTTATGACATTCGGCCCAGCGTCTTTGTGTTTGAAATCTTTCCGCTCGATTAATCTCATGGAAAGGTGTTTTGTGACGCATCGGAGTTATTATTTGTTGTGATGGATGAGATTCCCTCAATAAAATGATTTGTATTTCGGTTTTAAAACCGTTTGTCATGGGTCAGATGTTTTTATTTGATTTTTTTGATTGCTTCTGCTTAAAAGCATTTGTACTTCTGCGTCTCCTAAGTCGAAGGTTTAAATTGGATTTTTGTTTGAAATCATGCGATCAACCCATTTTAGCTGAATCCTTTTAAAAACATCTAATTTATTTCATTCAGGAATTAAGTAATGCATTCATTTGTATTTCACGCTGAGCATAAATCCATTAAGAGCAGCTTAATCAGCAAACACTTGAAAATAGCCAATAGAAATTGGAGCCAGTTCCAAACTCTGTTTTATTAAAGATTATGTAAGTTAAAAAAAGTCTTTTGTTTTGTGTCTGAAATCTTCAAGCGTGCTAAACGGTGTCAATTTATACACAGGAAACCACATTTCCATGGCAACCATAAGGAAAAAGCAGTGTTCCTTTAACCTCATTGCATAGAACAAGAGCAAGAAAAGGCTAAAAAATCATTTGCATGAACAAAACGCCCACGTCACTGAGACTTAATCACACCTTTATTCATCTTCTAATTCAGAAACACTGCACATTTCCCTGCCGCATTGCCTTCTCCTAATCACAACTAACGTTTCAAATAAACGTACATACCAGTGTGTGTATGTATATATAAGAATCTATAATATATAAAATACACAAAGCCCGACGCTTTATGAGCAGTCATTGAATTTCCAATGAAACGCCTACATTGTTTATCTTACTACACCGGTCAATCACTAGGTGGCAGAGTTTTGCGTTTATTTAATTTCATTGACCCAAACTGGAGAAGGACCGTTACGTTCCTTGAGAGATGCGATGCACACGAACACAATGCACTTCGTACTGAAAAAGTTTGTTAGGCACCCGAGGGTCTGTGGGATAGTTTCTCACCAAACACATGAACTCACCCAGATGATTGGATGCGTGAAGTGCATGTATTAGACGTGTGTGTGTGTGTGTGTGTGTGTGTGTGTGTGTGTGTGTGTGTGTGTGTGTGTGTGTTGTGTGTGTGTGTGTGTGTGTGTGTGTGTGTGGGCGACTGGCAGCAGAAAGCGCAGTGGGTGTAGAGCAGGTAAGATGCTCTGGAAGCTGTTAGCTTGTGGGCATCATTATTCACAGGTGACCTTAACACTGCCGCCCTCACCATCACTAAACTCTGCTCGTTAGTAGCGTTTGTGTCCATCTCATTGATGTGCATTTCACAGTTACCTAGCGAGAAATAAAACCCGTCAACTACAGGCGCTTCAGTTACCAAACAAACCTGCTTCATGGAGATGTTGAAGATGAACGCTAGAGTTAAAAAATCACTTCTGTGGAATCAGCTCAACATTATACTCTGGTACTTTTTACTTTTACTGTTACTGGTAAAACAGCTTGAAGTAAAAAAGTAAAAATAATGCAATGAAAAAATGTCTTTATAGGACTATATTGTTATATTCAAATGTTGTTGCATTTATTTACATTGGCAATTAATGCATTTTATTACAATGCTTACACAAGAACCTATATGTGTGCTACTAAGCATCACTGTGTGATTTGTGGAAAAAAGTTCAGAATTACCTTTATTTTTTGTGAGATCGATGACTACATGGAAATATAACAAACAAAATAGGAATAGAACTAACATAAAATAAGAGTAACGCTGCTAATTTTCAAATGCAAGGAGTGGAAAGTACAGATATTTGCCTAAAAAGTAAGAGGTAGAAGTAAAAAGTGGCCGGGGGGAATAATTACTCAAGTAAAGTATCAATAAGCCAAAATTCTACTTAAGTAACGAAGTATCCTAACGAAGTATTGTTCCTCTGGTCCATAGTGATAATGCTTTAAATGTAACCATTAAAAAAATTCCATGTTAGCTTGGATGATCTAGTGGTGCATTGAAACAAGGTGCTGTGTTTGGTGTCTGGGTTCTGAGTTCAAATCTCACCTACCTCTAAATATCAATGGTTCACCTACTATTGGTGAGTTCAGGCCAGTGTTTTTGGTCAGTTCCTATACCATAAATAAAACCTTTAACACTGTCTACAGTAGCTGAATGAAAAAGGCATTTCGGTTTAGTTCTTACTGTGTTCGAATCTCACCTGTCCGAAGCTGAATCTCACATCATCTCAAATCTCACATCCGGTCCTGATTTTTTTTAGCCAATCTTTATGAGTTTTTGTCAATTTCTCAATCAGTTTTTGAGAAATTCTGTCCAGGCTTTTAATCTGTCCATAGTACCAATGCTTTAAATGTAACCATTGAAAAATGTCCTTGTTACCCAACTGCAAAATAAATTGGCCGTTTGTCTTAGTTTTATGTTATTGGAGATGGAAATTTCTTATAAGGTTATATATAAAGCATATTTACTATCAACGGATGAAAAACTGAATTTCTCAAACTGGAATGTATGCAGAAGACCTATACCAGATTTCTCCATTAGTTGGGTTGATATTTTGATCTAGGTAAGATTTGAACCAAGTAACCTGGAACAATGCGAAGCAGCCGTTATTGCAGCAGTTTTTGATTAAGCCGGTCCAGGTTTTTATAGCCGATCCATTTCAGTCTTTGAGAAATCAGGTCAGATTTTATTTGCCTATCCATTCAAGTTTTGGAGAAAACCGGTCCATGTTTTATTAGCAATCCATTCCAGTTTTTGTGAAATCCGGTCCAGGTTTTTATAGCCAATCCATTCCAGTTTTTTTGAAAAATCCGGTCGAGGTTTTCAGTCAGTCAATAGTATTAGCTCCTCTAGTGGGGTAATGAGATAAATTACTTTACTTAGTGGCAGCTTTCTGGGTTCAAATCTGACTTGGCTCTAAACGTGTTGTTTCTGAGGTAATAATCAGAACAAATGTTCCTGATCTTTTGGAACATTATGCTTAATAGTAATAATTTAAATAAAGCCTTTCAAAGTTTCTAGTCTACAGCGTCTCAGCGACGTAATGAAATATTCTTCTGCACTTAGTTTCAGGTTACTGAGTTCCAATCTCACCCTTTTCACAATTATCCACTTCTGGAGAAAAATGCTTTAAACATAGACGTGTCCTAGTGCTTTTATTAGTTTTAATTAACTCATTGCATATATTTGCATAAAAAAGCAAGAAGTATAAAAGTAGGCAGTAGAAGTTAAATAAGTAAAGTAACAAAGTATTGTCTCTGAAAATGGAATACGGTATAATTGTGTTCTCTGTAATACACAGTTGTCGTTTTAGTTAAACGAAATTCAGTCGCTGGTAGAATGTTAAAAAATTTTTTTATTAAAATGTTGATGAAATTTAAACTTTCTACGTAATGGTTTGAGGAAAAAATTATTATTGCGCTTAATTATTAAAAGTTACCACGTACGTCATATCCGGTTTCTTTACCAGCGCGAGATGGTGACCATATAGCAAAAACAAACAAAGCGTCAGGTGATTTATGTAGGCGGGGAAGTCCACTATATGCATATGTTAGAGGCCAAGTTCGTGGCAAAAATACAGCTGTCCAGTTGCCCATCTCTAATTGAAACAAAACCACCATTCAACTCTATTACTTTTGCGAATATCAACGTCAACAATCTACAGGTATTCTTTTCAGAATCACGTGATCGAACCCTCGTCTGTTGTGATTCATTGCTTTACAAATGGACTCAATCGTACGCGTCCGTCCCCGGTATCGATCTGTCCGCACCGTGACGGCTCAGTGACTCACTCGATCAGCAAACACACACATGACATCAGCCCGACAGGTTCGCGCTCCCCGCCGCGCTTTACGCTCGTCTTTCTCGGTAAGTGCATGGTGCCATTGTGCGCTCAGCCGCTGGTTGTCCTTGCCTCCTACGTGTCAGTGCGTCACAGATCGGGAATGAGACAGCTCTGATGAAAAGTCAGCTGGGACATGCCACACACATTTATATAACAAAGCCCAGACGTCATTTCGTGTGATCCACTGCACGAATAACACGCTTCACCGACTCGACACAAACTCATTATTAACAAAGGTTTTTGTATCTCTATCCAGCTCCATGCGACCCAGAAATGGAATAAGCGGTGGGAGATGGATGGGCGTTTATGGGTAGTCACACATGCGCGCGACACTGGCGGTCCCGTTTTACACATCAAACAGGAAAACATTAAACAGATGTATTGTAAAACATTATGCACATGTATAAATAAAACATAAAAACTTTACAACGGGTGACGCTTCTGTTTTTCGTATTTGTCAGGAGTTGGCACAATTTATAACCAAATCAGAAAGCATACATAACCAAATCCCAAACTATGTACTATATGTCGATTTAGATGAGATAAGGACATATCATCAGCGATTTGTGTGCGTGGAAATGGGAGAAGCAGTTTGCGCTTTCATCTGCGCTGGATGAGCTTTGACAATCGCTTCAATCAGATCCGCTTGCAAAGGTAAACGAGTGGGCGGGGGGAGGAGTCTGACAAAAGCGCGTGAGGGCGCGCGCGTGCGTGTGCGAGGAAGAGAGATAGAGAGAGTTGCGTGCGCGAGGACGGGTGCGTGAGGAGAGCACTTGGTCGGAGAGGAACGCAACGCCACGCGCCGCGGCTGCTCTGAAGCTCTGCATCACCGCTCAACTCACAACAGGTGTGACACAGGTGCGCGCAAACTTTCCCGCGGTAAGAATGGCAGAGCCCGCGAACAGCGACGGAGAGGAGCGCAGCGCTCCGGTCCGAGGCTTCGCCCGACAAGGCGCCCTGAGACAGAAGAACGTGCACGAAGTGAAGAACCACAAGTTTATCGCCCGCTTCTTCAAGCAGCCCACCTTCTGCAGCCACTGCACTGACTTCATCTGGTAAGACACCAAAACGACGCGTAATTCCTAAACAGTGGGTCAGTGCAGTCAGTGGCTGTAAATATTTTAGTTGTGTGCAACGTGTAATGTAAAAACGTGTGTGTGTGTGTTATGGTGAATAAATAGTGTGTCTAATGTTTATATATTTATATACGTGTATTTATATATATTTAACATTATATCCATTATTTTATAACAGTGCCATCATTTGTTAATAACTAAATTTGAATGAAGTGTGCCGGTATATTTGTGAAATGTAATATGCATAAATCACGTAAACAGTGTATGGTCTGGTGTGACTTGTTGCTAAGCGAAAGCACTAGTGATGTCAAGAGTAATTGCTGAAGAGCTACTTATAGAACTAGACCAGTGAATATGAATAAGTTCTGCTTAGCAGGATTCTGAAATTTTGAAATAGGATCATATTTGGTTGCCACGGTAAATAAAGCATTTACAGTAATTCATTTTGAGAAAAAAAAAGCAGCTTTTTAGAGACTGGTTAGCTTGACAGATTTGGAGTAGCGTCATTATTCTCTCATTGATAGTGTTTACTCATAAGCCTTTTAGAAAAACACACAGTGTTTTGAATAAATACATTCAAAACAACACATTGTTATGAATAAATGTGACGTCATGCATTATATTTCTGATCGAAATGTGTTTTATTTTAGGGGATTTGGGAAGCAGGGATTTCAGTGTCAAGGTAAGGTTTTGGTTTAATCACTGGCTGTGAGTTTTTTGTGTTCTTTGTAAGAACCGCTGTAAAGAAAAATGGATCTAGATGGAGAAGCATTTTTTAAATGCGACAACCTTTAAATTGGAATTCTGTGCTGACTCTTCTCGGTCCTGGATAAACCTCCATCATCTTGTTTTTTTGTGCGTTGTAATCAGCTTTTGAGTTCCAGCACTCTGGTTGTCTGAAGAACCAGGGCTGCATCTTTATCTGCCTGTTGTTAATGTCCGACAAGTGCTTTTAGGTTTTGAAGCTTGGATGAACCAAACAATGTACAAATTGTTTTCAAAATCAAATGTTTTTATTATGGAAAGTCCTGAATTTGTGGTCAGTATCCACATTGAGAGTAAGCTTGCCTGACCATTATTGTCAAATGTGAATTTGTTCAACTGAGAACAACAATTTACTAATTGAATATGCAAAATAAGTCGTTGTAATCCTCATCTTGTGCACTGAAGATTCTGGATGAATTATAAGGCATCAGGCCAGTGGTGGACCTCTCCATCACTGGCACCAACTTTAATGACACCAAGAAGAGAGGACCATCTAAATTATATCTCCTCTCGTTCTTTTGTTATTGTTTTGTGCCTGTTTTAAGACCGTTGTGTGGTCAACCATGGTGAAACTCAAGGCCTCAGATGTGATGATTCGGTCAAGCTTGAGTTCATAAATGCTTGGTCAATGTTTAAATTAAGGCAGATGATGTTGTGATTGGGTTTAAGTCTTTCCTTAAATCAAATATTTTTCATAAACTTGGTGTTGAATTTTTGCAATAGCGATAACAAAAAATGTCACTAAGTATTGACATTACATTTTATTTGTCATTCTAACATTTATTTTTTTGCAATACAATGCAGCACAAAGAATTGTTCAAATGTTTTCAGATAAGTGAATGACTTCTGTCTTAAACACGCAGACAAAAATTATTAATTTAAAGAAAAACACGTTGTGAATTATGCATAAAATATATGACAACATCAAGTTTTATAGCAATAAACTGCACCGCTCATCACTTGGAAAGTGTCTTGCTTAGTGGATTACATAATGGTAAAGTACTGTATGTATGTTTCCACTTTTCAGTACTTCAAATTTTCCAGTGAAGATGAGTGTTTGTGTGTGTGTATCATGAGAAGTGTTTTTAGGAGTTTAGTTCTGAAAGCAAATGTAAGGAATGATAGGGGATTGCAAAGCAGCCTTTATGATTCTGGCAGCCGTGAATCATTGAATTTTACTCGGCAGTGAAACTCCGGAGCGTCTTATACACCAAAGGCACCTACTGTGGAACCTGCATCCTTTTTCTGTAAAATCTCGGAAGACATTACAGACATTCCTCATTGTTTGGTGTCAATTTCTTGGCTTAAAAAAGTGGCAGATGCCAAAATGTTCCCAAATGCGTCTTGATATTCTTCACTGATGAACCACTGTTGCCTCTTTAGAATCGTAGTATGAGTTTAAAAAAGCTGATGGGGCACTGAGTCTAGAGAAGATGACGAGAAGAGCAAAAGAAAGAACAGTTTCTAATTCTAGAACTCTTTTTTTTTTGTGAATGAAGCAATTCTTTCAGCGACCGTGTGGTAATTACTGTTTACTGAACACTGGTGAATGGTGATTATTGCTTTGTTATCGAGGTTCTTCTTTTCCCGGGTCTTTTTTGCTGTTGTTGTTTTTGCACCGGTCTTAAAATGTCTTTCATTATTGCTAATAATAAATAATTAAATATTTTAAATACCTAAAATGTAAATAGTTGGATAGATGGATGGATGGATGGATGGATGAATGGATGAATACTGTATTAATCCTAGTGGGAAATTCACCCCAATTATCATTTTTACAATTCTGTTATCCCCTAATTAAATTATTCTCAACTGAAAATCTATCGGATCGCGTTTTCTAAATAAAAAAAAATTGATCAGAGAATAGTTTCTGTAATAGAGCTTGTATTTGTTTTTTTTTTTATTTGCACAATGATCATCAGTGTAAACTCCCATTGACATTTACTGTCGTTTTTTTCTGGAGCATCTACCACCACTTGCCTTCTGTCAAAATGCCCTTGGAAACGAAGACAGACTGCGGATGCATTTATATATTTGTGAAGCGGGGGGTGTCTCACACCTCACTATGTTTTGTGCAAACCAGAACATATCCGCATCTGAAGGTGTGGGCCGTTTAAAGCCGCTATAAATAGCAGAAGTGTTCCGTGAAGCGGCGCTTAACTGGGGGTGCGGTGGGGGGCGTGTGGGTGTTTGAGAGAGATCAGTAGTATGTGAAACGCAGAAGAATATCAATCATCAGTGCAACCGCGCCATAACCCTGTTCTGGCTAGAATAGTTCTTGTTTGCTCTATTTTAGCGGCTTTGGAATGGCGTGTTCCAGACGCTAGCCTCATTTTCTGGCTATGGGGACATTAGACTCTTTGGATGTAGTAGATGTTGCGGAGGAGACCGTGGATGTGAAGCTTCATTGCAATTTCTGCCTGTTTAGAATTGTATATTTTGTATTAATGTAGTAAATTAACATATTGCAATGCTGGAATTTGTTTTTAAGCTAAACTGTTTTATGCTAAAGTCAAGTGTCTTTTATGTCGTATTTAGCTATTTGTCTTTCAATTAGTTTTTGCATACGTTTTTTAGTTCGTATTTGATGCTCTTAAGGGAATAGGCATTTTTTGGAGCCCTGTGTTGTATTAATTAAATTCAATTTGTTGTATTATAATAGTTGTGTTAGTTCAATTAAAGCATTATTTTGTTCAAAATTCAGTTCAGAAATGAGAATAAACAGACCAAATCCTAATAAAAAAAAGTCAGTGTGAGTCAAAGTTTGTCAAAGGCAGGCGGTGGTCATTTATGGAGTGTTATTATGGGCGGAGCTTTCTCTGTGACATCAATGACCAAGAAAAAGAAAATAGAAAAAAAGATGTTCTCATCTTCCATGTAGGAGCAGTAGAAGAGGTGGTTTTACCCAAAGATTAATTATTTTTCATCAGTTGACCATTATCTTCATTTTAACTGTTTAAGTATTTTTTCCAGTTAGTCAGTGTAGATTTTATTTTTCAAGAATCTTACGAGTCTAATAGTTTAAAGCTCTTGTTAACTCTTGTGCTGATAGAAACACTCTGATTCGACACTGATTTCTACGCACAAGTAGAAAGGGGTGAAGTTCTCCGCCTATACAAAAAAATGACATTTTTGTTACTTTTAGTTCAAGTTCTGAGCATTTGTAAGGCGCTTTTCACAGTTTTAACTGTCTCAAAGTTACTTTTCAATCTATTATTCTAACTTTATACTTTTTTATTCATCCAATGGCAATGCTTGTCAGGTAGAGATCATCTCCACAACACAGCTGCAGGAACGGATTGCTTTGTGTGTGTGTGTGTGTTTGTGTGTGTGTGTGTGTGTGTGTGTGTGTGTGTGTCAGCCTGGAGGTAATTAGCACAGGAGGTGATTAATGAGTGTGACGGTTCACTTCCCGTTATGTCCCGACAGGTGTTTGTGTGTTTGTGTATTTTTGTCTGATTATCAATCTTTAAAAAAAAGTCACATGCACTTAAATTCTTGACTTTTTTTGAATATGTTGTTCATGTTAAGCTAGTCTAGTAATAAACAAGAGCGTGCGAACATTCCAAATTGATTGCCACAGTGAGACATGGTTCCTTTTAAAAGTCATCACTTTTAAGGAAATTTCTTTAATCTGGATAATAAAAACAAATCCCAATAGGCCGATCTTAGTTATGACCCAATTTTGATCTGAATCCATTAGCTTAAAAAGAGAAATAATTATAGAGCGTTTGACTGCTGATGTTTCAGAAACCTAATGCATGTTGAGAGTGGATTAATGCTCGGACAGAAGAGCCCAATAAGGGCTGTTTGGGAAGTAATAAAAAGCTCCATTGCATGAAGTGAATTCGCTCCATACAAAAAGATGCTCAACTGCCCTAAAGTATCATCTTGTTAAGCAAGTCAAAACTCAATTCAGCGGTGAGTGCTGCTGGGCCTTTCTGATGCTTTCAATCCGAAATGATGGCGGAGATTTCCAGGCCTCCCTAGGGAGGAGGAATCCATCTCCGTTGACGCTGCAAGGTTGTTTTACCGTTGAACAGGATCCTTTTGTTTAGAACAAACATGTCTGACCTTTGTGATTTCCACATCCCAGAGGACAAGCTGCTTGAGCTTATTCAGTCTCCCTTCAAAATGAAACCAACTCCGGCCCGTTATCCATTATTCATTCAGTTGTTTTCAAATGAGCTTTTCTTTTGCACTTTCAAAGCCTCCACCAAATCGAATCCGCTGAAGTCGAAGGGTTTTGATGGACTGAATTGACCGGAGAGCGTTCTTGGTGCGTGCTCTTTTGTGTAAAGGTGTGTGTTGGCCAACAGGTTCTTTGGAGTTTAGAAAGAAGGTTAGGAGAACAGGAGCCACCAGCCCGAGTGTCTGAAACAGGCCGTCTGGTGGTCCTGTGGGGACCAGCTCGTCTTAGTTGGCCTTACTTTTAAATGGGTCATGAAAGAGATCGGTGAAGCAGTCCACTCGCGCTTCTAGTCCTCCATTGGCAGGCATTTTACTTTTTAGTGTTGGAACACTTCATATTTTGTGTGTTGCTCAGTATTTGACATGGACAACCATTTCCATGATGAGAATTTTTGGCGCCAAATGGATGATCAGGATTTGCCTCAGCCGTTGCTCATCAAATACTGGGATTAAATGATTAAAATTTAAACTAATATTTAGACGAAAGAAATATTACATATCGGATTGGATTTATAGTCTTAATGTTTTTTTTCTTAATGATCTATAGAATATAGTTTAAGTTCTGATGGATGGTACAACAACAATTTTTTTTAAAGTTTTGTGGCCGAATCACATGTTTTTTTTATTTGAGTTTGTACGTATTTGGTTTAAGCTGCTCGTAGTCACATGACTAACAAATGTTTTAAAAAACTTTGTGGAACTGACACCAATTCAGCAGCACAAGAAATATTTTATCTTGCTGGTTTAGCCTCAAACCAGCAAGATAAAATTATCGGCCAATTATGATTGGCTAGATCAATTGGCTCACTACTGATTTAAAGATTTATGGGCTTTTTTTCAAGCAATGGTGTAGTAAATGAGCAACAACCTTTCAAAAGATGCTTGTCAAACAAAGATAAAACACATATTACAGATGCTACAATGACATTTACAAGCTCTATTTAAAGACAGTTCTTCTACTTTTGTATCTTTAAAGCTTTTAGAATAATGATGCTTTTGGAAATGGAAAGTTGCCAAATATGGTTAGAACCATACTGGGAAATTGTGATCTGTATTCCAAACAGCTAGTCCAAACAATAAAGTGTACATAGAGAGAACTCAAAACACACACACACACACACGGGCCCGAGGCGGTACACAGCCTTATGCGGTGACACCCAAGGAGCAGGTCGAGTTCAGTGTCGCTCTCTAGAACACGTGAGTTGTGGATTCTACTGAGAATTCAAACCTATGACCTTCTAATCGCTACTCCCTAACCAATAAGCCACGTGGATTGTGAACCACGTATTGGTTTTAAAGTCAGAAAGTGAGAAACTGTGTTGAAAGTCTCTGACTCATTAGCAAAGACTATCTTATCTTTTTAGAGAGACTCTATGACTTCCCACAAAGTGGAAATTTGAGGGGGGGGGTTGATTAAACATGACTGAACAAGCTTACAACCACACAACAATGAATGTGTATAAAACCCCATAAGGATATCAGCGTGAAACATGTTCCAAAAAAGATGTTTTCATCAATGTAGTCCTCTTGTCAGATTTATATGGGGACACCCCTGTGTGTTCACCTGCAAGAAAGACTTTGATTTATCTGTATTTCAGAGAGACACTATACCTTCCATCTGAGATCTTTACCACCCACTTAAGCCTGCACTTAAACCGAGCTTGTAGTTCCTGAGATCTTGTCAAGTCTACCAACCTAAATGTCAAAAAAAAATCTGAAAGTCGTGTTGAATGATCACATTGACTGAGAATAACCCAAAAGCCCTTGTTAGAAGAAGTGCTCAAGACAGGGAACTTGGCAGACTAGATTTTATTTCCAGAAAATATTATAGTTACTTTGCGTTGAACCATCAAGTTGTGACGTAGTTACTGGTCTTAGTTACGTTGTTCTTTGGAATTTTTTTGTTGTTTTTTCATGACATTGACGGTTGTTCAATTTCATTGATGACCAACCTGTGGCCCGTGGGCGATATCAGGCTCGTAAGGGTGTTGTAAGTATTCACATATTTATTCAGAGATTTTACCCCAGTTTGAGGAAAGAGTCAGGACTGTACGCTCGTCAATCAGAGATGACCTTCAAACGCTTCTGAAGGACACATTAACAGATGAAGTGTTTTTTGCTGTCACCATCAATCTTTTCAGATTTGGATAGTATGGATTGAAAATGATTGCTGTGTTTGCAAGCACAAATAATATTGAACTTTAATTTGTCATCTTCATTCTGCGCTGAGAATCAAAGTGACCAATCTTGACTCAAGCATGGTTTCTGAAAAACTGAAGCCATGGCACTAATATTATCAGCTTATTACTAATATTGTCAGTCTAAAAAAGCGATAATATTAATACGGATAATACTAGCAATACCATTGATACAGATTGATTAGGTCTGATCAGATCAATGTAGAGCTACAATTGAATCTGGAGAAACTCAGTGGGTCACTTTTGGGTTTTAAATAATTTCGTCAGTCAAATCATCTAACCAAATCACTTTTTTTTTTTTCACTCCCTGAACCTGTATTATTCTGCGTTCAGGTTACTTCAGGTTCACAACTGGGAGCAGTTTCACACTAAAGTTGAGATGTTTCCACATGGGCCGGCCAGGTTAAAAGCTTCCTCAGGCTATCAGTCACTGTTTTAATTGATATGCAAGTATGTTAGGACACAAGGGTTCTTTTTAAGCACAGCTTGGCTTACCTGAGCTCTCAGAGTCTCGAGTCGGCTGCTTTAAAAATATATCAAAAGCCAGCATGCTTCCCGATTAGCCTACTTTAGCAAAAGACACTGAAGACAGAATTTTTCAGCATGTTAGTTTTAGCACTATTATGTAACAATGTATCACAATGAGACTTTGAGGATTTGCTTAGTACAGTTTAAGCAGCACATACATTGTAACAAACTGAGAACATTGAGGATGAATTCATTATATCGTTATTGTTGTCTTGGTCATTAAAAATGGTTATTAGTCTTAAAAAGTGTCATGGAGCCAAACAGCCGACTTTCTGGAAGTGCATGGAAACGTACAGCTTTTTTGACGCACTCGTTGAACAAGCTGAAGGGTTTTCAGTATTGACCCTACTAGATATCGATGGTATTGCGTGAACATGATCAATGTTAATGCAGTAAATTCCCCCTGGCTAGTCATTTAATGGAGCCTTTTGCTGTAGAACACAAGGCAATATGCCATATCCAATCTGCTCACTGACTCGGCCAGGGTGGTGAACGCGTAGAGAAGGAAATTTTAATTGAGTTGACAAGTTTTGTGGTTTTTACAATCTAGGAATAAAGTACAATTATTCAATACAGAACTAAAATGAGCAACCATCCATTTCTTGCCATCTTGAGGTTTTTCTAAATCGAGCTCTGAGGATGTGGATCTGTTTTAATGGCACGGATGATGCCAGACACGCATCAGGTTCTTAGGGCCTTCTACATCTTGAAGGTAAATCTGGCTGGTCGGTGATGCTGATGATGATTGAAATAGGCTGCAGACCTGTAGGAAGGCTTCAGTAAAAGCACCGATGTGCTCCTCAAACCCATTTAGCCATAGAACCATAAAAGTGCTTGCTGCAGTTGCCAGGCAACAGGAGACGTGTAGCTTTACAGTATATTTCTGCTCTCGCTCTCTCTCTTTCTCTTCCTGCGTCTCTCACTCTTGTGAATTGACTGTCCCAAATATCGCTGCTTATTGAGAGTATTTTCTGCTAAATATAATTGTTTTCGGGTCAGTACGGTGAAACTAATCGTAATCTAATTCATCGTAATGTAACGGCATCATAATTCTAATTCTTTAAAAACATTAGATTCTTAAAAAAAAAAAAGCCAAGCTGTGATTGAGATCATGGAGTTGTTATTTATGGGAATATTTCCATCACTACAACATAATTTTATTTATTTATTTATAAAATTTGATGTCAGTGTGATCCACCACCTACTGTTTTACCTGAAGAGCAAAACCCATTAACTTCATTTCCTGTCCGCAAAGCGTTTCCTTCATACTAGGCGTTTGACTGATCAGTGCGGCACCTTTGACGATGAGTGATTTACTTCTGGATGTGTCACCACTGGCTGAAGATGGAGGACACAAGCTGTTCTCACCGTCCCACACGCTGGAGCTGAGCGCCACTGGGTCACGCTGATGTCATTACAGCGCTGGAGGACTGAACTGTGAGCTGAGGCTTCTGGGGAGGTTACATTATTACACCCGTCACTTCCTTTCCCTTCATCTCTCTCGTTCACTCTCTTCACCTACACGTCTATTTCTTCTCAAGTGTTGACACTATTTATCTGGCCATATGGTCAAGAACATCTTTCACATCCTCACAATTTACGTAATAGATTATGCTAAACAATTGCATAAATCACAATTCAGTTGCTTTAGCGGTTTCTATTTTGCCACATTTGTTGAACGTGAAGTTTCTGACTTGACTTGACTTGACTTTACTTTATAGTCGATTGACGGACAAGCAACTTATAAAAAGAGTAGCATTTGAAGCAGTTTGTCTATAAAAGGACCCAGTAAATGTTTACACAAAGCTATTTAGAGAAACACACTAGACGCAAAAGTGTGATAGTAAGTGACCACGCATGATTATTTTTCATTATTCTGTTTCTCTCAGCTTTTTTGAGATTCTCTCAGGTTCATCAAAAACTGTAAATTAAAATATATTGTACATAATAATAATAATAATAATAATAATAATAATAATAATAATAATAATAATAATAATTTGCAACCTAATCTAAAAATTTTAAAGGGTTCAACTTCCTGAGTTCTATTATGTGGAACATGATTTGTAAAACGTGATATACACAGTTGCTACTATGTAAATTGTATTATTTGTTTACAAATTTTAGACATAAAGGGAAGACAAAACTGATGAGGTTCCTGTTATATTAGATTGTCTTGTGAAGCTCATGTATGTTCTGTCGTTGACTTGCCAGGCGACAGGTTTTCTTGTAGTCTTCACCTAGTTCTGTCTACACGTTTTCTCCGTCTTGGTCGAGATCGTCTGTTAACTGTGAGCATTCCTGATCCTAGTTTTTTATTCTAGTGTTTGCTTTGCCCCTCGTGGCTGTTTTTGTTGGTTTCTCACTCCGCTCCTGCATTTGTGTCAACCTTAAACTCTTAAAATGTGCTTTTATCAGCCGTGTTGCCTTTTTTAGAGGACGTACTACTTTAGTGTCTGTCATGTATCTGCTGCTGATGTTTTTTTTCCCGCTTCTCATCTCTCAGTGTTTGCGTGGGCTGGAAAGGGAAGTGTTGGTGGGGGAACAGGTATAGCGGGGGGTCGCCGTCCCGAGGGGGCGGTGAACTGCACACAACGACTCTTCAGCAGCTGCTGGAGAGGCTTTTCAAGCGGATGGATGGACTGGAGAATCAGGCTTGACATGGGTCAAACATTCTCACAGTGGCTTCTACTGTACGCTAAAACAAAAGTTGTACTGGTTTGGGATGATGTCTTTAATATTGTTAAAGACATTTGCTTTCTTTTTACAGTATTGTTCCCTAGTTGTGGGAAGAAGTAGTTCCTGTGAGTCTGTTCTTCAAAATAATTTTCTGCTTGCTTAAATGTATGCAGGGTTTGAAGTGATTCGACAGCTATTAGTGTGTTCAGATTGTGTGCTCTCGTGCTTTTATTAAAAAATATTAGTGTGTTTGTGGTGATTTTGCCAACATGGCCACCAGGGACCAAGTCGGACAACATGTGCTGTGTATGTGTAGCATCAATGATAACCTTCCGTGAGATTAGGATCATCCAGGCTTGAACACTTTCCTGTTTCTTCAGCCCTGGAAGTGCGTTTAGCTGCAGGCCGTGGCACGGAGAAGCGTGTGTGTGTGTGTGAGAGAGAGAGAGAAGTGGAGGACAGCTGTGGATTGACAGCTGACTCACTGACCTCATCGCCGCATCTTTGCAAGTCAGCTCAGCGTTGCGCTCGATGGGCCGCGGTATTTTTATGTGGAGCGTAGGCCGCACTCGTTCACTTGCATAACTCCCATTACCACAGACAGAAAAGGTGGAAATCAAAAATCTTCTTTGAACAGTCACTCGCTCATGTCGAAAGTGTTCTTCCTGTCTACCAAGCGCGTGTTTTCAGACGATGATCTGTTTTCTTCAGAGCGAGGCTGAACCGCAGGTGTTAGCGACGCCGCTGGCATTCGCATCTCGTTTTATCGGAGCCCTGGTCTCCACTTCTTTCACGCCAAGGATGTGACAGACATCAGCTGCCAGAGAACCATTAGCCGCCAAAGCCATTCCCTCTCATTATCTAGATTTCAGGACGAGGCTACACGGAGCATCGTGTGAGGCCGGCTTTGTCATTTTGACGAATTAATGAGTTGTGTGCCATCCCGATTTGTAAAGTCCTTGAGATGAACGGCGATAAATGCTTGCTAGCGGCAGCCTACGGAATATGAAATAGAACGTGTGATCAAACTGGAGCACGAGAACTACTGGCAGGATGGGGAAAGGAAACCAGATCGGGACTGCTAGTGCCAGATTGAGTAAATATTGTGGAAAGATGTTGGAAAAATGAAGGATAAGTAAGATGAAAAAGAAACGGCTCTGGAAAAAAATAGTTCTTCCTGGCTGTTCAGCTCCTTTATTGAGTGGCTTAATGCATGGTGGGTGGAAGCCTCATTGATTGAGTTCTCTGCTGCTGTATTATGTAAAGGCCATATGGGGAAATTAGATAAGCCACATACTTTTCTCGCAGTCTTTAACGGTTGCTTCATTTATATTTGGGCAGAAAAGCCATTATATTCCATTAGTTGTTCTTTTCATTTCTTTGTGCTTTTTCAGTCAAGCTGGAGTGAACAGAGTATTCAGCCAAACAGTAAGTGATGGTTGGATTTATGTCACAATCGGATTGTGAATGATGCTCTTGATGATGAAGAAGACTGTGATGGTGGTTTGAAGGGTGGCTCATATCAATTTGAAATGACAAGGTTGATATTCTGAGAATTGTTGAATTCAATTATTTGGAGCGTTTGCAGGGTTTCAATCCAGTTGCAATTCAGGATCTGCCCCACCCCCACATCCAAAATTTAAATTATACTTAAAAACTTTGATTTAAATTTTCTTTAAAAAATGTAGTTAAAATTTTAAAGTAAAATGTTTATAAGCAAGCTTAGCCAATACAAGTCTCAATTATATTCTTTTAAAACTAAGATGATCACCTGTTTTGTTTTATTTATAACATTTTTCCTTACTCAGAGTACCAACTTTCTTTTTTCTCTCTTGTCAAGGAGCAGGGCACTGTGGGTAATGCAGTGTTGACTTCTAGTGTTGAGTATCTAGACAGTCAGATTATCGTGGCCTTTTTTTTTCAATCTTTAAATTGTACATTTTACTGCTTTCCAATAAATATTGAAGACTGTTAAAAATTAGACATATAAGTTTCATCAATCAAAAAAACGTGGGTACACAAGATATTCTGCTGACGCTTATAGTCTGGTTCCATACACACAATAGCAATAAATGATCCATTCATACTTCATTGGGCATTGGGATTGCTTGAGCATTTTGAACGATCTTGCAGGTTTCTAAATGCTTTCTGCTCGCCGTCCTCTCAGTAGCGGTCTATTATTAGGAATGTGGCCACTCCAGCTTCCTGACACAGACTGTTCATCTGTGCCGTGGGCCTGTGGAAGCTGTGGATTGTTTGGGGACAGCTGGTGTCTTTGTGCGGCTGTGGATCTTCTTTGTAAAGCTTCACTCTTAACAGTCCCATCATCACTGAGCTGAGGATCAGCCTCGCCTCTCCATCAAATTCCACAAGCGTCTTCTGTGTGCTTGACTTTTACATTTTTACCTAAATGTCACATATTAACACATGTATCAGTTTGTGCTTAATATGCTTACTAAACTATGAACCGGTTATAAAAAGGTTTCGAACCTAACACTTTTTAATTATGATTATAATTGACATGTTTTTGATTATTGAATGATTTGATATTGAACGATAGCTGATATAGGTGATAATACACAATTTTTATGTTTTCTCTTACTCTTTTGATTACATTGTTTTAAACCAAAGTGTTTTTTTTCTTTTTCAAATTTCAGATTTTTTATTGGAGCAAATTAGTAGACCTCAAATGTATCACGGCTCTAATCCAACTTCTGGATTGTGCAATATGAAAACTACTCTAACAATCACATATTTTAATAGTCTCACAGTAAGGCTACACTATCAGCCAAAACGTTTTCGCAATCGGAACCATGCAACAGCAGTACTATCAGTGAGCAAATAGAAAGGGGTAAAAACGCATAAGGAAGTGAACAAATAGCTAAATAAAAGATAAAAGTCCATGATAACGTTAAATCCATAATCCACGGTATAATCATGCAAATTTGCGGGAAGCGATACACACAAACCCTTTAATTGAGCAAGTCTGACTCTTTGAAGTATTGGTGGAGCATTTCTGCTCTTTTACTTTGTGGAAAACCATCTCAAGCTGTTCTTTTTTCCCTCTGGTAAACAAGCGCAATATCCCTTTTCTTGCCGATCATCTGCATCTCTCTGACAGCTGGACTGTATTGAATATTTCGCCGCTCGCACGGTGCATTATAAACGTGGAGGGTCTTTCTCTGGCCAGATGTGGCCTGCTATAACTGGAAGCTCTTTTTAAAGGTTTACACTGGTCCAGAAGGCAGGATTGCTTGGATGTTGAGGGCATGTGTGTTTGTGTGGGTGTGTGTGCGCACATGTTGAGCTGCGAGAAGAACGTGGGTGTGCACTATAGCTGCTAGTCGACGACTGGCTGCTTCCTAGAGGAGAAGAACCAGAGCTAAGTGAAGATGGCTGGAGATGAAGCAACGGTGTCTGCTGGGACAGTCGCCATGGGTGCGTTTGTTTCGCCGTTGCGTGGATATCCAATAGTCCCTTTAATTATGAACGACTGGATCAGTCTCGCTGTGAAGGGACGTTACACGAGTTGCTACATGAGCCCGTCTCTCAATCTGACCTTTTAAAAGTGCTAGAGAAAGAAGTCAAACAAACTCGCCGGCCTAACCCGTCACCAGCAGGGCAGCCATTATATAAGACGGGTCGGGAACCTTTTTTGCCCGAGAGCCATAAACACCACATACAAAAACAAAATTAACTCATTGAGAGACTAAATACAAAACTACTGTGTATATATATAATATGGTTTAACCTGATAAACATAATATAAATCTCAATACAAGTAAATGTATGCATTTAGGTAAAACCAACAAAAAATGCAGTGCGATAAGTCTCTGAATTCTGTTTGATAAAATGACGTTTCATGAACAAAAAAAAAAAAATAGTTTTTTTTTTAAATTAACCGATGGTTAAATGGATATTTTTTACAATCTATACAGAACCTGTTCTCTCCACATGGGCAAATTCCTGTGTCCATTTTTGTTTAAAAGTACAACACTCGCGTCTTTCTTTCTTTTAGCCATCTTCTTGGATAGAATTCTTCTGCATTTAGCTAGCCAACTACAGTACTTTTTTAAAAGGAGGGAAGTTGCTGGAGCATTCTCCAATAAAAATGACGTGTTGTCCTGAAGACAGCTGTGATTGGCTCCAGCCAGCCGCAGCCATGATCATGAACGATAGGAAATGAACAGATTGAAATACAAGAGAATGTTTTGTATTTTTAACATTATTATATTTTTAGTAAAGCTTTATCAGTCAGAGTCAGATGCAGCCATCAGAAGAGCCGCATTAGGAACATAAGCCATAGGTTCCGGACTTCTCATATAAGAGTTTGTAAGTTGCGTATCATTAAATCACATTATATTGATACATTTTTACCACGTTTACATTTCTGGGTCGCCGGCCAACAATTATTCTGAAGGTGAGATGTGAGGACACACACACATTCACACTCTTACTCCCATTTCTAGCTTAGCGTGTGATTTTTGTATCATGGGAGGAAATGGGAGACCTAGAGAAAACCCACGTAAGTGTGTTGAGAACATGCAAATCCACACAATGTCAACACGCTATTTGTTTCCATTGCATTCTTACTCCAAATTCTTCTCAAATTAGTTTGTACAGTCAAGAAAAGAAATGTTTTTCTGCCTTAATAATTCGTTCGTGAAAAGTTTAAAAATTTATGGCAGTGATGTTGAAAAGAGCAAGTGTTCTTTTACCATATGGTTCCAAACAAATGTAATTTCATCTTTTTGTTTCTCTAGCTTTCTCTTGCTGGAGTGTTTCCCATCTGTGGGTGTTTGGTGACAGTTGCTGTTCTGTCTGTACTCGGAGGTTTGGTTTATGTTTTTTGGCCAGTGCTTTGACAGGATTCTATCGAGAGTGCGAGAAATGTGAGAGACTTTTCTTGAAAGGGACTCGTTTCCTGTTAGAAAACCGTTGACTTGCTGTAATTAATTGGTGTGTTTGTAGTGTTGGGGATCAGACCCTCAGGACCATCCCAGAAGAGGAAGAGTGAGACCCTCATGCTCGCCTCAGTGCTTCCTGCTGGGATTGGGGATTTTGCACCCGAGGTTCACGTTTTAAAACTTGTATAACTTCTATAACATCAGGGACAAACAAAATGCTGCTGTAAAGCACTGTTTTTAATTATTTTGCTTTTTTTTTTTTTTTTTTTACTTTTTAAATTATTGTCTGTTAAATACGGTACTTTTAGACAAATTTTACTTAAAAAACTAGATTCAATTTAATTACATTTGAAGGAAAAAAAAAATAAAAATCAATCAGAAATTGATACGAAAACAATGTAGAATTCGTATGTTTTGGCCCTTGCAAAATTCCAATTTGCCTGGTAGAGGTTTTTAAAAGTTTATAAAGAAGGTGAGAAAAACATACGTATACAGTATTACACTTTTATCCAAAGAGACTTACAGAATGAGGAGCATTGTTCATGCAACGTTTCATAAAAGGAAACTGTTAATGTTTTACACAGGACTATATAATGAAATAAAGATTGGCATTTTCATAGTGTGCTAAATACTTTTCTCAGTAGTAATTTATTAAATTAAGTGTAAAATTTTCTGTCCATCTTTGCAGAGAATACCATTATTATTGCTGTAATTTTTTATTCAAACCAGTGGATGCAGATCTGCTCATTTAAGCTGTTTTATCTTTCTGGTGTATTTAAGTGCGGGAAACGAATAGTTTCTGATCAAGACTATTGCGCTTCACGTTTCATCTCTCCGCATCAAGTAAAGCAGAAAAAATGATGTGGATTTTAATTTGAGCTCTTGCTTTTGGAAAGTGCCTCAAAGATCACAATGGTGCCGTGTTCTTCTCCAATTGTGATTGTTAAAAGAACGTGTGGAAAACTCTGGATGATGTAACGGTTCTTGAAATGTTCAATTAAGTTTGAATCGAGTGTATGACGGGAAACGTGCGCTTTTGTTCCGATAAAACCTGACCATGAAAAACATGAGGCGAGGGGGAAACGCCGGGCTGCTTTTGATGGCGTGACGTGACGTGACGTGAGATCAGGCAGGATCCCCGTCAAAGCGAATTATTGTCTGTCAGTGTCATTTCTTACTATTAAATTCCCCCTTCTCCCTCTTCTCTCTTGTAGTCTGCTGCTTTGTGGTGCACAAGCGCTGCCATGAATTTGTCACCTTCTCCTGTCCTGGAGCAGACAAGGGTCCTGCATCAGATGTGAGTAGAATTTTTTGGTTGTTTCCTTTCTTGGCGCTTCTTTCTTCCACTCTCCTGTTTTTCGTCTTTCCTGTCAGTCTGCATCTCTCAGAAGCAGATATGATCTGGCAAATCTCATCAGACATACTGTCACTGGGGAAGTGTGTGAAACAGTTGGAGTGAGGAAAAACCAGCCTTGCAAAACCGTTTAAGCACATCACGCAGTCTGAAGTGAAATCTAAACAGGAAGTGCTTATGTGAAATCCCTGTTCCATGTTAACAATCTGCAGGATTATAGAAGGTGACGTTTAATGACCTATAATAACCCAAGACATCTTCACCGTTACACGTTTTCTCACAGAAAAGTTGTCAAAAGGTGGTTGATGCAAACGCCTGGTTTTAGACACTTTGCTTGAATATTTTTCAATTTTTTAAACACTTTGATCTATATTGTTGTTCCGACTCTAAACTACAAATCTACGAAATCTCCTGCTTATTTATTCTTGTTGTGGAACCCATCCTTTTCTCTTTCTTCAGGACAACAGCGCTGAGGTTTTAGATTAATCTCCACTAGTGGCCTAGAAATGCGGTTAAAGCAGTGTTTCATCAAGTATTCTGTGTTATTTAGGTCTGTTTTTACGTCTGTTGATGAAGTTGTAGAGTTGCCTCGACTTTTCTCTGTTTATTTCTCCTAAATCGACCCGTTCATCTCCAAAGAGGCCTGAAAACAGATTGTAGTTGGGCAGGATGGACCCAGCCATGTTTTCCACTCGTTTTAGGCTTCAATTTTAGAAGTGGGCTAATTAGACATTCAGCAAGGGATTTCTGTATTGCTATTCTCATTAAATTCATATTCGTGGTGTATGAGCTTTATGTCGCACCCTGCGTTGCCGTTTTACAGACTGTTGAGTTTTATTACACACTTAAAATTTGTCGTCCTGTCTAAATGTAAAAACCAATGTCTGTCTTCGAAATAAGTCATATCATATATCAGAGTCACTATCAAATTTGATCAACCAAAAGGTTTGATGTTTAACAACCAGATCCTAGTATAATATTGTTTTAATCACACAAGCTCTCTTATACTTATACATTTTTTTTCCTTTATCAATTTCTTAAAATAAGTGACGCATTATGGCAATTTTTAATCCATCCATCCATCCATCCATCCATCCAGCAGTCTTGTATTTCAGACCATCCATCCGCATTAAAACATCATCTCAAATCTGCCGATGGTCAATGGATACAAAAGCCTATAAGGATCCACTGCTTTAAGAATCCCTCAGGCTTTTTTTCATCTTTCACCTTCAAAATAATTCTATGCTTTCTCTTTTCAGTCATTATTTCAAATCTCACTGGGACGGTCATGAATGCGCCCACAATCTTTGAAGAAGTGGGTGATGTCTATAAATACCCCTCTCGCATCAGTTGCAAGCCCCGATTGGGTGCAGATTCAACAAGACTTGGGAGACATTTGCAGAAACGTGCGGCGTTCTTCATGCACACCGTCTCCTGATTGGGTAATTTACGTTTCAGGCTGGTTGGAATGAGCGTATAAAGAGATGATTATTCACATGTAATTTGTCTGCATAGTGTACGTGCCCGTTAAAGCCATTGTGTGGCTATTTAAATCTCAGTTTCAAGGAGAAACCACACGCTTTCCTGTTTCTGAGTAGTGTGGCTGTCACAAAGCATTATGAAGGAAATGAGGTTGCCCTAGTCAGAACAGTGAATGTTTAGTGAAGGAGAGCGAGGTGTTCTGGTCATACAGCAAGTCATTCAGCAAAGCATCATCCATGTTTTTCCTTCTTTATGAATTCAAACTTTTTATGGATAATGCTGAGTCGACACATGACAATCTTTGTAGAGATAGAAGGTAGAAGACATGGTTTTTAGCTTTAAATGTACTTTGTCAAACAGGCAACTTGCAGAGAACTTTCATTCACTTGATGTAACATGAGAAAGTCTTCTCAGTGTTCCTACTTGAAGGAGGTAGTGAAAAATGTAAAACAAAACATAGTAGATATGATCATCTGGTGTTATGACAACAGATATGATCACACTGCGGGGAAACATCTTATTATGGCTAAATGATAACCGTGGGATCTAACTTCGCGATTACGATGAGATATGAAAGATAACGAAAGATATGAATTGTTTAGTGTATTGTTACACCTGTTACATTGTTTTTGTCAATTGAATATTGATAGCGATGAATGTTTTTTTCTATTTATTATTTTGCAATATTTTTTCCAGGCATGCTTTTTATCCAACAATCCATACATTTTTTTTTTTTTTTAACCGTTTTTTCTATTCTGGATCAATCCCGCTTGAGGTGGGATACACACTCTGGATTGATGGACAGCCACTCATCAAGCATCCACAAATGCAGATTTTCATAAACCTAAAACACATACAATTGTTCTGTTTGATCTCATAGTCAAACTCATAGGAACTCCATCATCTTGTTTATCTATCGTATTAATCATAAGCGTTTAAGGCATGTAGCTCTGTGTAATTGTGATAAACAAGGAACACCAATTGAGAAACTGAAAGTGCAAGCATGAGTAGATGTCTGTCTGTCTGTCTGTCTGTCTGTCTGTCTGTCTGTCTTAGTAACGTTCTGTTTTCTTGAGTGTGTTTATTTTTTCCTTCCATCCAGGCGGGTACCAGCCTGTTGCTGGGCGATGGGCTTCGGCCATCACCATGGGAACCATCGAAGGCCACTGGGTGGGAGGGCTCAATAGCAATGGTTTTCTATTGGGTTTCCTCTCCCTCCCCTGTCTTTCCATTTAAAGTCTTTTGTGTCGAAATGCCTGCACTTTTGTATTGGTTGCTGATTGTTGATGAGTCAATGCGCTGCATGCTGAGTGATAGAAACATGGAAGTGGGAGGATTGTGCATGCGGTTTATCTGAAAAGAATCTTTGTTGCATTTCCCCACATAGCGCTGTTTTCCCCACACAGATGTGGTCTTTCAATGCTGCTCCCGGTAGATGTAGAGAGGACGTAAAATATTACGGGTTTTTTTTTACCAATGAATAGGGCATTTTTTTATTAACACTTTATTGTACATTCATATTTTTAGCTTTGCAGTCTCAGAAATCAATCAATCCATAAATGCCTTATTTGTAAGGACATTTTTAGCATCCATCCATTCACCCAGTTGAAAAAATGTGAAACCAAACTCATGTTGTTTCTGCAGATTTAGTCAAAAACAAATCAAGTCCAAATGGTATTTGTCACATTTGTAGGACGACGTTTTTTTTTAAACGGTCACACGCTCAGAAGTTTATTTAAGAGACAATCAAGCATCTTTTTTTGGCTGATGCTTTTGATTAGATTTGATAAGTGGCTTGATAGTGGTTTAGTCGACACAATCCGAGTATCAGAAACTGACACTGATGCCTGAATCAGTTCACCACACTTATCTGATGATAAATAAGCTTAAATATAGTTGGAGCATCTTTACTAAACATTCAGTTATGATTGTTGTTTTTTTTTCAATGTTACTCCGAGTTAGCTTGAAGTCGATGTATGTTTGTTTGTCAATGTACAGATTTACATTTTAGATTTTTTAAAAATGTACGAACCGGATTTCAAAAAACAATTTAATTAGCGCTAAACCTTGTCAAAGCACGGCATTGGTACTTTTAATGAATTATTCACAATGACTTTAATTTGAAGCACCGATTTTATTCACTACATAATTCGCAGAGGCTGTTGAATTTAAATCATTGTTGCAGGCTTTCATGAAGGCTGTCTGGAAACTAAGAACAATCGGCGCACGACGTGATCTCAAAACTGCATTTTGGTGTTCTAGAAATGAAAAGGAGTGATTTAGATCCGTGCTACGACATAAAGACTTTTTGTCTTGCTTCCTGTTTCCATTGGGAAAGGCTTTCATCGTGAGGTATTGTTAGCGTCCCTGCTGAATAAGCTGAAAGGTGGTTATAATGGAAATGAATTATACAGTGCGGCCTGTGTTCAGCGGGAATCTGTGTTTTACCTGAAGGCCGGTGTTACTGAGGTGACACTGTCCTCGGCCTATTCACATCCTCTCACAAAGACCATCGCACCTGCACCTCTTCTGCGATTCACAGCATCTCCGTTACACACTCCGTTTGAAAGAACTTTCTCTCATGGACTGTCACACCGTTCTAAATGGCTGTATAAATTACATCTTTGCAAGACATGATGTTGAGTCTAGTTCGGCCAAATCGCCTAAATGCGTAGTCAACACAAGTTGTGTCTTTCATCACATTAGTCGAGAGTACTGCATTTTGTGAGATATTGTGAGATAGAATCCTTCCCATGAGGGACTAATAAAGGTTCAATTATTATTATTATTATTATTATTATTATTATTATTATTATTATTTTATTCTGTTGGTTGTAATGCACTTGTTTATTGGGAAAAGTTCCACTTTTGACCATAAAACGCATTAAAATAAAGCTGAAACTGTAATTCGCCTTTGATTATATATTTTTTTTATTGCACTAATTTGATTGTTTTAAATGGAAAAATTAGGGATTCAATTCAAAGTCTATCAATTCGCTATCGCAGATGTTGAACAAAGTCAGAAGTAAATACTGTACAATATAAAGATTCCAGGTACATTTTTACTTTACTTTACAGTCATTTTGGCAGATGCTTTTATCCAAAGCGACTTACAAAAAGAGGAGCAAATGAAGCAATTTGTCAAAAAAAAAAA
>CM051506.1:8474215-8544215 GCA_028031935.1 Paedocypris micromegethes
AAAAAAAAAAAAAAACCTATACAGTAGATGTTCACACAAGGCTTATAAAGAAGCTTACCAGACACAACAGCATCACAGTCAGTAATCATACAAGACAAATTCTTTTTTTTTTTTTGTTTTTTTTATTCAGTGTTGAGGTGCTGGTGGAAAAAGCTCAGCGTTTTATTTTATTTTAGGTGCACTTTTTTTTTTTAGATGAATTGCACAACTCATTTAATTTCTGAGAAACATGGCAGTTTAGAATGTAGAATGCAAGGCCTTGCTTTGAATATTTAGCTTTTTTATTCTCGTTTTATGAATTTAGTCATTAGAAGCAATGGCACTTTGTTTGCCATAACTATTCTGAAAACTAACAGCTATTAATATTCATCTAAACATAGTCAACTCTAGCCACACAAACATCACTCTTGAACATCTCGTTGACGTTTTGATAGCAAAATAAAACACCCATGGTTTGTCCTTCTTGCATTCGGAGCACATGAAATCAAACCGACTGACGGCTCGGTCTATTATTCATATTGCCTGGGCTTTAAAGCTTCAGACTGATTTAGATGCACTGATTGAACAGCCTTCAAACACTCATTTGATTTTCTTGTTTTTAAGACTTTTTCCCATAGCCCTTTTAAAAGCTGGTTTTAAGCAAGAAGCATGAGCTCTTTGATATTTAATGAAACCTTGGAAGAGAAAGCGGTTGAGTGTTCTCTACTATCAGAATCTCCTACAAATAACACACATAGAAACCTAATTAATGTATAGTTTAGTTCATCTCTCACACTTTAAGCCAATCAGCCAAATCATTTTTGAAATCCAGCGTCAGTCTACGTTTCTGTGAGAGAAGACAGAGTGAACCTGACTGAGAATCTGACGCAAATATCCCACTGTTTGAAGAACAAATACTTTATTTTTCGCCAAATATAGTACTTACGTTCCAAATGTGTGATAAAGTGTAGCTGCAGATTTTTTTGATTATTGGTAAATTACAGGTCTACTGAATGAAATTTATCTACAGAGTAAATTCTAATTTGTAGACTGTAGACAAATTATATAAATTCCCAATTTTCACTACTTACTGAACGGTTTATACATGAAGAATGTGTGGTTACAGCATGAAGAATGTGCGACCATTGAACTAGCCAAACACTGACCCTTGGTGAGACCTTAGCATGGTTTCACTGTCTTATCGATTATAGTCTTAACTTTAACGTTCTTTCTCTGGCCTCGTCCACCTACAATGCTCTTCACATCTACATATCTTGCTCTTCCCAGCATTTACTGTAGGATGTGAGGGCGGCCTGTGTGAATCCACTCTTGACCTCCTCATTCGGGATTTCTCTAAATGTCCTGTGGGTTTTTTGTGTGGTAAAAAAGCTCATTTGGAAGCTGCTTTCTTGTGCAGATGTCATCACTCAGATCAGATGTTTTCAACGGTGGGATATTAAAGTGGCTTTTTATGAATAGAAAGCCTCAAATGAGCCTCTGCTTGATTAATAATTCATATGGGGAGGCAAACAGGAAGGGTTAATTTATTGTGCCAGCGTTCCGGGTGACTTGTGCCATGCTGACCCGGTGCTCCACTTCCACTCAGGTGTCTTTCTGTCAGTATGTCATATCTGGTGGCTTTGCAGACCCGAGCCATTAGAGGAGATTGCTAAGTGCTGTATTTGCTAATGGCTAATTGTTTAGAACTTTGCTAAACATGGAGATGGGGTATTGTTTCAGCAGAATTTTTAAATAACAAAATAGTTGTGGGTCTTTTGACATTTATTTTAAATATGTGACATCACAAATCAATATTAATATATTTCTTTGACACATTTGTGTTTTAACTTAAGCCCAATTTAGTTTTAAACATTTTTTCAAAGAATGTCATTGTTAAATCTTACCATATTTTACGCTACAAAAAAAAAAAAACATTTTTCAAATCTTTCAAAGCAACTTACGTTGTGTTACAGTTACACATGAAAATAAAAATCATTCTTTTCCTGGGAATCGAACCCACACCCAGTAGTGTAGCAAACACCAACTCTAGTTCCGGAGCCATAGGAAAACTCTTCTTGACATAGTGTTTAGTGAAACCAAAAGAGGAATTGGTATGTATTTTTAAAATTTGAACTATTTGTCTTTTAGGACCCTCGCAGTAAGCACAAGTTCAAGGTGCACACATACTCCAGCCCCACCTTCTGTGACCACTGCGGCTCGCTGCTGTACGGACTCATCCATCAGGGCATGAGATGCGACCGTGAGTATTTCCTACATTTCTTACAGGATGAGCCTGAATCATTCAGAATGTAAACAAATATGGACCAAAAAAAAACCTCACAGTGCAATTATTGTATCATTTTATTTATGGAAGAACTGCTCTCTTGATTTTGGCATTTGTTTTAGATTTCTCAAATCTGTGAAGCTATACCACAAGTACAGTACTAATTATTTTTCTGTTCTGGTTTCCAAATTCCAACTGGTAAATTGTGTTTGCTAATTGCGTCAGAAGGATAACGGATGATTGAAAAAAATCTTGTTTGATCATGTCAGCACTGCTGGAAACAGTGTCGCTGGTTAAAGAAGCTATAAAACTTTGAGCATGTTGAGAATCTGGTGCATCACATTTGTGGCCAATCATACGCTGAAAATGTCCAAAGAGAGAACTTTCATGAAACAACAGTCTGTCCTAGTTCTTAGAAAATAGTGTGACTTTTCATGGAACACAGAAAATTGTCTAGGTGACCCCAAACTTTTGTATCGGTAGTGTATATGTTTGTCCTACTTGAATGTATTTTGCAACTATAAAGGTCATAACGAGATTTTCATGTATAGTACTTCGAACACCGTTTATGCCGCTTAAACTTTATAAAGCATCTTATATTTTCAGCTTGGAGTATTTTGTGAAAGCTCAAGCTCATTGACAGGTGATATGTGAGGATTCTGTATGAAGTCTACCTCACAAAGCACTGAAAAGAGATTTTCCATCTCACTATAACCAGCCTCTGATCCAGTGTCCAATACATAAAACATGCTTCAGTCACCGAGCAGCTGTCTCTGCCCCGGGCCACAGATCTTCACATACAGAACAGCTTCATTGATGACCCATAGACTTCTCGCTCCATTTGCATTGTTTAATATACACATACTGTTCTTTCACCAGCAAAAGACTCAGCGCATTGTGAGCAGGCAAAGGCGTGAGCTCTTGTGGAGCTGAGGTGTCTTCACCTGAAACCTGACCAGTTATGGTGCAGACTGGTGGAGCTATAATTACCATTGTTGGGTTTCCAGTCGTGTGCCGTCTTGTCCAGACAGAAGTACAGTGTTTACACGCCAGCAATGGCTTACACACTTCTGACCAACGGTGCAGAAGATGCGCTGAACTTGAGGGAAATGTCAATTTAAATGTCATTAATATGTCGCATTAGTTCTTTTAAACCATGTTTACAATGCTTTGAGAAAGTGTGTGTAATGTATAATACAGTGCGTGTGAGGACTGGACCTCTGTGCACCCCAAACAGAACCCCACTAAGAAATGCATTTTATTTGCTTAGTTTATTTTTTATTTTTTTTTAACATCCATGACAAGTCCAGTGTTATTATTTCATTGAGTCTGAATAAAAATGTAAAATATTAAATAATGAAAAATATTTAAAGATTTAAAATGAAAAAAATAATAATGACAAGCATTGTGTAATTTAAGCAGTGTAATTAATAATAATAAAAAGCAGTGTAATTTTGTGTACATTTTGTTACATTTTATGTACATTCATTTTTTTTTTTATAATTTCTCTAATTTAATTTTTATGGTATTTCTGGAAACCCACTGCTGGGACACTTAGGATCTGGCTCCCCACTGCTGAGAATATCTGTGGACTAACTGTCTCTTTTTCCCCAGATTGCATGATGAACATCCATAAGCGCTGTGTGGCCAACGTCCCGAGTCTGTGTGGGACTGACCACACTGAGAGACGAGGCCGGATCCAGATCACTGCCGAGATCAAGAACAACCTTCTCACCGTCAGCAGTGAGTCACGCCAGCACACACTCCTCACACACACACACACACACACACACACACACGTGGTCAATCATCCAATTATTTCTATAATTATGTGCTTTTCATGGACCACGATGTCTCAAACGAACTTAACTGAACCGAACATTTACCCAAGGGAGCAGTTTGTGTTCACTGGGAAGCTTACGTCTGAAATGAGGGGTTTTCTTGGTCTCTAGTTCCTCCTAGTGGTGATTTGTAAGCGGTTCTCCAGAGCCTGAGAAACCATGGCACTGTTCAGTTCCACTGTGGGTAAAGGTTAAATTGGGGAGTAACATAAGAAGGCAAAATGCAGGTTCACAAAAGGCAAAATGCAGGTACACAAAAGATTTCACAATAATAAATATTTACGATCACTCAATGTGACTTGTGTAGTTGAATGTTAAACTCCCTTTTATAAAGGTGTAAATTGGAAAAGCAATGAAAGTGACTTGTTGTTGTTTTTTTTTTCAAGCACAGTACTAAAAATCACTATAAAATTTAAAAAACCTGGAGCCTTCACCCAAGAGTCCAAGATTAAAAACGTAGTCATAATTCTGCTTTCTTACATACGCGAGGACTGAAGGCACTAGAAAGAAGCAACTGAAAAGTGTGAAACTCTCATGTGATTCTCAGGATCTAAAGTGATTGTTATCCTGTAATGAACAGATAAACCGAACCATGACACTTAGGACCCAGAAATGGATGAAGCTACTTAGAAAATAGACGGTTAATGGACGCTCATCCTCATTCGCTCGTCACATTTTCTTTGATGAAAAGTTTTTTTTAAAACATCTATTTATAATACATTAATATTAATTCAATAATATAACATTCATTATAAAGGACCGTTATATGTGTGGAGCATTTCCACTTTGTTTTAATATCGACTTGTTCCACTTGATGAATTCTAAACAGAAATGCATTGGTTTATTGTACTGTAATTGTGATACAATTGATATAAAACAGTTAAAACAGAAAAAACTATAATGAAGGGTCTGTGCTCTTAACATGTGATATTAACGCAAACAAACTGCTCCGGATTCAGCCGCGAGTTCGTCAGTGAAGTGGTACCATGGGCCACAAGCATCACTTCCCATTTTCCTTGGAATTAAAAAGCCGCCTTTAGTCGGTTAATGAGCTGAGCGCACCGAGTAAAGAAACTGAGCCGCCAGAAGCTCCGAGCGCCGGAGACATTTTTAATCCATCACGCTGTCCTTTTGTAATTTAATGTCACACGATTCCGCAGCAGATCTGCTGAGCATGCAGCAAGATGAATGAGGCCACTTCCTGCCACACACCTCAAAGGCATGTCACTTAAAGCTAATGAATTGAGCAATACCTAGATAGATAAGGGGCGGCCGCTTCTCTTTTAAAGGCCTTTTCTACCTAATCTTTCTTTCAATCACGCCGTTTGACCAGCCGAGTGCTGGCTTGATGATGAACGATCACGACATGTTGTCAGGGCCTATTATACAGTGTCATTTTTGCTGTAAAGTATTACTACACAACATCTTTAGTTAATGGATCCATTAACAGCCATTTAGAGCTCCACGTTTTGAGACAAAAATATTTCCGAACTACTTGCAATGATGCCTTTCGCCTGCAGGGGGCAGCGCCGCTTTAATTTTAGACGTGTAATTACGCTTGTCGCGCACATATTTGTCTGCGAGAACGATCGGATGGTAATGAGAAAGCACTAGTAATGAGATCAGACTTTTTTTGTTATTTAAATCATCTTAACGTGTTTTTTTTTCCAGTCCTGGTGTGTGTACAGTCGGAGGTGGAGTGTGTGTACAGTTAAAGATGCTGTTTGCTTGCTCTCTATCTAGCGTGTTTTGTTTGGTGTGCAGCATTGATTAGCTGCCGCGCTTTGAATGACAGTTATTAGAGGAACCGTTTTCCCTCTCGTTCTCTTTCTGTCGTTTTGCTGCAGTACGCCGCGGCCCTAATGAACAGCTAAGCCCACCTTCACACACCACTCATTATGGAAATTACGCTTGCCACAAATCTCAAGGCCGCAGCAGCCTCCTGCATTAATTGTGATACTGGTCAAGTGGCGAGGTCGACCCCAATTACTGAGACGCTCTTTGTGCTTTCATAACCCCATGCGACCACGATGCTCATGGGACACGGGTCGGGATAACTGACAGCCATTAACCGGCCTTAGTTTTCACTTTTGTCAAGTGTTCACGTCTTTTGTGCCCAAGCATGTCAGGAGAAAGGCTTAGTCGCAATAGCTTCAATATTCTAAACTAATGCTTTAATATAATATTGATCTTTTGTTTAAGAAGCTTTCATAGCTTTGCATTAGCCTTAACCCTCGGCCTGATGGCTTGAATGTTTCGGATTTGTTGTGAAATTACTTTCCCCTGCACCGTAAATGAATTGTGTTTTATTTGTTTACACTGAAATATTACTCAATAAGATCAAAACGGAAGAGGGCATTTTTTTCCTGATTTGTTTGCCCATCACAAACGTAAGTCAAGTGAGAAAGTACGACTTAAAAAAAAAAATTATAATAAATTGGGAGCAAGTATGACTTAAACAAATTGGATACATTGTGCATGCAGGAATCAAGAATGAATCAATTGATTTATAAAAATTATTTAATACATTTAATAAACGGACAACATTATGACAATATACACACATTTTCATTTTAAATTAATTTATTTTGCTTTTAATAAAATTTTTACTTTAACAATGTAGCCACTCTACTTTTAATTAATTCAAAATGATCATCAATATGATTTTTTTCCTTTACAAATTACATAAAGCGGTAAACAAGTGTTGTTTTTCCACTATCTACTTTACAGTTAAAGAGGCAAAGAACCTGGTGCCCATGGACCCCAACGGTCTGTCTGACCCCTACGTCAAGCTAAAGCTGATCCCTGACCCCAAGAGTGAGAGCAAACAGAAGACCAAGACCATCAAGTGTTGCCTGAATCCCACGTGGAACGAGAACTTCAAATTGTGAGGAAAATCTCATTCTCCTACATTGGTTTTCCTGGATATCAGTAGTGCAGTTGCCCACAAGAAGATTAGTAGAATAATTGGCTTTGTCTGGGAAATGCAAAATCAAATGTTCTCTTTCAGCTCGAGTTCTTTGTCTGTATTTATCATCGTCTGTGTCTCTCCTCCCTCCTGCTCTTACAGTAATTTGAAGGAGTCTGACAAGGACCGCAGGCTCTCTGTGGAGATCTGGGACTGGGACTTGACCAGCCGGAACGACTTTATGGGCTCTTTGTCTTTTGGCATTTCTGAGCTTCAGAAACAAGGAGTGGACGGCTGGTGAGTTGACCACCACACATGGAGAACGTGCTAGATGTTTCAAACTGTTCCCGTGGGTGATGATATTCCAGCATATCTCACTGCTTTTCGCCGGGTGGATTTGAATTTGCATGATCTCTTCTAAGTCCTGGGCCTGTCTTGACGCTGTAGTGCTCTTCATCTGAGGGCTCTTCAGTTCTGCTCAAACACTCTTCTACCTGGTCCACTTCCACTCTGTGCTTCTCTCTTTCAGCGTTAAGTGTCGTGTGGGGTTAGAATAGGATTCTTATGGCCAGAACGTCCCCTATAGATCATTGTGATGTACAAGTGCGACACAAGCTGAAATGTTGGAAACAAAAGGTGGAATATATTTTCATGCCTGATGTTTGGCATGATTTCTGATTTGTGACTAAAAAAAGTGGGGTTATATTTTTGGTCACTACCATCATCCTTCTTGTTATCATTCTGATTTTTGGAGGCTCTAGTTGATAAAGAAACACATTTAAGCAATTCTGTGTCTTTTAAGAGTGGTGTCAGTAAAGTGGCTGCTTCCTGCCGAGTGTCAGATTAGAGAAGAGGCGTTAGGATTTGGAGTGAATCTAAAGTCAGGACAGATTCTCAGGATCACAGTCTCATTGTCAGAGCTGCCATTGTTTCACCCAACTCATTTGTTATTGCATGTTGGCATAGCGACAGTAGTAAAGTAATAAAATATAGGTGATAAAAATGTCATATGTGTACATATGTTTAGTATGTACATATTATGAAATAATATAATAATAATAATAATAATAATAATAATAATAATAATTGAACCTTTATTAGTCCCTCATGGGGAAAAAATTCTTTACATAAAATGTATACATACTGTGTGTGTAAATATATGTATGTACAAATTATGAAATAATATAATTCTTTACATAAAATGTATACATACTGTGTGTGTAAATCTATGTATGTGCATTTGTATATGTATGTGTCTTATATAAATATCAATTTTATCAATTAAATAAATAAATAAATATCAATTTTATGAAATATATTTATACACACAAACGAGTACTATATTTGTATGTATTATGTAGCAATATTTACATTTATAAGTATGTATAACGATATTATTATACTGTATATTTTTTACTTACACGAGTTTGAAATATTTAAATCTATTTACATTTAGTTGTATTCAATTAAAGGTTTTTTTGCTAACCATCTTTCTCCTGCACTTCCATATATCTGGGAATGTAATGAGGACACTCATGCACAAAATGTAGCCTGTGGAGCTTTATATGTGGAAGGAGGATGTGATGTGGTGGGGGAGAACTGCAGTCATGACTCATCTTCAGTCACAAACAGCGCACACACACACACTCACACACGCACACACACACAGTCATGTTATAAACACACAGTCACATACACACACACACACACACACACACACACACACACAGATCAGAGGCAGGATGATCATGGCCTCCACCCCCCCTCCTTTCCATCACGCTGTGGGATCTGGTTTCACTGGTTGTTTGATCGAATTTTGGCAGCACACTATTCAGTAGAAAGCACACTTTTTGGACTTGTTGGTGTGTACAGATGTTAGAAGAGCGTGGTCCATGCAGCTGTAACATTACAGTGAAGGTCGTCCCTGCCGAGCGCAACGATGCTTTAAAACCAGCCAAGCTAGATTTTGCAATCACAGTTTCTGCAGAGTTTCATATGCAATTCAAACCAGTCTTCCTGCTGCTTACTGTACTTGTGTTCATCTGACGGCTTCTGTCTGTCTAACGGCAGGTTTAAGCTGCTCAGTCAGGAAGAGGGCGAGTACTTTAACGTCCCCGTGCCACCCGAGGGTGAAGAAGGCAACGAGGAACTGCGGCAGAAGTTTGAGGTGAGCTCACGTCCATCTTTTGTCTTTATTACGGCATCCATGACAACTCGAGTAAATGCGTTTTACAACGTCTTCAATGATTCACACCCCTTATCTCCCAGTTCCGTCATTGGAAGGCGAAGTGTGTGTTGGGTTTTTTGTGTGTGAAATGCATGCAGACGTGTTGCCTGTGTGTAGCTGTGTGAAGGGACATGGACATGCAGGTCTGCATAATTCACAGAGCCAGCTCTGGGGCCGATGCATGATGGGATTATTTATGAACGGCCCGATGCAAGGCCACTCAGCCCGAATGTGTCTGTGTGAAACAGCTCTGACAGTTTTCCTACACTGACGTGATGCATAATGCAGCACGTGAGAAATGGCCGATCTGTAGCTTATTGGCCGGCCTGTCTTGTTGCCCATCATGGTATCATGTCGTCTGTCTCTCGCTCTCTGTCTATACGTCTATCTGTGTGTCTGCTGCGTCTGAGATGATCTTTCCACCTTGGATTACGAGTTTAAATCATTCAGGGAACACGCTTATAATTGAAAACTCTTGTGTTCTGAATCTATTTTTTGGGTCAGAAATAAACGATTCAGTCCCCAAACTCACACATTTAGGATTGTGAATAGGTTTTGTGAGTAAGTATAATTCTAAAAAAAAAAAGTATGCCTGTAACATGAAAAAATGAACTTATTATAGTGGTTGAAAATGTGTTTGTGTAGCTTTTGCTGTTGGGGATTTCGACAATAATGTGCAAGGTTCTCCCTGCTTGATCCTACTAGTTTATTATTTATTACATTTTGTTTCTTAACTAATTTTTTGTTTGTGAAAATATAATTGATGTTTCATTTGACATATGGTAATCTGTTTTTTTTTTTTGTATTTTTTGTACAATTTTATATTTTTGTGTGTATTTATTGTATATTCTGTGGTTTTTATGGCATGCATTGGGGAAAGGAAATGTAAGAATTTCATTGTACAGGGATACTTGAACCAATGATAATACAAGCTTTGAACTTTTATATACTGTACCATCACAAACAAACCCTCTATCACTCTTGGCGCCCCCTGCTGGCCACAGGAAGCACCATTTACTCAGGCTGGAATGAATGCAGAAAGACAGACTACATGGAGCAGATGAAACACCGGGGTATACAGTACATATATAAACACAGTAAATACTCCAACAGACATCACCATTGACCAACGATTTGAGCGATCAAATATTTCATTGTACTGTGGTTAAAAACCTTTTTTTTTCATAGCTTGCACAGTGAATCTTTAAGCAAAAATCAGTTTTATATAAAAATTTGATTAAACGCATTTGTTTACATATTGAGTTCTCCAAACCGACCGTTCACCTAAAATGAACATGTTTCAACGTGTTAACATTTTAGTTAAAAAGCATCTTTTAAGGCCATAGATGTAAATAATGGATTTATAAATTTTATATGTATTTATTTTTTTACCTTGGGAGTAAGCAAGAAGTATACACAATAATCTTCAAAATAAAGTGAACTCCAATTGAGCGTATAGGACTATTATTCTAAAAAAATGACATTTTATTCTAATTCACATGACCTGGATCAAATTTTCTAATTCTTTTTCATTTTTTATTTCCGTTTTGAAGGACAAGCGTGATAATTCAGTGTGTGCTTTGTTATTGGACTCGTGTAGCAGGTAATACACTCCTACACTTCCATTGACCTCTAATCCGGCCCGTCTGAATCTGTTTTTCTCTGTTTGAGTCTTTCCACTTTAAAGGAAGAACTTCCTCTCTCTGTCTGGATGTCTTTATTTTATTCTGCGTTCTCACTCTGCCCTCCTTACTGCTGCTCTGAAATGACTGTATTTTTGTGCAGTGAAGTGTGTTGAAAGCCAGGCATTCAGCTCAGTGGAAATCTACTTACATTAGCATTTGTCTATTTTCCCTTTTATTCTCCCTTATTCTCTCTCTGACTTTCCTCCTCTTGCACATTCACCCTATCCAATCTCTATCAGGCTAATAAAAATGTCGACCTCAGGTCAGGAAGAGGGTGGAATTCTCATCTATATAATAATAATAATAATAATAATAATTCATTCGATTTTTTTATTTATTGGCGCCTTTCATGACACTCAAGGTCGCCTTACATGACACACAACATTCACCCACACACCTCAGTCAAAGCTACATCAAGATCACAGCCATTACTAATCGAACTTCGGACTCGCTTCAAACTGATTGTGGATTTGAAGTTATAATTTAAACAACTAATAGAAAAGATGCAAAGTGCTCACATGTTTCTCAGATAACTTCAGTTCATACAGTAAATATATGCAGTTCATGTCCATATAGTACTAGACTTCTTTGTGAGTTAATAAAAGGTGCGTGCACAAAATGCAGAATCTATTAATTTCTTTCGGATGATAATACTTGTGAAAACACATTATTTTAGTTGCAGATCTTTGGAACAAACAAGTCAATGCTAGAATCGTAAACTGCTGTGGTCAAAATCTCCGAGTTAACAGGGTTTGTGTCGTTTGATTTGTAATGAGTTTGTGTGAGTTTGAATTCTAATGCCTTGATGTAATTTTGAAATTTGCGCTGATCCTTGCTTCTAATTGCGTGTCGTCCATGTGAATATTTTAGAAACACTGATGAATTGATGACTTTGACATTTTAAAGTCTGCAGTTTTGGAATCACAACAAACAAGATAGTCGTGGCTGTAATTTTTATACCCAAACTCTGATACCTATAGACTCTTTAAGCATTTTTAAGGATGGTATTTTTGTTCTATATGCTGTATATCTTGTATACCGAATCATAACTTTAAGTCCAGAAATGCCTTCTTCATACAGTGATGAAGATCTCACCTGGACAGAGAGCTAATCGCTTCTCCACACCCTCCGATCGATGGAGGAGGTGGAGATGGGAGAGTGTGTGGTGCGCGCACACATGTACAGTGCGTGTGTGTGTAGAGATCAATGTTTCCTCTGAGCTCCTGGTTTTGGCAGGGCCGAGGGTCTCGGATGGCTTTTCCTCTGAGGCTACACGTCCCCTGCCCATAGATCCGCACAGACTCGACCTTCAGAAGGAGAAGCCCTGAAAAACATGGACTTCTGGCACATGAGGATGATGCTACTACGATTTGTTGACCTAAATTGTGTAACAAAAAGGAACATGCAATTTAATCAGACTATAAGGCACACTTAAATTCCTAACAATTGTTTAAAATGGTTTATAAATTGTTTATAAATTGTAAATATGTGTGAAGAGATTAGAAAAATGTCAGTAGTGCTACTTATAATCTGGTGCACCTTAAAGTAAATACGGTAAAATGGTTACATAGTGGTAAAATGCATTTACTATGTGGATTGTACTTATTTTTTCGACTTTGTTCAACAAACAACTTTGTTGTTTATTTTGGGCTGATACATATACAGTAGATCAACTTTGACCTTCTTTTTTTCTTTTTTTTTTTTTTTTAGAGTTGCTTAGGTTATGGCATATCAAATGCTTATAATTTGTTTTTTTTTACTTTACATTTATTCTGTTACCTTTATTTAACTGTTTCTTTACTTGTGCATTTCTTCAAAACGACTTACCGAATGAGCACAGAGTTTCAGTGTCTTTCTCAAGGACACTTTTCTTGTGGAAGATCCCAGGATTCGAACCTAGTATTTTTTGGTCGCAAGTCTCTACCACAAGCCTACTTTTTTCTCCATTACACGTTTTTTGGGTTTCATCTATGATTTGTACATTTAAACCTTTACGGCTTTGTCTTTGTCTTTGCCATTGGTTGTGTTTTAAGGAAACAACATGAAATGTGTTCTTAGAAGGTCTGAGACCTGGACTCAAGATTGTAGTCTGGTGACTACTGGACTGGCACTTAAATATCTCAACAAGTGTTTCATATTTAAATTCTTGAAACACTTGGCTTAAACATGGAGGACGAGTGAAAGCCATTCTCTGAGCTGCGAACCTACAGCCAGATCGCAAGCTTTCTCGCCTCTCTGCGGGGACGTTGTGAAGTGTGGCATTTGAACAGTAGGGAGTGGGTTAATGGAATTCTTTGCTAGACTGAGTCGCATGCCAACCTCACAATAAGGCAGCAGTTTGGAAATTAAAATTGAATGCACTCCAAGAGGCTGAGAGAAAGAGGGCAAAAAAACAGAAGTCACCGGGACAGGCCGAAGGGACCAAGTCCATCCTTCGGGACAATTCTGAAACGTCCACTGTAAAGTGTTATGCTAATGTGATTATATTGTATTTTGCATTAATTTTATAGTGCGTCGAATGTCATTTAATTAACATTTACCAAGTATGCTTTTGGCTCACAGCAAGAATATTTTCTGTGTAGTGTTTCCCTGTTCTTCCCATGCTAACATGTGTGTTTCCCCTGGGTCTCCAACATTCCAAAAACATGCCTTCAAAACAACAAGAGCCATGAAAAATTCTTAGTAGGTGTGAGTGAGTGTGAATGTGTGTGTCATGCCCTGTGATTGGCTGGCCACCAATCTAGAGTGTTTGACCAGCCTTCAGGCCAAGAGCTTCAACGATTCTAGCTTCCTGTGACCCAGAAATGAAAGAAGCCGTTTAGATGATGAGCGTCGCTTTAATTGCGCTGGACCTTAGTGTTGTGCTTCTCAATAATTATTTGTCGCAGCCCTTCTATAAAAAAGATAATCAGTATACAGCACATCGTTATACTGGTATGGATTTTATTAATTCAGTTCGTACATAACTATATTTATTAGTCAATAAAATTGTAAACTTTTGACAATTAACACAACATTGTAATCATCACTTATCAACATTAAAGACAAAATAATTAAAAAAAAATTTGATCAGCTTAAAACAAAGAAATTATTTTTAACTGACTTTTTCTAATCAACATTACCGCAAAAGAAAATATTTAAATTGCATCACTTTTCCTGAAATTGAAAAGAAGCGTTTTTTTAGTAGCAAGTAAACACTACTGCCACCTAGTGCATTTATACTTCATTATAGTGGCACAACAGCATGTTTTCTGTGATCTTACATGACACTGTGATAATAACAAAGTTAGAAAGAAATTTCCATGCATTTGTAGAAGGTACCTTCACTGTGATTTTGACCTGTTGAGGATGTGATCAGCTTACATTTGTAGATAATGGAACAGTTCCCAGTAGAGCGTGAAGGAGAAGGTGGATCTCAGAATCCACAGCCGACGCTGGTTAGTGACCACACAGACACGTACAGCGCAGAGGGAAGCACAGACGTTTACACGAGCCGTCTGTCATTTCCTCGCATGCCAGCTTGGGCAGCGAGATCCCTGCCAGGAACTAAACGTTCACCCAGGGAGCGCGAGACTCGCACATACACAAATCGCAACAGTTTAACAGATGTACACCCACTTTTTCTGTGTCGGACAAACAATTCAGAGCCGTTTTACAAGTGCTGCCAAAGACATTCAACATTCGTTTTTTTTTTATTACCATGCACACTTTTGCTTCCGTGCTCACAATAGCCAAACCTGGCGTCCTCTGTACTTCACCTTTGCTGCAACATGTGTCTGGCAGATTTGGAAGTGAGTGATAAACAGACAAACTTGACAAACACAGTGACATCAAAAGAGCGAAATAGTCCGGCGGTGTGTGGCTCATGCTGTGGTCTGATGGAGCAATGCTAGCTTTCAGTTTTATCTAGAACACTTTCGACTTTTAAATACACTACTCGCCTAAAAATAACAATAGTTTAAAAGGAGGGTATATGTTAGTCTTGTTCATAAAACCATCACCTTTAAAGTCGATTTGTGTGACTTTAAGCTAACAAAAGCTTAATGATTCTTGTCTTTTTCCTCAACAGAGAGCCAAAATTGGTCCTAGCAAAACAGACAGTTCTTCCTCCAACGCCATCTCCAAATTTGACAGCAATGGCAACAGGGATCGCATGAAACTCTCCGACTTCAATTTTCTCATGGTGCTGGGCAAAGGTAGCTTCGGAAAGGTAACTTCTGCCAATCTCTCTCTCGCTCTCTCTCTCTCTCTCTCTCTCTCTCTCTCTCTCTCAGAGGAAAACCTGCTCAGCAAGCAGCAGAACACACGGTGAATGAGAAGGGAAATGGAAGTGAGAGCGGCCAGTCTCGTGCCGGCTGCTGGTGGTTCCCATGGCAACAAGGCGTTAAAATTATATTGATATTTTGAGGCGTAGCATTAGATCTTTGCCAGCGTTATTAGCCGAGACGGTTCAATGTCATCCCCATCTCAACAGTGAGATTCCAGCTCCACTATTGTGTCTAAATGAGACCTGTTACCTTCTTTTCTCCCAAATATAACCCATGTTAAACCAAATCTGGATAAATGAGGCTTGAGACCCCCGTCCTGGCCTTTCTGAGTGGTTTAAGTGAAGCTGAGTGGTCTAATCTTATCCATCACAGCCTACCAATCATTCTGGATCTGGGTGGTTTTTTTTTTTTTTAAATATATAGTTTTTAAATAATTTACTGAATGAGTTAAATGAACTTCATTGATCCCAAAGCAAGGATCTTCAATATACAGTACAGTATTTATACCTTTAAAATGTGTATGGATCCAGTAAAAGATTGAACAATTGTGAAACAAAGTATAATGTGTAACTTGTATTACTTTTGAATTATAAGTTACTAATTTACGCGTAACTTGACCTTGTGTGTTGAGTATTGATAAAAAAATTTTTGGCAAAGTGTCAGTTAAGTAGCAAACAGTTTTTCAATTATTAGCGGTGCGTTTTTTGATCTATTATACATTCACCGTGGTTTTTTAAAGGTGGAGAACAGTGGAGACATCTGGAATTAGCATAAGGGATTCCACAAGGACTCTCTATGCTGACTGCCATAGAAACTCACTTGTGAAGAGATTGATCACTGGTCCTTGTAAATACTGATCCTGAAGTTTGTGCTCAGGCTCTTTCGCTGGAGATGTCCTTGATACTTTTGAACACCGTGTGAAGTCATGTACCTTTTGTTTAATTAGCGTTTTTCTAAACAGGTATGCAGCGGTAATGAGTGCATTGCATTGATTATGACCTGCTTGCTATTCTGCTAGAGGTGTGTGTGTGTGTGTGTGTGTGTGTGTTGGAGTTTAGATCCTGTGTGGAGCAGATGGTGTCCTCTGTAGTGTTGAAGTGAATTCTTTTTCTTTTCTCATCGCCAGTCGTAAGGTGTCCATCTGTGGCTGTCCTCACACTGAAATCATTTGGCTCATTTCGATATGCACATAGGTAAACGCTAGATGTTGAAGGTTTTGAAAGACACGAGATTCTGTTAGTTGGGTGACGAGAGTATTTTGTGCCAAGTTTCGCCTCAATTGAGAACAAACACGTTAACTCCAAGTGTAATGTTTCCAAACTGTGTTTTACTGAAAGTAAACCTTTGCCTGATTTCAAGGCAAATAATTCTTATTAAGAAAAATTCACAAGTCTTGTAATTATTAGTTTGGGTCAAAACGCTTCTAGGCCTTATTTTAAGGGGAGGCATACTTTTATTTTTTCAGTATTTAGCTGTTTGGCATCACTATCAGTAATGGTGGGCCTGAAGTGGTACATGAGGCCTTTCTTTAGCGATTTTAGTCCATTTGGAGGAAGAGGTTATGACAGTCCGCTTGAAAAACTTTCAAATAAGTCACAAATTTTGAGTTTTGAAGCACAAATCTTAAAATTAAAACAACTCTCACCATCAAACTTTCCAAGTGACGTAGTGTGACGTTTTTCCAGTTTATGTGAACCACAATTTATATTTACAAAATAAAAAGTATAATTATGTAGTTGCTCAAATGTGAGAAAATGTATTAGCACAGAACGACAATTTTTGTCTGTAATGAAAATTATTCACACCATATTCCAAGCATTAAGGATAAAATTGATTATTATTAATATTATTTTTAATTATTATTATTATTATTATTATTATTATTAATACTTCTCATTAAACCGATGTACTTAACTCTGGTTTATTTTCTAGGTCTTGTTTTTAAGAAGCACTGTCTACAATAGATCCACCTTTAAAATAAAAGCCCCCTTGTTTTGGTAGAACAGAATTGAGTATAAAAAAAAGCCAATTTCTCCACTTTGTGTCATGTTCCTTCACGTGTGTGAGCTTTTGCGTCGGCAAGTTTTTAATCACATGGACTTTCATAGGAGTCTGTGGCTCATTTGGGAGTAACGTTCTAAAGGCTGCGGCCCAGCTGCTTTCTCTGGCCTAATGTGGTGTAAACGTGCGGTGAATGAGCGTAAACCCTGCCATATCGATCGGCAGTCGAAGGCCGGTGTGCTCTCTGCTAACAAATGAAGTTCCTTCACTGCGTTATGCTGCTGCTGCTTACCTCGTTTCCTCACATTCATTTATCCAACGTTCCCCGGAACAAAAACAATCAAGTTTGCCTCCTTGCACGCAGGTTATGCTAGCTGAGAGGAAGGGCGGAGACGAGTTGTTCGCCATCAAAATCCTGAAAAAGGACGTGGTGATCCAGGATGACGATGTGGAGTGCACTATGGTGGAGAAGAGAGTGCTGGCCCTGGCGGGAAAACCACCATTCCTTACTCAACTGCACTCCTGCTTTCAGACTATGGTAGCGCATGTCTTTTCTCTCTCTGCTTTTCATCTTCCTCTCCCTCCTCTCGCCATATCTGGTCTCAACGCTCTGGTCCTCCCGGAATATATCTTGTGACATAAGCATAAGCGTGGGCACACGTCGCTTTGTGTTCTTTCATTTTATAGCCTGTGACTAAAGACAGGCACGCAACATCACCGATTCCTCCCTCCCCCACGCGCCGCTGCGAGACTGCAGTCATTTGTACATCGACAGGACTCGTCTGTGTCTGCATGTGGTCATGTGAACGTGACACGCTCACATGGGGAAGCTTGTCACACCATCGTCTGTGGCTCTGACATGCCGTCACATGCCGCATGGGCAGGAGGAGGGGGAGGAACACTTGTGATGTCATGGGAACGATGTGGAATTTTTCTTTTTTTTTTTATTTATTCCACACATGCACCATCTTCTCAAGTCATCTGCGCTTTCAGACGTGTTAGTTAAGGGCAAATAAAGCTGATATCTAAGCGGAGTGATGGGATGGAGGGGGATCAGTCACAGCGGATGCAGTCATGTAGATTATCCTCCAGCATATAATGGGAACTAGTCAGTGTGTGTGTGTGTGTGTGTGTGTGTGAGGTTTAGGTATTTGGTGCGTAGCAGAGTGAGGTAAAGACTGACAGTGATGGGACCTTCTTAAAGCACTAGCACCTCACAGTCCATCTCCCTCTCACGCTCTTCATAACTTTCAGTCTGTTAATCCTCCCTGACTCTAATTCCCCTGACCATCACACATACACGCCACCGTCACTGCAGGAAATTACACCATCCGCAACTGATGTAAAATAAGCCTCATCATTACAGGCAGAAAGCCAGCAAAATGGAGCCCAAGGAAAACGTGGCTGGAACTTGAAGATAGGAAGATTTCCTGTGTGTTTTGATCTCGGCATTGTGTCCTTGGGAGTTTTCCTGGTTATGTGTGTGTGTGTGTGTGTGTGTGTGTGTGTGTGTGTGTGTGTGTGTGTGTGTGTGTGTGTGGGGAGGCGGTGTCAAAATACATAATAGCGGCATGTTATTATGCAGTAAGTCAATGAAAGTAAATATTATTCATAGCTTTCCTGTGGCTCAATCAGCCGAGCGTGGTGCGCAACACCGAAGTTTGCGTGACGCTTCAGAATATAGCTTAGTGTAAATTGCCTCGGATTAATAATAGAATTTGCTGAATTCACACAGCCAATGCAAAGATTTTTCATGTCTTTGGTATTAACTTTTTCTGTAAATAGAATTAATAAGATGCAAGGCAACTTCTGTAAAACTAACAGCATCTTCATGCTTTCCCTTGGATTCGAACCCATGACCTTGTACGAGTGCCAGCTCTCTGATATATTTGATATAAGCAAGTTATATTGTAACAAATTTCAACACGTTTAACATTTATTAAAACATGTCCTGCAAATATATAATATACATATATATAATAATATTTAAAGCCATAAATAGATTACACTTTGCTTGCCTTTAATCTGATATGGCATTAAACGCCAATCAAAGCCTAAAAAATTTTTTCAGTGTAGTTTCCTCTATAAATGAAACACTTTAATGTAAACCTATTGATTAGAATCATCTGATGTCAGTGAATGGAAAGCTGAAATATTACAAATGTCTCGTGACGAGCCAGCAAATGATTAGTGTGAGTCTCCTTTCAGAGTCTTCTGTATTCTTCTCGTTTGAAGAAATCCGGTCTAGGCATTCAGTGAGTCAAAAATTATAAATATTTTAACAAAAGCAACAAACATTTCCCTGCTGTATTAGCACAATAATGTGCCCTTATTGCCAGAACTATAGGTTCAAATGTCACCTAGCACAGAGCAATTATTTCATTCCAGACCATTCCATTCCAGAGTAACCTGTCCAGATTTTTTAAGCTAGTCTATAATGCTAATATTTTAAACAAAACCATTATAAAGTTCTCACTTCACACAGCTGTTTTAGTGGCGCAATGGATTACGCTCTTGTACTTGATGCCTGGATTTTGGGTTCAAATTTCATCTAGAGCTAAATATCATAATTTCAGTGCATTACTCTTTTGGAGAAATCCACATTTTCCATCAGTTAATGCAGTTCTTGAGAAATCAGGATCAGGGTTTCAGTCAGTCAGAAATTAAAATGAAACTGTTAAAATAAATCTTGTTTAGCACAGCTGCTTTAAAGTTTGGGTGTTGAATTTGGATGTTGACTTTTGGGTGTTACATTTTAAGTGTTTTCAAATTCTGGGTTCAAAACCTCTAGAAAAATATCAACGTTTTATTCAATTTCTCTTTTGAAGAAATCCGGTCCAGGTTTTCAGGGTGTCAAAAATACTAAATATTTAAACAAAAACAATTGAAACTATTTAACATACCAGCTGTATTAGGCAATAAAGTAGACTTCTGCACTTAATGCCAGAACTCTGGGTTCAAATCTCAAAATAATAGTTTTTCAGACCATTCCACTTTTAGAGGAACCGGTCCAGTTTTTTTTGTCAGTCCATAATACTAATACTTTAAACAAAACCATTATATAAAATTCTCCTTTGACACTGCTGTTTTAGTAGCGCAATGAATCAGGCTCCTGTACTTAGTGCCAGGATTCTCGGTTAATTTTTGGGTGTTAAAGAAAGTGTCGGATGTGTAATTCAACATGTGAAGATGCTGTGTAGCCATGTTTTTCTCACATGGCTCGTACTGACTGGAATCATTTCTCTGACTTGTGTTACAGGACCGGCTGTACTTTGTGATGGAATACATCAATGGCGGAGATCTGATGTATCATATCCAGCAGGTCGGCAAGTTCAAGGAGCCTCATGCTGTGTGAGTACAGCTGTCAGCTGAGCAGACCAAATGAGCCTGATGTTATTTACCAAGCCTTTGGATGAATAATTTCACAAGAAAACGGTTTAGTTCATCCAAAATGAGCAGGAGCGAACCGTCAAATGTCAGCCAGCAGACGAACCGCGTTTATCCGCAGAAGAGCATCAGACGCTGAGATCATTACTGCGCAGTTTCCCAAGAACCGGTGAACAGCAGCCGAGACCAGTCAATGGTTGGAGTGGAAGAACAGTTCTGTTTATCTGTGGAAAGACCGGTTCACGGTAGATCTAGAGGAGCTTCTCAATGGCTAGAAAAGTCTTCCTTCTATGGCCTTCCTCCATTGGTTTCCTTCTCCTTGTTCATGTGGTGTTTTAATGAGCTTACTCCAGTGAAAAAAGACCACAGGAACGGTGATATGAAAGATGCTTGACGGTGATGTGCAGAATGGGCAGCACCTTCGCAGTAGATGACAGTGCTGACCTTTGCCGTAATCTCCTTTCAGAACAGCTTTCTGTCTCCATCTAACAAGCTTCATCTCCATTTGCTGTGCTTCAGCTTGCTGTCTGCCCTTTATCATAAAGAATTAGCTTGTATCTCTGGAGGTGAGGAGCTCTGGAAGGCATCATTCAGTGAAGTTCAAAGGTCAGGATCATTACCACAGTCTATGGACAGGAAAGGCTTCAGGTTGACGGCAGAGCTGAAGGTCCAAACTTTAGACTGAAAAGACTCATCCATCGTTGCTTTGAAGTCTGTCAATATTGTTTTTGCTGTGTGTGTGTGTGTGTGTGTGTGTGTGTGTGTTGCCCTCACCTCTGTAAACCTATGAATCAGGCTGATAGGACGTGTGACCTGGAAACAGAAGTTATCTTTTGATTTAATCTGCTCTTGTGTTCTACTCATCCCTCGGCTCCATTAGTCACCAAACAAAAAATACGTATTCTCGTCAAACGCTGCGCTAAAATATAGGACAGGAGAACACGGCTGAATAAATTGCAGCATGCTTGGGCTAATAACGGCTATCTGGCTGGTGTTATCTGAGATGTTTCTTCTGCTTCTGCTTTATTATATCGATTTTCTTGAGGCTGGTTTCTCACTCAAGGCATTCTATGATTAAATATTTTCAGGTAATGAATTCTGACCTTGAAGGTTTCTCCAGTGTTAATGATTTTTCAATCAAGAAGCCGCAGTAAATGAAGAAAAGCTCTTTTTGTCCCGCAATGAGGAAATTGCATTGTTGCAGCAGTGCCAGAATAATAATAGATTGCGATAAAACAATATACAAGTAAAGGTCAATAAATCTCAAACAAAAAATGAGACGATGAAACTATATAAAATAGGTAAGCACCAATTTCAGTCTAAAATAACTGATTAAACTATTGTAAACAAATCGTTTTAAGCTGGTCCAGAAAATACCGAGTTTGTACATTTGTTCTTTGTGCTTCTTGTTCTCAGATTCTACGCTGCTGAAATCGCCATCGGCCTGTTCTTCCTTCATTTGAAAGGTATTATATACAGGTGAGTCGCTGAAGCACGTACGTGGAAATAAACCGACGTGCTCTTTAGCGTATTTACAGTCGTGGAAGCACAGCTGAAATATTCCACGTGACTTTGGCGTGCAACCGGGAAGTTTTATTTTAAAAGCCTTCGTGCTTCACTATTCAGAACACTGGATTATTTTTATACCTGCACTATTGTAGTAGTCGAGACCCTGGATGGCGGCCTACACAGGAAGTAGAGCTGTAATCCAGGCTGCTAACACAAAACATCTAAACCCTTGAGCTCCAGCGCATGTTTCAACTGGAAACAGAAAACACTCATGAATTCTTAACCGAGGCCTTTTTTCTCCTTCATGAAGCTCGCGGCGTGTCGACAAGTGCGCTCTTTCCCATAAAGCCTTCCGATTTATTGAATATTAATGATGTGTTTGACATAATATTACTAAATGCATATTGCCTTAAAAACAGATTTAGGATTTATAACACTAAATGCTTAGATGGGTATTTTCACACACGGTTTTTTTTTTTCAATATTTGAAGCAAATAGGTTTTTTTACGTTAAGTGAACATCCAACGTTATGTGAATATATTTTTCAATAACCCCTGTTTTAGGGTTTTCAATTTAATGATTAGAGAGATTTTTAAGGACTACCAATGAATTTAATTATTTATATTTGTTATTATTTTTATTTATTTTGTATTAATTTTTTTAATTTTTTTAAACATAATATATTTCTATTTATCTGTTATAAATGTAATCCATTTCATATGATGACAACTTTGAATCATCTTGTGTTTAACCCGTCAGCATCCACTAGCTCACACAATCTGTCATGACGGCTTTTCACGCTGGTCTTCTTTTTCTGAAGACACAGGATTTCTTTCGGCCTTCTCATCTGTGTACTGACTTCTCTCCACTGTTTGTGCCTCAGAGATCTGAAGTTGGATAACGTCATGCTGGATGCAGAGGGTCATATCAAGATCGCAGACTTTGGCATGTGCAAGGAGAACATGCTGGATGGGATTACCACCAAGACGTTTTGTGGGACCCCTGACTACATTGCACCTGAGGTGAGAGCAAAGTGAAGTCTTCTTATTATATTATATATTCTTATTATATATTATACAGATATTTTTATTCCGTCTCGTATCCAGAACGTGATGATGTATTTTTGCTTGATTTCTTTCGTGATTATTATTTGCTTGGATGTGATTTACATCGAGTTTTTTTTGGCTAGAAAACACATTTATTGAACAATGTATTCAATAATAAGTTACTGTATTTGTGACACGAGCGTATTTTAAGGGTTTGTGCTGTAGCGCTAGAATCCCTGTTGTATTCGTCCAACAAAATAAAAGCAATAAAAGTTTGTTTACCACAAAATAATAAGCTTTTTTACCACGATACGTCTTAGACAGTAGGTCACATTTGATTCAGAGGATAAAAACAAACAAAATAAATGTCACTGTTTTCAATATCTCATTATTAATTTGGGCTAATTTCCATTGATTGCATTTGACGCAAAACTTGATAAACCGTGAATACTAGTTCTAAGCACTAACAATAGATTCTTGTGTAACAAAAATAATGCCCTTTCATCTACTGGCTATAACGTTCCATTGGAAAAAATGTATTAGGAAACAGAGTTGCGATTATAATGCTTTATTGCTGATTATCAAAAGCTGTCATGTTACTCACTACTATCTTATGAGATATTGTATGTTATCTTAACAACAACAGAAGGCCTCGCACCAAGACTGACCATCAGCAGTGAGTCTGTGATGGATTCAAGTGATTCCAGTTAATCTATTCTTCTTAATTCTAAGTTTAGTCGGTTGTTTCATTTTGAGTGCAGAACAGTTTGCATAATAAAAGCTTTTTCAAAATTGTTCTGTTCTTTTTTTGACGAAAGTTGAAGGCTCCATGAATGGTTCATGACTCTAAGCGTCTTTGAACACGATGAGGCGTGATTATTTTCAGTCATATTCTTTTTCCAAGCACATGTCATTGGATTGTCATTCGTTGGTAATTTGGTTTGTTCATGCTTTCTGCTCGGCGCGTGTTTGTTTCAGATCATCGCCTACCAGCCGTATGGGAAGTCTGTGGATTGGTGGGCCTTTGGAGTTTTACTCTACGAGATGCTGGCTGGACAGGTAACGCTCTCCACATTTCCAGAAGGTCAAAGTTGGACGGTCACGGATTTTGGGCCCTTTATTTTTCTCAATCTCATTTCCTCTCTGCTGCACACAGTAAATCACTTCTTGCTATCTCAAGGTCAGTTTTTATTAATTACATTCGGCAAATCTCCCGAGACTAACGGCAAGTATTTCATGCCTATCGGGCTCAGTCAATTATTTATGAATTGTTATGAAATAAGTCAAGCTTTCAGTGCTAAAGAGGAAAACGTCTGAATTGTTTTCAGTGGAGGCAGCAACTACTGAATTAAACGAAGCGACTTTGGCTTCTGCTTTTCCTTGAACAGAGAACAGAGTAAGGACTTTTCAAACTCCCTTTTGTTAGAGTGAAACAATTCTGCGCTTGTACATGGGAAAATTAGACAATGGACATCTTTAGTTAGTGGAATTTATAGGAGCAGTATCCAAGCATCTTGTTTCACATTCTTCTTCTCACTCTCACTCTCTCTCTCTCTCTCTCTCTCTCTCTCTCTCTGTTACACACACACACACACACACACACACATTCTATCTGTCTCTCATACTTTTGCACATCTAGCCTCCTTTTGATGGTGAGGATGAGGATGAGTTGTTTCAGTCCATCATGGAGCACCATGTGTCCTATCCTAAATCCATGTCCAAGGAGGCCGTTGCCATCTGCAAAGGGGTGAGTGTTTACAATCTCTGTTTTTTAAAATGACGTTTAGTACTACTGTATGAAGATTATTTTCAATGTATATACTGAAATCTACGGGTGTGGGATGTTAGTGATATCAATGGCAAATGGCTGATTCTTCACTTCCCTGGAATTATTCGGCATTTATTGTTGCCGATGGTAAAAAAGTTGTTGTTTTGTTGCTGTATAACGGTGAAGTTAAGGGTTCAGCCAACAGAGACTAACTGGAGCATGCAAATCAGACAAGCCCATAGGGTAAAACTCAGATTAGGATGATGTGTGGTCTGGATGTGAACGGAGAAACTGTCCCCTCAGCATTTCCCCAAGAAACTACACACACTATTTCAAGGGAGTTGTACGCCTGGCGTTTTTGAACTGTTATGTGTCATTTGCGTAAAACACCAATTCCAGTGGTCATTACATAATAAATGCATTATAGACTACACAAAAATACACAGCTTGACTCTCAATTTTGAGTCTAATTTAATACAAAATGTTCATCTATTTTTGTATTTTGTTTACATTTTTTATTTTTTTTACATTTTGGTTTATTTTTTCTTAATAGTGCGGCAGTGCAGTGTGTTCCTTACGATGTAGGATATGTTCCACTTTGTCACTTTTTGTGCATGTTTTTTTTTTTTCATTCTATTTGTTCCTCTTGTCATTTTGATGCCATTGTCGAACTGTTTGCTGAAAAAGAATATGGTTTGTAGAAGAAAGCCTAGCATATTTTCAAATCTCAAAATATTTGACCTATGTTTCAAATGACTGTAAAAATGAAGTAAAAGTGGTATTTTAATCAGAAAGGACAGTGAAAAAGTATTTTGCTTTAAAATTTTTAGACTGTTCAAATATTGACATTACATGGTCATTCCGGATGTTGCTTGTTGCATTACTTCTGGCAAATAACATACAGCAACGGATTTTAGAATAATAATAATGGTCAAATAAAACGTAAAAATGTATGCATATTATATTAAATTATACAGCTGGTTTTATAAATAAAATGATCCTATGATTTATCATTGAATGTTTAGTTTTTGGGTTTCTACCTGTTTAGCTGGTTTAGTGGCTAGAGTTTCTTACAGCAGGAAGTGGGAGCAGGTGTCTCTCGGGAGCCGGCGCACTAATACTTTTATGCTAATGTCGCCATTAAATAATGAATCAACCTTTCTCGGTCAGAATCTGAATGGTGCCACTCTTTGACTTGCTCCATGATAATGCAGTGTGCTATGGTTCGCCTGCCCGGTAAACAACGACCCCCTCCTCTCTTCACTCTCTTACGCTCCCATTCACTGTCTTCCGTATTCTCTTCCCGTCAACGTAACACTTTTTGTTCACCTTTTTTTTGCGTCTTATGCTGATGTGGTATGAAAGCATACAAGCACAAGCACACACTCAATTTTCACTCTGTATTTGTACTCTTTACTCCACTACATTTGAATGGACATTAACCGTTACTTGTTACGTTGTGATTGTGTGGGACAAGTGGACATCTTTTTCTAGTTGAAGTTCAAGTTTATTTATATAGCGCTTTTCTTAGTCCGAGACCAATGCAAAATTGCTATACGAATTAGATTTTTCTACCGCGTTAATTTCTTTGGTGGATGTCGCCATCTGCATGGTGCTGAAGGTACTGGATGTTTTTATGAGCATTTTTGTTTGTCATTAGTATGACTAAAATACTTAAAATCTTTTTAAATGGTATACTTTGCGACTTTTACTCGAGTCATTATTGTAATTGGAGATTTGTAACTTGTAATGGAGTAATTTTTACAGTAAAGCATTCGTACTTTTACTCAAGTATGACTTTCAGGTACTTGTACACCTCTGGCCACACATGCTCAGCTTTTATTTTCTGTTTTTTGTCGTCTACGAAGCTCATTGTCTTGATGAGTTCCATCTCTCCTGCTTCTCCATAGGATCTTCTGTAAGTGCTTTCTGAACTTCTCTAATAGCTTAACTCCGCAGTGCAGCGAGTGTGTCAGATCCCGGAGGCCTCTCTCCCCAACAATCTCCTAAAATAGAGCAAGAATACTAAATGAATCCTTGACATTTAAGACAGATTGGAAAATCCTGTAAGTTTGGACAAGCGCGGCTTTAGGCACAGGGCGCTGCGGCCCGCACTGCTGGGAAAGCTACAATGGAGCCATGCAATATAAATGAGGTATTTCCTTTAACCAAGCGGAGCAATCGTTCTTCCAGCCCAGTAATTGAATGACTAATTTAGTCTGGCCTTGTGACTTTCCGGGGACAGATGGATAAATTGAACCTGTCGTAATCAAAATGTTGATGCCTCTCTCTGCCATAAGAAAAACACAGTCCTTTGCTCTTACTTCTGAAGAGCGTGGCATTTAAGTCCGGGATGGAGGCTTGATCAGCTGATGGAACATTCATTTGTGACACTTAGGTAGAGAACGGCGGCGAAAGTGGTTTTTGATTTTTGAAGGTCACCTTCGTACCTCGTCTATATGACACACGTATAACTGCGCTCGTACACGTGAATAAATAATGAAGTGTGGGGTTAATGAAGCAGACAGGGCTTCGGGAAGCACTGGAATTAGCGGAGATGTATGTGACTGTGGTGCTCTTATTGCTAATTGAAGAGTATTATCAGTGTTGATGGAGTGTACCGCTCTGATATGGAGGGATTAAAGTGGGATGCTGTGGTTCTTTGATATGGAACACAGCCCAGCACACTGCTGAGGGAGGATGGGATGCGCTCCTGATACACACTGATACGCCAAGCTTGAACTCACACACACTTTCTTTCTCCGATTCTCAAACGCTGTGTTTGATTTGAGTAATTGACTCCGTTTTTGCACAGTGTCTTCCCAATCTGCCACACCGTCTGATCGCTTGCCCACTTTAATAGCTTGCTTGTTTCTATTGTGAGATTCTCACTGCAGTCTAAAGGAAAGATAAAATCAAACGTGTGAGGTTTTTTTTTTTTGTGTGTGCTCTAAAATATTTTTTTTTCCAATAGGCAGTCTCAATGGAGATCTTTGCATAATTTATGAAAAGCAGTTGAAATCCAATGTGATTGTTTGAAGTTGCCCCCTCCGTCTCCCTGAAGAATATTTTATTGTCGTAAATGTACGTTTCAAAACGGCTAGAATTGTTGGACCGGGTTTTATTTATGCAAGTGAGTCGTTTTAGGCAACTACCAGAGGACAGTGGGGAGGCTTCAGATCCCCGAGGTTTTTATGGCTTTGATTCTTTCATGTGACCAACTAAATCTCCATCACAAGTTGAAGTTAAGAGTCTCAATGCTGAATTCTCCAAAGAGCTCTCCTGCCGCACTTCTGTTTAGTGGGGTGAAGTGAGCCAAGGGGGAGAGATAAAGAAAGACTTGACTCTGATGCTGCAGGTCATTTGTGTTTTTGACTACTGTAGCCTCCAGAGTCTCTTTCTAGCTCCGCTGCAGTTCTGCACAAGCTCCATTTTTATTTAAAAGGAATATTTGTAGTCTCAGACCATCTCAAAGCAGGAAAATCAGAAAATCCGGAACCATCACAATCAGGAATAACTCATCATTACAATCATGTCTATAATGTGACTACAAGTATGGAGTCTTATAGTATAGCAGTGTACCAGGCAAAATTCAAAAGTGGTTGAATTCTGTTTGCAGTTACGTTTTGGCCACTTCGATGCGCAGAAATTGTTAAAACTCAAAGCAAACGCGAATACAATTCAACAACTCAATTTGCAAATCTTGTATGTACGTTTACATACAGCATTCAGAATAAAATTTGAAAGAGCTGTCAATTTGCATTTGCAAAAGTGTTTCGGTCAATACCTGCCAATCAGCATCAGTGGGCGGGTTGACTGATAGGGCAGTGATGTCACAAGGGGAGCATTAATGGATGTAAAAGTTGAAGTTGAGGGGTCATTTCTAATACTCGCCCAACAAGTGGATGGTATTATATTCTCTGTGGATGTTTTAAGGGAGACCAGTCTGTCAGACGCCTTATATGGGGGAGAATGCAGTCAATATCAATGGCCATTTATTTTCCAGAAACTGTTTTTGACCTGCCCACTGATGCTGATTGGCAGGTTCTGTCAACCATTGACCTGACCTCACAAATTCATCTGATGGTTTGACCTTGCAAAACATGATATGCATGGAAAAACAATAAAGGATAAACTCAGGTAGAGCTCGGTCTCCTGATGATTGTCCAGACCAGACCTGTGATTGCTCAGTCCAACTCTGTTCGTCAGACCCAATGTAGAGGATCAACCAGGGTGAAGAGAGACGAGAGACTAATGGATGGATGGAGCAATGGATGTGAGGGATGGATGAAGCCAGCTGTGTCTCTGTAGCAGCAGGGTGGGCAAGCAAGCGTGTCCTGGCCCCTGCCGTATGCATTAATGATGGCAGTGATGACAAAGCTTCTGAGGGCAGCGGAGCATTCGGGTCTTAGTAAGCATCATAAGTGAGTAAGGCACAGAGGGTCACGGATTGATCCCACGACCCCGTTCTGATACAGTGGCAGATTAAACACTTCCAGAGAGTGGAGACCATCCAACTGCTTTACCGAACATCAGCACCTCCACCTTGGGCTCACAGGGAAGGAAAAGACTTTTTTCTGCCGCCATCAATTTTTCATGCGCACTGAGGCGCTGAAGAAAAAGCAGCAAGTGTTTGAGCTTTTCCCCTCGCCTAATCTCTCCCGCACACGCTAAAGTCACTCACTGGAATAAAATAGCCAGCGATTTTGTTGTATTCAATCTAGCATATTCTGCAGGGGAATAGAACAGATGTCGGTAAGAGTGGATGTTATGGGGTAGATGGTGGAGGTCCGAGTTTTGATCCCATGCCAAGCCTTCATAATAAACAATGCGCTGGTTGTAAATATTTGCTCGTCGTTTATTCAGACCCTCTGTGCTCTTTAATTGGGGGTCCACAGTGCTGGAAACCCTTTTTTAATTCCAAGGATTGTTGGATTATTATTCCGTCCAAGTAATTAGAAGCGCAAAGCCCTTAGCAACCACGTTTAGTGCTGTAACTCCTAAACCATTTGTTGTTAAGTCAAGCTTTATATTATTTGGATCAGAGGCTCGATATGAACAAACTACAGTTCTTTTGTGAAGTTGAGTTTCATATGAATCTCCTAATTGATAATTTTTCCCACCAGTGAAAACATTGGTACTTAAAAGTAAAAGGTAATATGTAATCGTTGCTCAAAACTGTTGTTAGCCAAAGATTGATGAACTTTGGAACTAGACTTATCAGTTATTTTAGTCATGAGATAATTCATATATTTAATCATCCGCTCAGGAGCGTTCCATGATGTCAACACGGAGATATGCAAAATAAAAGCAATGAAAGAGAGTTCAAAACTTTGCATTAGCACAATAAGCTTTTATCTAGGTAGCGGCTCAGTAGGAATCTCAAGATGCTGTTTAGCTTTACTGCTACATTTAGTTTAGCTGTTAAATTCAAGTTTCAACTTAAAATCTAATATTCGTAAGATTTTTGCAAACTTTACGTTTAGCTTAGCTGCTGAGCTACAAAACGCTAGTGTAATCAATGTCCTTCTGCCAGTCACTGCAGTTAACAACAAAAAAAAGTTATCATTTTTCATATCAGCTAATACACTATTGCACTGAATTGTAATTAATAATTGTTTTCCTAACAAATCTTCCTCTTACGTAGCTTTACCTGAAGCGTATAATAGCCTACAGAAATATCTAGTGGTCTACTCACGGCTGTTTGTGTTTCTGTCTCTGCTTTTCAAGCTGATGACCAAACACCCAGGAAAGCGCCTGGGCTGCGGCCCGGAGGGGGAACGGGACATCAGGGAACATGGCTTCTTCCGTTACATGGATTGGGAAAAGCTGGAGAACAAGGAAGTCCAGCCACCTTTCAAACCAAAAGCTGTAAGTTCATGCAAGCTGAATATACTTTTCTTAATATTATAGCACTTCAGCGTACAATTACAATGTCCGTGTGTGATGTAACACGTCGATAATGATCTTAGCATCGTTAACATGTATCTTTTCTCATTCCTAAACTTAGCAGGCAACTTCAAATAGCCAAGTAAGACCTTTCTGGATCTGCTTTTGTAGCATATCTGCATATACAGTATATACTGAGTAAGGTTTTGGATCATTTCATTGAGATTTAATGAGATAACGAAAAATAAGTGCAAGTATTACCAGCAATTGAATTATTATAAAAAAATATTCCCTGTGTGAGATAGTAAAATAGAATATTTTTGGTGACTGGAGAAAGTTTGAGAAATTAATCTGTGTGTTCAAATCACTTTTGGCATCTTTAAATAGCTCCAACTGTCTTAGACGCAAAGCCGGAGCCAGAATAATCAAGCCATAATGTGCATCATCAGGGTGGACATCTTCTGAAGCTGTAGGGTCGGTGGATGGCAGCTGGGTGATCCTCCCTCACTTCTCTAACTTTCCACAGCAAGCACATCCTTGCCTTTGTTAGTGACATGCTCGCCATGCTGAGCTGCATTTGTGAGTCTCGGCCTGGTCCTTAATGACTCCAGCTTTTCTTTCTGTGTGTGTGAGCTGTCAGGAGGAGATGTCAGGACATATGACATCCTGCTCAGACGTTCACTGACCTGTTGAATGTGATTTCCTCCCTGCAGTTCCTTTGCAGCCATGAGGTCTTGAGGATCTCGGCGAGAACAGATTGTCCTGTCGGCTCTCAAAACACATTTACTCTTGCTATTAACCTCAGCTTCACTGTGAAGTCCTGCTTTTTTTTTCATTTATAAAATGAGCTTTTTTTAGGCTAGTATTAGATACATTATTTCTGCACAAACATTCTGCTCATAAGACAAAAAACAATTTTCAGATCTTGTATTTGAGGGCAGATGTTGCAAAACCTGCATTTGGTGGAGAAACGCTCTGATTAAGAATGAAGGCAAACTGTGATTCTGAGCAAGGATGTGTCAAAACCATTTGTGGAATGTTGTTTTAACTGATTATGGGATTGGTTTGTGTTCAAGCTGTAAAAACAATACAAAAGTTGCATGTATCAGATCTGCTCAATCATTATGAAGGTCCAAATCTCAGGATCTGAAATCTAGCTTAACTGCTTGAATATTTCCCTTATTTTAATCTCAATTTGTTGAGATGAGCAGGCAGCCTATGCTACCAATATTAAGCGTGAGAACAGTGTCTGGCATGGAATCACAGCACATCTGGGAATTGGACCCAGGAGAATAGCTTTCTCGAGGAGCGCCGCTCTGCTGATGGTGTTGCGTTCCTGCAGGTGTAGATGTGGCTGAAAAGTGACTTTTGATTTGTTTTTTGGCACTGGAGGCAGAGCTACTCTAACACGTCTGCTGGATCTGCAGCAGATGGACTGTAGATGCCCGTGAACTACAAGGCTGGCATTGCCAGGCCGTGCGTGCCAGCTATGGGATGGCACCTTGCTGAATGGTGACAGCCTCTCTCTTTTTATTTTTTTTTGGTGCAGATTTGTTTCCTCAGCCTTACCCTTGTACTCACACACTGTCTGTCACACTCTTGTCCGGCTGAAACAAGGAATCCATACGTGTGTCTGAGCCAGTATTCTAGCCCGGAACCGAGACCATACGCAGAATCATTCGAATGGAATTCCCAACTCTTCCAAATCTGTTAATTTGCACTAAAAACACGTGCCTGTTTTTCAACTAATGTAAGAGGTGTTAACCACAAAGCTTGTGGGTTCGACTCTCAGATAAACGATGACAATAAATGTGATAAATTGGATAAATGTGTAGTCGACATGATAGGGTAAATGATAACAGCCTTGACCCAAGTGATGGTTGAACTAGTGTGACAACGCTGGACTGCGTGATGCTTTATAGCTTGAGCTTTAAGGAACGTTTCTGACTCGACTCTCTTCATAATCGTGTGTCAATCAGAAATAATAATATATTTGTGTGTTATTTATATATATATATATATATATATATATATATATATATATATATATATATATATATATATAAACACATAAACTGAGTGTGAAGAGGAGCACGGGTGTGAGTGTAAGTGTGTGAGAGTGAGTTGTAAATGGCCAGTGCTTTACACAGCAGGCAGGACGAGCCGTTTGTCACGTGTGTCTTTAATAGCAGCAGCTATTCACAGTGGATCTGGTGTGGTGATGGTGATGCCTGTGGACAGGTGGCTTTACCATGACATAAAAATGCTTTTGCCTCGATTTTCGAATGAAATGCAGGTCGTTTGACCCTGAGGGTTGAGTTGCCAAGGTGGCACACATTTTTTTGGGATCAAGTCGCAGCCTGTGGTTATCTCTTCTGACTACTGCCTCTCCTGGACCGGGAGGCTGGGCTCAGACTGCTCGCCATTGGACCATTAATTGGGTTTGAATTAGGAAAGCATCTGAATGCAGAGGTGCACAGATGCTGTGCAGGGTGATTTAATGGTTCCCACAGATGTTATGCCTCAGTGCTCCCACTGACTGTCATTCTGTGTGTGTATGTGTGTGTGTGTGTGTGGGTGTGGGTGTGTGTGTGTGTGTGTGTGTGTATGTGTGTGTGTGCGCTACATCACCAGCTGAATTTAAAGGTTGTTTTCAATTGCCAAGAAAAGCCGAGCCTTGATTGCGTCTTATATCAGACGTCTTGCTTGTAAATGCTTCACGTGGCAGTCAGACGCTTTTGTGTGAGCTGACAGGTCCGGCCTGAGGATTCTGGGCTTATAGTTGACGCCATAAAATCAGGTCAGTGCTGCCGACTGAAATGAGATTTGATGGGCTCGTGCTTTATTTGCACTGCCCAGTTCCATAAAGGAAAGATTATTTAAAGTCCTTGTTCCCTTTTGCATCAATTTGCCTATAATTATAATTGTGTTTTCAATATAAGCCTGGTCTAGCTATGCTATTATAGACAGTGATTGGGGTGAAGAGTGAGTGAGAGAGAGAGAGAGAGAGAGAGAGAGAGAGAGAGAGAGAGAGAGAGAGAGATAAAGGGGAATAGATGGAGAGTGAGTGAGTGGGAGAGAGAAAAAGATAAAGAGACATAAATGGAGAGAGCGAGTGAGTGAGAGATGAAGAAATGATGTGTAGTGAGAAAGAATGTATTCGAGGAAGATGTAGAACGTGTGTGTGTGTGTGTGTGGGTGTGGTGTGTGTGGTGTGTGTGTTCGTGTGTGTGAGAGAGAGAGAGAGAGAGAGAGAGAGAGAGAGAGAGAGAGAGAGAGAGAGACAGTGAGAGTGAGATAAAGTGTGTTTTATTGGTTATTTAATGACATTTATAATGTACACACAGTATTGACATGCCACTTGTAGAATCTTGCTTCTCCTGTTCGCTGGGTTTCCCTCTCTTTTCACAAAGCTGCTGATTCACTTCTACGTGCCAGAGACCGGAGACAGATCCACTTCATCATGATCCAAACGTGTGGAGCCTGGCCATGCTGGGAAAGTTCTGTGCTTTGACTTTGCTGTGGAAGACTCAGTGTCGGGGCTTTAGGAGACGAGTGACTGAGATGTGGCTGGGTGGTTTCCATGAAAGGCCAAATGGTTCAAGGACTTTCATTTTTGTATAGTATTTTTTTTTGCTTTATGATGAGCTTTTTAAATCACTACAAGTGATTCAACATTGGGATTGGACTGAATTTGAATTGAAGCTACTGTCTGCTGTTTGTTTCATGTTCTGACTGTCACATCACCTACAAAACACTAACATATCACAGCCATTTAAATGTATTGACTTGTGTGTGTGTGTGTGTGTGTGTGTGTGTGTTGTCGTTCACATGTGTGTTCTCCAGCACCCCTCATTTCTTTTGAAAAGACTGGATTGTTCTTAGTCTGGATCATTAAGCCAATATCTGCTACTGAATTTTTAAAATCATAATTAGGGAGGATCCTTTAAAAGGAAAAACAAATGATTTACATATGTTTGTACGTACTACCAATCTACAAAACAGGTAGTCGACGTTTACCATCGTCTGTTCGCCTCCGAGAGTGACGTTGGTCGTGATAGTTTTCGTTTACCACACCGTACAATCAACGCATGCGTAAAATTGCTTAAAACAGGAAGTCGTTTATTTTCAATGAGAGTTCAAATTTCACTGAAAGATTAAAGTAAAATATATATTATTTTTATTTTATGTTCATCAGGAATTAAATGATGCACATGGAAATGTGGTCCTGAGATAATTACAATGTTTTTACATACTGTAACTTAAAATACTGGTAATACTGTATATAAGCAATTTAAATCTAGCTAGTTATTCTGAACCAAACAGCAATTACCTGTTATAACTCCACAGACTAAATGGCAAAAATAATTGTCCATTTCTTAATTTTTTCCTCATATATAATAATTTATAGTCTGAAAAATGTCCAGTTGAGTTAGTTCTCATCGCTCATCATCAGCATTCACATGCCTTTATTTGTCCTCTCTTCTACCTGCTCTCTGTTTGATCACGTTCATCACCTCATCCATTACATGCCTCTCTTCTTCTTCTCTCCCCCCTGCAGTGTGGCCGGGACGCAGAGAACTTTGACCGCTTTTTCACACGCCATCCTCCGGTTCTCACCCCTCCAGACCAGGAGGTCATCATGAACCTCGACCAAGACGAGTTTGAGGGCTTTTCCTTCATAAACCCTGAATACCCTGCCATGGAAGCCCAGAGTTAAGGGCAACATCCCTCTAAACTAACCCACCCCTCCATCAACCCCTTCACCCTTCCCTTAAATGCCTCCATACAACCTTTGAATGATTATACGCCGCACAGCCCGACGTGTGTGTATGTGTGTGCGTATAAACAGTCAACATCAAAACTAACACCTATATTCTCAAGCATGCAATATCTCTACCGCCGCATTTCCTCGACTAGCCTAGCGGTCACCGCAACATCCCATCGAATGTTTGGACTGGCAAGGCCTTTCTGCTCTTTGGCCGTCTGTAGAGATTAGTAATCTGCTTCCTTGAATGTGGTTTGTGTTTGCATAGATCTCCACTAAACTCCCCGTCGGTTGTGTGTTTGCTCGTACGGACTCAGCCAATTGCACCGAGGTGCATGAACGACCCAAAAGGAGGTCTTCCTCCCAGCATTTGTGACCGTGATGTGGTGCCGGTTCGATATAGCTCCGGTTTTGCCTGTTTGAGGATGCAAACCGGATTGTTTTCTGCATGAGTCTTTCATATTGCTGTTCTTGGCTCTAGTGATCCATTTCTTCTTCTCTTCCGTTTACCGACTGACTTGTTTCCCCCCTTCCAGCATGAGTCGGGTTGACCTGCGTGTTCGGATGTGCTTTGGCTGTGGTAGTGATTCTTCTGTTCCCTCTGCCTGATCATCTCGCACCTTCTGCAACAGCGCTGGTCTCCTTTAGGTCCGCATGACTCCTGCAACTCAACCTTTCCTTGTTTAACACTTGACTCCTGATTACGGCGGGACCCAAAGGTCAGGCCGATTTCATCCAGAGGTATTTGACAGGCTTATTAAAAACCAACTACCTCGTCCTGGAAGCAACTAAATGGAAACGAGAGAACAAGTGCTAATATCAGAAATGACACCGCGCTGTAGCCAACATCAGCGAAGATCCACGGGCCATATTTCACAGAAGCTTCAACCGGATGCGTCTTTCAAACGGCCAGCGCTTCTCATCACTGTTACGGTTTGCAGTGACTAGGAGATGAATCACTGGTGAGAAAGACGGGGAACCGTCCGCGGGATTTAATTGAGATAACTGGCAGGATTGTGCTAGAACAAATTAGTAGTAGTGCATTGATGTAGTTCCGTACGGATTTACTGCGCTCGAGTGATTCCATCCAGAAGCGTGTCGATAGAGATCCGCCTCGTGGTAAAACGCCAAACTTGCAGTCTTGCTGGCAGAAGACGAGGGCGAGAGGAGGAGAGCGTAACGATGAGTCACTCGCAGGGCGATGGGAAGGCGTATCTTGGGAGACGAGGTAGTTTGGGCATGTAAACATTGCTCATACGCGACACGAAGCTCATGATGCGACATGATGTGCTGTTAATTGGGACGAGTGCACTGGTCAGCAACTTTAATACAGTGTCGGGGTGACGTTCGGACCGCTCTACTGGGGGACCCACTCGGCTTTAGTTGAAAATGTCCCCGTCCGCCATTGCAGACACACACTCCCCATGCGGAATCAATAGCGTATCTCTAAATGAAACCAGAAAGGCCACAAGACGCCACACATTCCTAGAAGGAGGTCGGATCCTCTTTGACAGCAGTGTTCGGCTCGCTGTGTGACTCCAGGCCACTGGCTTTTATTGGAAATCACTGGAGCTTCATATCATGACCTCAGCATTGGCTCTCAGTGAAGGAAAACCCCCCTCGGAAGGATTTCTCACGTGGTGAGAGTTCCAGTCTTACTGCTGGAGAACGTTGGGAGTTAACTCAAGGGAATGTATTCCAAGCATGTCTTGACTGCCAAACTAGCGGAATTACGTGTGTGTGATCAGGAAATACCAGTGTCAAATATTTCTATATGTGTATTGGTCAGTATTATGGAGGAACATGGAATCTAATATAAGGCTAAGATTCTGTTTTTTTTTTCCTTCTAAAATTATATACATGTGTATATATATGCATATATACACATATATAAATCCACCTTCTGCATGATTCTGAGTGTAAATTCACCATATCAGACATGTTTGCGTAGTACATTTGCGAGTGCTCTTGACCTTTCTGCGCTTTCGTTTCATCTCGGCTTCTATTTTGTGCCAAAGTATTTTCCTCGGGAAAACATGACAAATCCTAGGTAGATTGAAATAAAACTGGAAACTCAAAGACCTTCTGTTTTGTTGTGCTTTGTTTTTTTCACAGTCTTGGAAATGACCTGTATTTTTTTGTGCGATTCTAAATATTGCGAAACGGTTTGAAAGATTGAAAAAAGTGTCGAACTATTCCGGATGATCCCGTGATTGACGTCGTTTTTTTTTTTTTTTCTCTCGTTTCTGGAGATCTCGACGGAATCGTGTCGGTTCGCTCGGAGCGGCGCTGTGTGAACTTGATCGGTGGGCCGCACGTGCCCACGCTGAGCTCTGCATATTTCACGCCTGCCACATATCATGCGAACATTTCATCTCGTTCCACGGCCATTCAACGAGAGGCGTTTATCGAAAAACACGCGAGTGGGTGAAAAACGTAGAAAACGACGGCTTTATATCTCCCGTGGACGGGAATGTTTGCTTGAAATCGTTCACCGGGCTCTAAAGTCCTGTCAAACTTTGTTGTTTCTGGCTTATCGGGCGATACGTACAGTTTAGACTTGCTGTTAATTAAATCTGAATGTCGCAGCCTCAAATTGAATGAGTCGGTTTTCACGAACTGTTCGCGGCTTATCAGCGGAAAACAGGTCAGCGTTTGATACCGCTGTTCTCTTCTTGCGCTGACATCAGCTCGCAGCTAATCCGCTCTTTTATAGAAGCCTCTCTGCCTTAGTATCCCACAAAATTACCGAATCACGATTGGAATTAGCCTGGGAAAAGAGCACCTTGGATATAAAGACGACCTCTCTCTGCTGTTTTTCCTCCTTCAGTTCAGAATCTCCATTGTGTTTCGTTCCTCTGGACTTTTTGTTGCACCACAAAACATGTGTGTGTGCCATTACATGTAAAAGCTATAATAATCCCATGATGCTAACTGGGATTAGCTTCTGTGAGTGTCTGATGCCTGTTCCTTTACCCTTGTTCTCTTCATCTTGCATCACGGCCTGTGCATCTTCTCATCATCTTCCTCCACAGATTTCTTCTCCATCCACAGAATGGCACTGGCCTTTACCAGCAAGGCATAGCATGGATTTCTCCATCAGCCTAGAGCGTTTTAGACACTTCATCATCATCATCATCATCATCATCATCATCATCACTCATTCCTAAATGGTGACGTAGTTTTAGTTGGATGCTGTTTCTTATGCATGTTTCTTATGTTCTATTATGCCGTTTGATGTGGTTCTATCGTTCATTTTTTCTGCTGGTACCATACACCAATGGTTATCTGCTTTTAGGTACTTAAAACCTATCTAATTATATTGGAAATCAATTCTTGGTTGAATTTCAAATATTTGTGAATATGAATCATTATTATAAACGATCATTTCCAGTTAATCGTGACACCGGTTAATCAGACCAGCTGCTTAAACAAATACTAATACACATGCTTAATATTGTCCACCTAATAGGACCTAACATTTGCTTAACTGAGCCAAAAAGGGAATTGAGAGAATAGGAAGAATAATGCACAAGTTGCCTGTGCAACTTAAAGTAGAACTTTAAAGTCTTTGAACACACCACGTTTCATCCGTTTCTGACTGATCTGGAATCAGCCAACACAAAGTGAACAACTCGCCTCACAAACCCAAGATTACGGGAATCGACTCTTTTGATATTCACTAAATTGAGGTTTTTTGATCACCAGTCCAGTTAGTCAAAATTAAGTTTATAATAAAGCAGCTAATCAGAGAACTCTGCTCAATAGAATCAGTTAAGTTCAACAGTTAACTAATGCAAAATTGGTAGTCCGCTGTGACTTTTACTCCAGTTACATAATTAGAGTCAAGTTATCACTTACCGAGCAGTTTTTTTACTTGTTACTACTGCGTTGTGACTATTTACATGCGATTCTGAGGTAAAACTGCGTCTTATTCTTATTTTGACAAAGAACCAAAGAATAATACTGATACGATGATCAAGGTCATGGCAACACTTTTCTACGAAAAGTTTGAAATATTGATGCTATCTGATTCTGATGAGTAAAAATAAAGCACTGGATAATGGTCATCAGTACCACCCCAGATAATCGACGCACTCGCTCTGGATGCACATGAGTTTAGCAGTCAGTTTGTGTTTTGGATGCTGACAATTCCATGCCAATGTTCCTCTGAGCTGTTTGGCTCTCGAGAGCCCAGGACATGTTCAGTAGTGGCCATCTCTCTGGAGTTGTGGCTTGTGTGCTTCGCTGTGGTGGTGCTGTGGTGTGCGTGAACCAGCCCATGGACCCAAAAGGTAGGAAATGTGCTTTTGTTGTCGTATCATATATCTTCTTCCTGTCTACTTTGTTCTTCCTGTCCGGGGGTGTTTTATCTGTGTGCAAGGTGCCAAGAGTTCTCAAATGCTCTTTTGGACCCGCTGTGTCTTCCAGCTTTCTCTCGTTTGATGTGAGCTGCATAGCAATGTTGGAGTCATACATCTTCTTTGTGTCTGTGATCCTGACTGTTTATAAATCCTTCTTGACGGGCTTTGACGGCAACCTCATCTTTCTCTCCGTGTCTTCTTCACCCGAAAGCTTGTATATGCTTCTATCTGTTCTCTTCTCTTCTCTCCAAGACTCTCTGTCCATTGCCTGGGAGATTTTAGTGTTTTAATGGGATTGATCTGAGAACATTATGATAAAACTGTCACATGCCTGTTGGTTTACACACGTCAGGTCTCATGGAAAGGTTAATGATGTTTATGATTAAGATTTTTATTTGACTTCAAGATTCTTTATGTGACTAGTGATTTTCATAGGACATTTTTTTTTTTATTCAAATAAACCTAAATTGGTATAAAATATATAAAAACAAAAAAGGATCCTTTCATAAGGTGATTTAATAATTTTATAGACCAAAAGCGTCTTATATACAATTTTTTGAAGTTCAAATATGGCACAAAAATGGATATGCATTTCAAGAATCATTATCCGTATATATATATTAAAACAATATCAATCGTTTAAAAATGACAATTATTTTAACATACTTTCAGAAAATCTTTTTTTAAAAATATCCATATTAACAAAATTTTTTGAACATGCTGAAAAATAAAAAGCGTAGAATTTCAAGGTTCAAATACTAATGCATGTTTTTCCCACAAATATAGATATCAATTTTAAGAATTATTATCTGCATGAAGTATCACAGCAATATCAATTGTTTAAAAATGTCATGCTTTCAGAAGAAAATAATTTAAACATAATTTTTCCATCCAAAATAGTGATTTTTAGCCACCGTCTCTATTTAATAGCGCTGGTAATGACTCCAGCTAAAATTACAGCATCGTATCGACTTCCACTCAAGGACAAAAAATCAGCTCCCTTATCCAATTTGTCAAGATAGGAGATATCAGTTTGTGCGTTTGTAAGGTTTGTAATATTCGCAGCTTCCCGTTCTGCTGATGCCGAGCATATTGAGCGCGGACCCTCCCCCAGTGCGCCTTTCCTTTGCCTTCATGGATTTACATTGCCAAGCAGTGCATTAACAATGTCTAGCCCCAGAGAAGCCCCTCTCTTCCCCTCTCCCTCTCTCTCACACCTTATGTCACATTCCCTCCATCCCTCGCTCCGCTTCTCTGACCCACCTATCCCTCCTTACTCTGACTCGTCCTCCCACTCGGAGTGTGTGTGTGTGTGTGTGTGTGTGTGTGTGTGTGTCTCCCCTCGGGCGGGCTGGCACACAAGGCCACAGCAGCAGTGGCGCAGCGGAGAGGAATTCTCCCAGTAAGAACAGGCCTGTGGGCCTATCAAACCGTCTGCCCCTTTCATTTAGACGCGCTCACAGAAAGAGAGAGACGGAGATGTACAGTCAGAGAGAAAGAGCTTCATCAAAGCATCATCATCGTTTCAGCAACGGCGGTCAAGAAAGACCCCGTCTCTTCCGCTTTAAATTTACTGTAAGTCACTGTAAGTCCAACCGTCTACAGTACTAGAGTCGCGCAGGCCACAGTGTGTACGACCACTGTAATTGGATATTTAAGAGTCCGGTTGCTGAAAGGTGAGAAAATAAAAAGCGCTCGCAGATATTTGACGTCCTTCCGAGACGTTTGAACTGTAATTCCATCAGTTCTAGTTGTAAATCGCTTTCAGTGGAAGCATCAACTGAACATGAATAATCCTACCAACCGATGTTTCTGCTGAAGTAATGGAAATCTGCAAGTCACTAACTGAGATTATGGAATTTATACCACATTTTTGGCCGTAATCACACACTTTTTTCTTTTTCTTATTTTATTTTTTTTGACAATTATTTTTATTATTTTAGTTTTGAAACTATTAATCGAAAGCATATGTCAATTTCAAATCTATTTAAGTATTTTTTATAGGTGTGAAAAAATCCAAACGGCTCATTTCCAAATCGCCCAGTGCTGCTTTTATTTAGCAATTTAGTGCTTTAAAGTAACAATAGTGGAAATACACAATGTCTTGATATCTAGTTATAAAAAAATAAAAATATGCCTATATCTAGCAATTTTGTTTAAGAGCGACCGCACAACACAAATGGTAGATTTGATGTGTGCTGTTTAATGTGTTTCTTCCTCACGTATTCATTCGGGAAATCACTGCGCACAATATCTATACAATATCAATTCTAAATATGAGTGAGCGGCTGTAATTGTGAGTAAAGTGCTCTTTCTTGCGTTTGATTTCTGAACAAAACTTTTCTCTTCCTCTCCAGAGAAACAGCCGAGACACCTGCAACTTTGACCGGGAATTCACCAAAATGGCGGTGGAGCTGACGCCGACTGACAAGTTGTTCATCATGAACCTGGATCAGGACGAGTTCCTGGGCTTCTCCTACACCAACCCGGAGTACTCCATGCCCGCTCAGGGTTAGAGCGCAGGCTGCTGGTGGTGTATCTCTGTCTGCCTGGATGTGTGTGACATGTTCGCTCAGGGTTGTGAATGCTCACTCATGTTACCGTAACTGGATTTTACCAAAGGGCTTAGGTAGAGCACGTGCTGGAAGGTCGGGAGCGTTTCCATTGGTGCAAAATCCCATCACTCGCTCGGTCTCCAACGCACGAGATCAGACAACGTATTTGATTTTTCTGCGCTTTCCCAGGGCAGTGTCGCGCGATCACACGTTAGACGGCGTAACGGCAGCCTATGCAACAAACGCGGAGCCAACACGACTAACCCCAAGCCAACAATTTGAAAAACAACAATTCCGCCTTCAATTATTTATTTGCAGTTCATTATTTTCTCCCCCGTTCGGTCCCTTCTTGAGTGAGCTTTCCGCTGAGCTAATGTTTAATTCACCGGCTTAAACCCATTATGCCTCTGTAAACCGTCGAATCCTGGTGGAACGCGGCTTCGCCATTGTGACTTTCAGTAAGGCGTAATGAACGTTTTCAAAAATAAATGAAAAGCAAAGGTGGTGGCGGAGTGGAGAAAGTCATTATCGTTCATAATGCCGTATTTCAGGAACGATTCATATCGCCGAGTTTGGAGCGGCTGGAGATTTGTAGAGTAACTAATTCACATTTCAGTGTGCTTGAGGACACGGATTAGGAACGGCAGAGTAGATCAAACGCAGTCGATCTCGTCTCGCAATACCGAGTTCATATAGTACATAACCGTGTATCTATGCACCTTGTAGGAAGCGGCGCACGCAGGATGGGACGATGCTTCTCTTGCATGATCGCAATAGTTTAGGCGTAATTCTTTTGGTCGTGCGTATCTTATCGTTCAGACTAAACCACTCCATTCATTCCCGGAGAAGAGGTGCGGACATTTCTCCATTGACTCGCGGTACATTGGCAATAGGATTGGGATGTAGGCCTGGGTGTGAGCACTGCCGACCCCTAGACTCTGTGTGTAGAACGGAACTAAGCACTTTGGGAATCATATCCTAGCTGTTCCGACCATTAAAAGCAATTAAGGGTGCACACGGATGGCTTCATCTTCCGGTTTGTTCTTATCCTATTAGTCTTTACTTTTGAAACTTGTGAGCATGTTTGGACTATTCAGAGCAGTGCAATAGGTCGCCAGAAGACGCTGGTGGAACTTGGAATGAAACGGACTTTGATATTAGATCCACGTGAATGGATAAGCAGGGCTGGATTGATCTGTTCTACCTGCTGTAGTGGCGTGTGTGTAGCCGTGCCGTCTCTGTGAGGTTAATAGTTGCCGTGTTTTGATTGGACTCTGTGTCTCTTGACTTCATCTTATATTCGCCGTGTGGCTGGCCGAGACCCATCCACGCCGGAGAAAAATCCAAGGCGCGTATTGATCGGACAATTAAATCAAAAAGAGAAATATAACACATAAATCAGTGGATACGGCGCAGTGTGCGGCGGCCTGAGGTGATTTAGACGGAACGTTTTATGGGCTTAAAGGCGCAGAGTGTCTTTCCTAATCGCCGGCGGAACGGTTTATGACTCTGATGCAAGGAAACGAGTTCTCGGACTCCATAAACATGTTAATACTGGACACAATGTAAACCATTAACCTTCTTTATGTACTTATAAGAGAAGATGCAAAGTGTTCTGGTTATAATACAGATATTCAACACAAACGTGTTGGTTTTGTTTATTGTGTGTGTGTGTGTGTGTGTGTGTGTGTGTGTTTTGTGTTTGCTGGGACATTTCAAAGTACAACATTGAGATTATTTGTAGAATATTAAGCAAGATTCAACTATTCTTGCTTAATATTCTTCTCTTCACATTAACGTTCCCAAAGGAACAACAAAACACTTTAATCTTGTTATTCACGATTGGCAAATTTTGAACCCGGTTCTGGTTGGTTTGGACTGATGTGAAAGCTGCAATTGTGCTCTAGTCCTGATCAAATGTCGACCCAAACAAACATACTTTACCTGATAGATCATTGGTCATATTTGTGGAAGATTACCATCTTATAGTTTTGCTAAATTAATCCACATCTCATCTTAAAGTTACTATGTTGTCTGTAAAGCAGTAACATATTTTTTCCAGCAACTCCGTACCTCATTTTCAAACTATTGATACAAATTAACAATCTAACAAGCGATATTTTCCGCACATCAATCCTGTCCAATCAAAAAGCAAATTAGGAAATGCTTTAAATGATACAAAGTGGGCGTTTTTTGGATTCATAATTATTAGCAATGGCAGAAATAAAACTAAACAAGCAAAAAACGGCAGAAAATTTCTACAATGTATTTTTGTTGCACTTGGTCCAAACCAAATGAACTGAACTAAATTTCAATTGTTTCATTTGCAAGTCTAAAACCAAATGGATGGTAGTAAACGATAACTCAAATGGTAACTTTGTAAACATGATTTGCAGGGGAAAAAAAATCTCACTTATTAAAGGTCAAAAGTGTCTCCTTGGTTAAAACGAATCTGCATTGCAAATGTAACGCGGCCCAGTGATACACACACACTGTTAAGTGCTCTTGTGTGACTCATACCAAGTGTATACGGAGCATGTGAGACACTGCGGCTCCTCCGAGTGTTTTGCTTAGCGGAAGATGCTATCTGCCAAAAAAATGTCCCATCTTATCAGCCGCAGAAATTCATGTTTGGGAAATGAGATGATGCCACCAGAGTCATTGGGCAATCTGTGGACGCAAATGATTCCCTCGACCCGTCATCACTCCGAGCTGACTTTCACCTCTCAAGAATCCTCTCCACCTGGAGATACCACCGAGTAAATAAAGATTTTACTTTCTCTAGACGCCTCACGCCATCTTGGTTGGTCGCTGTCAGACTCGGTGCTGAGTTAGCACCGGCGCTTTAGCTTTCATTGTGACAGCTAATGAATTTATTTGCCTTTGACAACAGCTCATTATGTGCCTGAAAGGCATTTTCTGAGACTGCTGTGTTCTGATCTTTTTCATTCTCTACTTGTTTTCTCCCTTTGGAGATCTTAAATCCAATTAAAATCATCCCCCATGACAGAACATTCCGTCAGAAAGACTGAGGTTGGCCTTAAAAAATAAAAAGGAACATATGGGCGAGGACAGCCAGCAAAGTAAAGCTTGCTATGGAATATTAAGATTCATAATGACTGCATCCCACAAGTCATTTATCAGCGCACCGTTTCCAAAGGAGGCCCGAGCATCCTCCTCACTCACGCCTGGATCCAACTCAAGAACGGAGAAAAATACCCGCCATGAGTCTCAACAGCCACCTTGTCTGCCATTGGCTCCTACCTTATATATTTGAATGTAGCCACTGTGGAGGACTTACCACCACGGCCCCCTATATGCCTCTAATGGGCCCTTAGAAGCACCCTACAGTCAGATTGAGACACCAACAGACACGCCCCGTCCTTTTTTGTGCGAATAGGGCGTAATTAAAGCAGGATGGAGTGCGGAGTGCGTTTTTAATGTGCATTATATCCAGGCGGCGCTTTCCCTCCCTCTTCTTCCACCCCGTAAATGCCCCTCAATTCTCCCAGCGATTCCCCGTGCGGTGAGCAAACAAACCAAGAAAAGCTGCTATTGATTTGAATTCGTTTTGTTCTTCTTCAATTAGTGTTCGCTTCCCGCGCTGTTTGTTCTCGCTTTTAAAGAAGAGCCCTAATTAACTGCAAAACAATTTGCTCCCGCGCACACGGCAAACGGCAAAGCGGGGATGGAAATCCGCTCGCACCGGAACATTCTGAAGAGAGACTCGACAGAAGCCTCGCACTGACTTCTTTACGCTCAACTCTTTGAATTATTAGGGGGGAAACATATGACAGAGGGATTTATTGGATTCGGTTGCAATCATCTCTTTTGAGACCCTTGGAGGTGGGAAATGCTTATTTTTTACGTTTTCTTTTCTTTAATTGTGATAAGTGCCCAGGCTGTGCTGTATTATAGAGGTAGAAGCGTTTAAAAAGCAATCTCCTGTTTTAATGAAAACAAGCACACAGACCTGCGCAGCTCTAATGAAGCCGGGAGAGTTATTACTGGGCCTTCAGGGATCTTCACTCGCTCTGTGAAGTCTCATGACGGAGGAGAGAATCTGCGTAGATCACCATTCCGAGCTGGACGGAGGAAGAGCCAAACCAGGAGTTCCACTTCCCAGCTGTTTCGCTGGAATTTACATCTTCAACCAAAGCATGAGAATATTTGCTCACGTCGTCTCCCTCAGGTATGATGAGTCCAGATGGGCAAACGCTTTCCAAAACGCAGTGTTTTACAAAGCGAAAGATTAAGACTGCAAGCAAGTCTGTCCACTGCTCCGGGTGTGTGTGTGTGTTTGCTCCACTAGGTGCGTGTAACTTCACTATGTTTAAATGCTGAACACAATTTCGACATGGACCCTAGTGGCCATATTGACCAAACTCACTCAAAGCGCTAAACAAATAAACCATAAAAAGCATATTAGACTCATAAGATGCATCAGACAATTCAGTGTGATTTTTATTTTCTATTCACATTCTGATCACACTTCCATCCCCATGGATTTTCCCCTTCCACTTGCTTTTCATGCCATGATCACAAAGCCACTGAAGAGATTTCTACCTGGACTGAACGGAGCCTGCTGCGCTTTACTCAACCTCGAAACACAGGGGATTTGCGTGAGCTGTAGATGGAGGGAAAAGATTCTTTCCGGTGTTGTGATCAGTGATAAAACATCTGGGTTGCTAATTACAGGGAACTCCAGAACTGATAATTACTGGTGTTTTTATAGGGGGTCTAGTTCATAACTCCCAAAACGATCCCACAAGAGAATAGCAATTACCCCGACGCTCAATCACTGGTGATATTGGAAAGCAACCTGGAGCTCTTTGAGTTCTAAAAATGCTCCTCAAACACCAAACTTCAAGCTGGAGAATTCTAGAATGAGACATTTCTCATCACAACCTGCAAGACTTTTCTGAAATTATTTACAATTTTCCAGTGTGTCTTTCATAATGTCCCAATGAGTGACCCAAGAAAGGAGACTTGTTGAAATAACTAAACGGTTTAATCACAACCCAAAAGTTTGTGAATACAATCTACTGTAGGGGTGGACTCTCGTTTGTAGGAGTCAAAATATCAGGATGTGCTAATGTGGGAAAGTACAACCACAAGAATTACACAGGTTACATATTATACCAATACACAAACTGTAACCCCATTATAAACACACATTAGTCAAATAAGCACATATAGAATATCACAAATACGTATTTATTGTTGTTCTGTGACAGCAGGTCGTGCTGAGGAGGCTTCATCCATTATATAAGTGTCCTTTCATCCCCGTGTGAACTCACTGTCTCTCCTCTCTGTGTCAGAGCCTGTCACTCACGTTCACTCGTCTTATCTACGGCCTTCTCACCCCAGACTGCCCTTTCTGTCCATGTCCCACTCTCTGCTTGGTTATCAGGCGTCTGCATCGCATCGGTGAGAGGTTTTCCCTCACTTCTCATCTTGACATGTGTTGTGCTGCTGAGGGGATGATTCCAAACATTTTGCCTGAATCCTTCCAGCTTTCATCGGTTTTGATGTTCCTTTCTTTCTTCAGCATCTTATGCAGAATAAAAATGGCTCATTATTGTCACATCATCGCAGCCTTTAGTCATTTAGAAGTAGCAGAGGAGACTCTGGGATACTGGATGCCGACGAACCTTCAAGACGCAGAAATTCCTCCGAGATGGTGTATAATCTGACAGCTTTTTCATCTGATCCGTTAGGCGTCACGGAGCCGGCTTCTCCGAAATTCACTGTATAACCAACTGAAAGCAACTATAGTAAATAAAACCTCTTCTCTGGTCAAGATATAAAACCTAAATATAGCTGAAAGAGGCAATGACGGGTTTGAACTTTTTATGATGTGTGTCGAAAAGAAGAAGCTACAGTAAAAGAAGCAAGTGTAAAGAATATGGATCGCATACAATAAATGTGCAAGTATTTGTTTACTGAACAAAAAATGAGGGAATAATGCGATCCGACGAGGACAAACAAACAGTATGTACAGTTTGTGTATAATAATCCAAAAACAAACCACTTATTGTTTTAACAATATGGATTACTATTTAAATTATAAAAAATATATAAAAACTTTGTTATGTTAAGTATAATAATTAATTAATCATCTATATACTATATATTATTCTTATATAATAATATTATAATTACAGGTTTTGGTCCAAACGGCTTGAACTCCTTATGAAAGCATTAAATTAGAAAAATGTACTTATCTTTTGGTCTCACACACACACACACACGCACACACGCACACACACACACACACACACACACACACACACACACACACACACACACACACACACACACACACACTGTATGCATACAAGTGTGTTTATGCACAAACATATTATATACGTATCAATAGACATAAAGACCAGCAAATTGGTTATATAAGTAATGATCATACTTTGCCAGTTTGCTGATTCATCAATACAAACCAAATAAACTGCTACTTGAGAAACAAAGCGAAAGAGAGAGAAAGAGAGTCAGTGAACTCTTTTTTTCCCCTGTGCTCCCAGTCTGTGTAGATGTAATGAGCAGCGCTGGAGTTCTGCGCCGCTCCGGCCTGTGATGCTCCATTGCACCAGAGGCTCTTCAGAAACATCATCCATTTCAGCTGACAAGGATGAATTTGAGCAACACAGAGGAGCATGTGTGTTTTGTCCAGGGTCAGTGCGATTCACAAATGATGACAGACTATGTGAGTTGATATCCAAAACTGCAGTAGCTCAGGACCAAAACTGGGTGTGTGACCCTTGGAAAGATGAAGATGAATCTGGGAGCTTCGTGATGGGAATTATTTCATCTGGACCTGGTTCTGTTGATGTTCGTCTCCCGCGTGTTGTTCTAATCTCATGCTCAGCATTAAGATGTGGACCACACGTGTGATCACATGTAATCTGCTCGGCGTGTTGACTCCGCGGGCCTTTACCTCGCCGCTACCTGTGGCTTTATTTATCATGTGCACTCCACAGTGACTAAAACTACTTTACAAGCCATAGCACCGAGTTAATGACGGATTCGGACAAAGGCACCTACCCAGAGGCTTCTAAAAATAATTACCCGGGTGCATGCAAAGCCATTTTTGTCTTTTCTTATTAATTATGACATTACTGCTATTATTAAGGCCAAACGTGCTTTAACGGTTGGGCTTGTTGTGGTGGTACGGTGGCGAACCCAGTAAAGACATATGTTCCTTCTATGGAGTTTGCATGTCCTCTCCATGTTGGCCTGGGTTTTCTCCGGGTCTCCAGTATCCTCCCATAGGCCGAACAAACTAAATAAAAAAAGTCTTTACAGTATTTGGATGGATATTGCATCACATGATGCTTGATGTATCTTGAATGTAACGATTAAAAAAGAATTACAATATTTTGAAGTATCTTGCATAATCGTAATAAACTTAGCAGAGACTTCTTGGATAATCACATGGTTATACACGTGGATAATTACAGTGTCACAATTGTCCAAAAATTCCGCTATTTGTTCCATCTTTGGAAAAGCAATAGTTACTGATGTATGAAACAAACTTATTTAGGAAATGACACAGATTGGGGAAAACGGTATTTCTGTTTAAATGTGAACGTCATTGGTTTCTTAACTGTTCCTGAACAACTTCTAGCATTTTAAGTTTAAACGTTTTTTTTCCGGTTGGTCATGATTGATTAATCTCATTTGGATGTGTTTTTGTACCAGAGACAGCTCCCTGTGACCCAGAAATTGAAGAAGAGATTTACAAGAAGCCTGGAGTGTGAGTGTGACCATCTGCCGAGGATGAATCTCAATATCATTCTATTTTGCCATTCGGTTCCTTCTTCCTTCCACTTCCTCACTGGCTCTTCTTCAGCCTCAGTCACTCTTCATTTCTGTCTTACTGAACTTTTCCTCCGCTCACATCTTCTGTTTGTCTCCATACTAATGGAAAGAGAGAGTTACCTGCACTGGGTCCTGCTTCTTTGCCTCTGCCTGAAGTAATTTCTATGCTAATGAGACTCTCAATAAGATAAGACAGTTTGCAAGGGCTGCCTCTCCAGCGCAGACTTTATGATGAGAGGGGTTGCCGGCTTTGCCCTCTGTGTCTATCCGTTCATGCGGATATTTATCTTTTATTCATTCACTTTCATTCAGATTCTGTCGGCTTAACAGTTTGTAATGTTTTCCCCCCCTGTCTAATGGCATTAGGCGCTGCAGAACAATGTCCGAGATCATAGGCGAGGACTAATGGAGAAGCCGTCATAGTCTGTCCTCCCCGTGTTGGTCGACACAGCGCCGTCACTTATCGCTTTCTGCGTACCTGAATCTATTAGAACTCAATTGTGTGCAGTCGATAACTGGGACACGATGCTAAAACGATTGCTGGTTTACACGATGCTGAGAACCACCGCTGATGCTCATTGGTCGAGTTCTCGTCATGTGACTCGTGTTGGTATGCATGTGGAGGCCGAGGTCTTTGACGTTCAGAGGGATTTTTGTCTGCCACAGAAGATTAAAAGGCGTTTAGTTTGCGGTCCCATAACGAAACGGTTGAAAGGAGAATTTTAATGAACTGTAATGAAATGCTGATATAATGAGAAATGGGACAAATATCTGTGAAGAAGAGAGCCACTGTTCTTCAAAAGAGAGGCTGCGTGGCTTGTTTTGTGTCATCCAGAGAGAAAGAGAAGTCAAGAATTAAAACATCTGTCAGAAGGTCAGGAGCAGGGTCCAGAGTCCAGAGAACTGTTATTCAAAGCACAGAACCAATCTAAATTTCTAACAACCCCTGTGTTTCTAAAATGACCCATTAGATTTTATTAAAACATTGACCTACAGCCACAGAAATACTGTAAAAAAAACAACTGCTAAATAATTTAAGGAGAGAGAGAGAGAGAGAGAGAGAGAGAGAGAGTGTGTGTGTGTGTGTGTGTGTGTGTGTGTGTGTGTGTGTGTGTGTGCGTGCCTCAGTTTACTGTGTATAAACTATAGATACTGTAAATACTGTATACAGTACTCAATTTCTTTTCATATTTTAACAAAAAAGTTTTCTAATAATTATACATTGTATACATGGATTATACATATAATAATCTGTATATACTAAATATATGTTGTATATTATATTCTATTAAAAGAAGACATTTTATAATGTCATTACATAAATGTTAATGTCAAAAATCTAATTATCAATTAAAATAAACTACTTGAAAACAAGCAGACTGGGGGAACTTTAGATAAAGATGTCAGAAAATCACAATGGATGTTAGAGTTCATGATTTGAGTTTTCTTCAAAGACATGTTTTATTGCTGAAGGAAGGGATTTCTTGATTTTCTGTCGCCCTCAAAGTGGAGAGATCTTACTTCATTCCAGCGCCATCAGCGAGTGACACGGCTATGTGAACTGACCTTCATGCCACCGGCCCCTCAACATTAAACCTCACATCCCCATTTAAAGACAATCTGGAGCCCATTCACTGGCATTCATACAGTGCCAGATCAATCAAGCCCACCGCCTCAGTGGGAGACCACTGTGAATGAGAGGTTAAAGAGGGGATGTGAACAGAGGGGTTATCGTAATCACTTCACAGGATATGGCACATGGTGAACAAATGGATTCTTCTGGAAAGCTTGATGTCTTGTTATTGCCATGTTAAGGCTCGGGAGAAGCAGAAAGAAAAGCGCAGGCATTTTTCTTTACAAGATGGCTTCAAAATGATCACCATGTTTGTGCTGTACGGAACAATGCATCGCTTCTGGAATTGTCTGGTGAATACAATCAATACAATGCAACGACAGAGTTCAGATGGAGAACAGAAAGTTTTACATTGCCGCAACTGTTTCTTGATCCGTTGCCATATTGAGAAGAACTCCGTCCTCAAAGCAAACGCTGCTTGTGGCAGGAATAGCAGCGACGTGTTCATTATGAAGAATCTAACTAGCTTTGCCATTTGCATAGACAGTTTGTAGAGAAAAGTAGGTATGGCGCTTTCAGAGTGATGGAAATGCATGTGCCATGCTAAATGAAAGGAGGTGCTTGAGAAATCCCGTATCTCTGATGGTAATGGAGGGAGGCAGACTTTGATCTGATTTTCACAAGGTGCAGGAGGTGATGCGCCACATTAGGTGTGACACATGCAGTTTTCATCTGCTCATTTATTTCACAACTCGGCAAAATGTGCAAAAAAAAAAAAGTGCCTCAAGTGCTCTAAAAATAGACTGTAGAAAAGGATTTTGAAGACAGCAACTCTGAAGAGGTCAACTGATTGGCATTTGAACGTTTCATGCATGAAGTGAAGGCCTTCGACCAAAATGCATTCATCATCATTTTTTTTTGCCTTTTTACCATTTCTGGGTCACGGGTAGCTGGAGCCAATCCCAGCTACTCAGAGGCGGTAACACTCACTTGATAACAATGCGCAACACACATATTCACACTCTCACTCACTCCTCTGGTGAATTTTCCGGACTCTGATTCTTCTTGACTAGGGTAAGTCCAGAACTGAAAAGTTGTCTTATTACCTCAAATATCTATTTCTGGGTCATGTGGAGATCTGGATTTAATGGCATCTCTGGTCCTACTAAGAAATTCCGCCCAGTGCGACCTTTAATGCGAACATGCCATTAAACGTGGCACTATTCAAGAAATCCTTGCGTTCTCTCTCATCAAAACGTTTCATCTATCTGATTCGAGAGTTGGTTTCTTATGTTGAGTCACTTGATTTCGCCCGGGGTCTGTAAAAAACCTACATTTTATAATTGTAATGCCATCAACACATCCCGACGAATCCACTGATCTGTAAATCTCAACAGGATTTCCCATATAAGAAGGTCTCCGTTATGGAAATGATGGAGAAATGTCTGTGGCTCTTTAATGACGTTCTTGTTCTCCGGGGTCCGATTTTTCACGCATCGCTTCTCTCCCATATCTTTGCGCACGGAGGCCTTAAGTAGCACATTGGTTGAGCCAGGGGCGCTGTGCGGAGAGAAACTCCGAGATTAGACGAAAAGCTCCGTCCATTGAGCAGCAGCCAGGGCGCGGGCGCGCGCGCACTCTCTCCCCGCGCTCCGCTCCCTCCGTGGGCGGCGTTTCAAACGAGCAGATTCGGGAGGAACGTGGGAGCTGTCAGTGCTATAAGACACATTTGCGGGGACCAGCATCACCGCTGACAGCAATTACAATCGCTGGGATTATGCTAATTTAAGTGATGACTTTTTGATAGGTGCCTTTAAATCACGTCCGCTGCTCGTGTTTGAGGTGCACGCGGAGCTTCGAGAAACATGCTGATCGCGGAGCGGGATTTCGAACTCTTTTTGCTTTTCGGGAGGAACATATCGGATGCATCCCTGGAGACGACGGCGGATTAAAAAGAGACTGTTGATTTCAAACGCCATCCGGTGCCAGAGATGCGTTCCTCTTTTGGACTGGCCGGAGAAACACACTGACGCTCATTTATGTTGAACCACCCCGCTTGCGAAATGCTGTGATGCTGATGACTGACCGTTATCTCTCGAAGTTTTCTCCTCAGCCCAAAATGAGAAAGAAACAGCTCTCGTCTTAAGCGATGGAAGCGCTGTGAGGCTTAACTTAAGAAGAGGAGACTGCAACAGTGGTCCAGGCTTTTGAAGTGGATGCGAGCGAGCATGGGCTCCGCGCACCAGGCAGGCTTGGCGGATTTCTGAGACGGTCTGACAGACAGGCAGACACACACAAGAACCTTGTTTCGAGCCCCAATCCTGAAATGAAGCAAAATGTTGATGTGTGACAGAGGAGTCCAAATGCTCATCACCACAGTTGGCGCGTTCGCCGCCTTCAGCTTGATGACAATCGCGGTGGGAACGGACTACTGGCTCTACTCCCGAGGGGTTTGCCGGGTCAAGAGTAATAACGAGAACGAGACGAGCAGGAAAAACGAAGAAGTGATGACCCACTCGGGGCTGTGGAGAACCTGCTGTCTAGAAGGTGAGACCTCTCCTGCCTTCTTTCATTACGGCACAAGTTCTGTCTATCCGTCTGCCCGGTATCTCTCTCTCTCTTTCTGTCTGTCTCTGGCGTTCTGTCCATCTCTCTGTCTTTCTCAAGTAAAAACTATTGCTTTGAGTAGAAATCTGTATATGGTTCTTATCTCTGGTTCTTCGTGATTATGGAATGATTACTGCAGCTGCCATATTTCAAACGATCCGGTGTCTAATTGCACTATTGTCGTTGTAAAACTACGTTAGCCAATTATATTGATTACAGTGTAAATCTGCCAACATTATCATCTGTTGACACTAGCAGAGTTCATGTCGGTGCAGTAATTCACAGCAATAATAAACAAAAAATATTACAATTAAAAATTAATTACTCTCTACATGTACATTTTCTCTCTCTCTCTCTCTCTCTCTCTCTCTCTCTCTCTCTCACTCTCACTCTCACTCACTCACTCTCTCTCTCACTCTCTCTCTTCTCCACTTTTGCACACTCACACTCACCACACACACACACACACACACACACAAACTCTCTCAATCTCTCTTTCTCCCTCGTTCACTGTCTGTCTGTCTGTCTGTCTGTCTCTCACTTTCTCTCTTTACCTAGCTCACCCTTTCACTGCTTATTCCTACATACCTTTCCTACATCTCTCTCTCTCTCTCTCTCTCTCTCTCTCTCTCTCTCTCTCTCTCTCTCTCTCTCTCTCTCTCTCTCTATCTCTCTCTGATTGCTGGTGATAGCAAGCTCTGTGTTTTAACTTAAAAATGTAATTGTCGTGACTTAATCTTCAGTGAATGATGGCGACCTGTCGACTTGAGCAAGAAGACTTTATTTCACTCTTAAAGGAGAAATCAAAGTCAATTCAAACCTGAAGCCTTACGAGAGCACACTTGAACACACGCGCTCCGCATCCACAAAGCGCTGGAGGAGTTGTTTTTTCATTCTCTTTTCCTCCTTATCTGTCTTCGTTCCTTGCTTTTGTCCTCCAGACAGAGTCACTCTAATACAGTTTAGTTTTGGGCAGCCCTGACACTGCCTGACTGGAGTGGAATAATGTACTTCATAATGTCTTTTCAAACTTTGATTAATCTGCTGCCCCGGGGAACACGGAGAGGTGACATGACTGCAATGTGATGGGAAGATCCTCATCTTTAATTGAAAGGGATGGGAGCAATCCAATAGATGTGGCCATGGCAGATTACACAAATCCAGTGATTGACTTTTCAGTATTAATTTAATTGAAGTATATGTCACTGTCACCCAGTGCACCAGATACCCACTGCCATATTTCATCCCCTTAAATCTTCCAAGATTCTTGCGATTTATTTGTTCAATATCCGTCGGAGATTTTTCTTCAACCATTAAGTGGACACTTGATAATCTTGTTCAATATTTACTCATGCTTTTGAGACTAGAATAATTGGCACTTTTCTGGGTCACTTGCTTCTCTTGAATGACTGTATTGTTTTACTGACTTGGCATTATGTCATATTTTTTATATTCTATTTAATAGTAATAATCAATGTTTATTGTCAAATGATCTTTGTTATTTGATAAACAAATTAAGAAAATGAAATGTAATGTTTAATTAACTAACTGCATACATTTAACTACAAATATCCAACAACATCAACTGGACCAAAAAAATCTAATATTTTCTTTAAAAAAGTTTGTAAAAGTGAGTGTGTAGCGATGTTGCTTTATAGCAAGACAGCAGCTGTTCAAGTTCAAGGTCTTCGTGCTTGTGTGGGTTTCCTCCAGGTCTCCGGTTTCCTCCCCCTTGTTTTCAGGAGAATTTAAATCAGGAAAAATTGATCATAGTCGCTCTGTGATTGGTTGGCCACAAATCCTGGGTGTGTCCCAAAAATTCGAAAAATGGTTCAGAAAGTGATGAGAATTTTAGCTCATTTCCTTATTTGTTGAATTTCCAATTAAAACTTCCTAAAAATGTGAGAATATTATGGAAATTCAAGTGAGTTGAATAATTTGTCTTTAGTGTATAAACAACCTTTGGTTTGTAATTGATGACCGATATTATTGCTGTGTGTGGTTGTTCTTAGAGGTTTGATAGGATGATAATCAAGGTGAAAACCATGTATTATTGTGTAGCAATTGTAGCCTCTTGCATTTACTTCACCTTAGTAGCCAAAAAATGAAAAGCAATTCAGGTCACACATCTTTCTCCTCGAGCCTCCTGCATGACCAGCATCCAGGTCTGTTAATGCTCAGGAGAGAGTTCATCAAGTCCAGCGCGGTCTGCCGATATGTAAATGATTCCGTCTCTGCGGGAAGCCTGAACAACAGAGTTCCTGGAAAACCTGTGAACGGAAGCCATTCGGATCTGAGGGGCTTTAAGATTTGCTTACGACGAAGTTCAGTCAAGGTGGAATATGATTCAGCACGAGAACGTGATTCATTATTTACTTCCGTAGCTTCTCATTGACAACTATCAGAGATGCATTAAACCCTCATGTTCAGCTCAGGCTTGTTTTGGACTGTCATTTGTGTGTCAGCACGGTAATTATGCAACATGCCTGTGTAACGTTACTACGTTTCACTGATCTAAAACCCTCATTATTTTTATTCTGCAGCATTATATATTATACTATATAACATAATGTATAACAAAGTAAATATTTAGGGCTGAAGATTTCATCCATTCCTTTTGTCCATTTATTTTTAATCCACATCTCACGAAATGTAATGTCTGGCATTTGTGTAAAATACCTCACCAAAATGGCCTCGGTCAGCAACACACTGACCACAAACAGAGCCCGAGGGTCAAATCTACGGCACGGCGTGTCATCGGTGACACGGCGGTTCTGTTTGTAATAATAAGGGAACGCGCTGGCAGAACTTAACACTGGTTCATGTTCTGAATGGAGGTGTAAGACTAATGCAGTACATCCTCAAGTGCAGGTGGATCTCAGGGGAACGCTTTGGCCGTGCTCAGGATAAATGATGACCCTGGAACGCGTGAGGTGGGGAGGGAGGGAGGGAGCGAGGGAGAAGCAAAGCAGGGAGTGATGAAGAGCGACTCTTCCTTCCATGTGTGCACCCAAGCAAAGCCTGTCTCATACACTCTCATCACGCACACACATCTCCTTGGAAACCAGCCGCTCCCGCCTGCGAGAAAGGCCCACCGCTATAACACGGTACCTTCCCCCATCCTCAACCCTGCTTCCATCCTCCTCCTCCTCCTCCTCCTCCCAATGTTCACAAATACTTTAGAGGAATAAAAGGGGAAAAAAGCATGGAATGCACTTTAAACATGTGTCAAACAAGCTTGGAGAGATGTGTATGCATCACTAGACATTTCCACAGACAGACACTGGGAGTCATGGCTCGTGGGGTGGAACAATAGTAACTCTAACCACTCTCCTCATCGCCTGGGACACTTTATAGGCAAGTTTTGAGGTGTGAGTACAAGGCCTTGGAACAAAAGGTAGGGTTAACGCACACGGCTACGGCGGACTTCATTTATTATGGCGCGGCTAATGGAAGAAACTTGTCAGCACTTTGCAGTACATTGCCGAAATACGCTTTTTTTTTTATCAGTACGCCTGCAGAATTTTTTTTCATGGCCGTTTAAAGAAGAAGAGAAATTAATAATGAATGTTTCTTTGTGTTAAAACCCATTCAGTATAACAGTCAGATTTGCGACGGCAAACCTGACTGTTATACTGACTGGGTTTTAACACAAAGACATTTTTTTATTGCGTGGAGGCTTATGGTTAATAATATTACACGTTACGCAAGTCAAACTAATATTTTCAGAGCTCTTTTTGTCTGGTTTTGAGTTGTGTGAGAGCGGCATTGGCATTCCGGCCCATGAGCCTCTGAAGGCAACTCAGCCAAGTTGCACTTAAGGACAGTTCGGAAACTTCTGGAAAGTGTTGTATTAATATCTTATGCACAATCTATGATCTATCGATGGCAGTTTAGCCCTGTGCGCTCTGTGTTGTGTGTTGGGTACATGGCGTTCCGTGATGCAGGACCGTATAGTGAGTCACTGCTGTTCCAGGCTCCTGTCTATGATGCTGTCTCTGCCCCTGGCTGCGATGACCTTTGTGAGGCAAATTACTCTTGATAGATCCTCTAACAGCATTGGTTAGGCTTGCAAAAATAGCTCCCCGCATTCTCCACTGCGTCTCGGAGGCTCAGCAACCAGAGATAACAAAGTCGCCCTCCACTCCTGTGGGTCTGAGGGCAGGGGAGTGAGTCTGTGCCCTCCCTGGGTCTCGCACGGCTGAAATCGAGACTTTACCTTTGGTTTGCTAGACAAACTGTCAAATGGACCTGTTTCAGCTCAGCAACACGATCTGTGTTGCTTTTAAGGTCAGTTTGGTGGTCAAGATGAGAGGTTACGTGATGTCAATCGATTCACTTTTATTAAAAATAATTGCATTTTTCTCACCAAACTAATTGTGATTAAAAGACTAATTCTTGATATTTTGAGAATTTAGATTTAAAAACAAAACTAAATAAACTTTACATTTGACATGCAATATTGCATTCTTGATTGGAGATTCTTATACGTATATAAATCCTTTACTGGGAATGGTAAAGCAGCAATGGATACATACACACACATTTAAAAAGACATTAAATAAGCAATAAATAAAAGAATAATAATGACTATATTAAAATGTATCTGTAAAGTCCTTTTTTACTCTTATCTATATTTATTTGCATATCAAACACGTGTCTGCCATTGCAGGAAGTAAATAAAACGTATAAGGATATATATAAACAAAAATATTTTTCCCTTAATATTTTAATTTGTTTGCATGCATTCAGTAATTTTGACTGTATGTAATATTCTGGAAGACACTACTAAAGTACATGTTATTGAGTTATAGACGCAAGTCCGGTCTTCTCATGGACTCACACAGCGACCGTAAATCCAAAAATCCGAGCACGTTTTGCAGATTCTTCTGTGTTTTACATTACGCAGACATTAAATATTGTAGTGCTAGAATAGATGACGTATTGCTTTCCTCAATACTGTGATGCACTGAAAGACTGTGGTGTTGACAAGAAAGACAGATTGTCAAAAGAATGGTGACTTAAAAAAAATCTGCTTGTTCAAACACTTTTTAATGTGTGTTGATTTAGATGATACGGGCTCTGAGAATATGTCGCCGCAGTCTGTTGTTTGTTCGTCTCTCGTCTGTCAGCGCTCCTTATCAACTCAGAAAACATTCTCAAAAAAGAAAAATGCGTGCGATTGCAACAAATTACATTCTTTTCATACATTCTTTCTCTGGTTCACAACAGTAGTCTCTCACTATCATGAATACGGAATTATAAAAGCATGAAACCACAACTATAAGCAATATGACATGCGGATAATTATTTTTGTATAACAATTCTGAGAAATAGAAAATAATTAAATATTATAACATTATAGAACATACAAACTCTGCACAAAAATGCTTCACATTTTTGCTTGTTTTTTTAGTTTTTACCTGCAATCTTCACATTTTTGTTCAAAACTTTGTTTCGCTTCAGATATTTCTGTGCAATTCAGATTTTTGCGTTTGGACATTTGGCACTAGTTTCTCATGGCTGGTGCTAATGTGATTGGCAGCAGTTGACTAGGAGGTGGGGCAGTTTAGTGAGTGACTTGCAGAGACAAGTGTCTACTTTTATCCTGAAGTGCTAAAAAATGCAGAAAAATTGTGCACAATCTAAAACCCACAGGAATATCTGAAGCAAAAAAAGTTTCAGATGGATTAGTGTACTATGAGATATAAGATCGCCAGCCTAAAAATAAAATAACAAACAAAAATGTAAAACATGTTTGTTCGTTTCTTCGAAGTTTACGGTGAAGTTAGATATAATGAGAATAATAAAATTGTGCACAGTAATTGTGAAGAAAGATTTTACAAGACATTGTGTGCACATTCAATGAGGTGGAGTAGAAGTCTGATCTTTGTTTTCAAAAATGCTTCAAGGCCAAAATCTTTCTGTAGTCAGTGAATCTGGTTACCAACGAAGATTGTGGTTTCAAATCCCTGACAGAAGTTCAATGATTGTAATGAACTTTGGATTATAGAGTCTGCAAAATGCCTTTATGTCGCTATAATGTAATTAACCAAATTCTGATGATTATTTTAAGACGCCATGTCGAACAAAGAACAAGATGTTGTCAAGGATTGTAGTGCGGTCCTTCAAAGCAAGGCCCACACAAGTCTACAAGTCACCGCAGAAATTATTACAACTTTGGCAATGACTAAGTGTCTTCAATATCTGCAGCTTGTCCACCCGCGGGGTTCATAAGCTCAGCGCTGAACAGTAGTTATGGCTGTGTCCCTCGCTTTATGAGCTGCACCGCCTGCGTTTCTGTGATCTCCTGGAGGATTGTGATTAGGAAACCCTGGAAAAGCCACGTTCCTCACCTGTGTTATTAAGCGGCGTTATCTCCCTCAAGTCCCGGTTGTTTACTCGCTTGCGTCCGCTCATGTGGAACTATTTTTCCCACAGCATGGAGTGTCGAGCACTGTATTTCACAGCTCTTGCATGTAATGGACTTAATTAGGTTTAGTGAAGGAATGTAGATCAAGAAGAACAAATGATCAGAATATCGACGTGTGTCGCTTTTGTTGATGACACCAGCTGTGTCCAGGAGGTGAGCATCTGGATTTTGGACAGTTAGTGGAAAAGTATTGTGCCCTTTATCAAAGGCAGAGTTGGAAATTAACTACTTTTATATTTGTTAAAAAGCTAAATAGTGTTTAGCATGTAAAAGGTTTTGATTTAGGATATACAGTATATATACATTTTTGTAAAGAAATCCTTATAAGCGTAGATAATGAATGCGCTCTTGCTAAGCTCTCGACCCCGGGGCCATCCCCATCGCCATTTTAAAAGCCTGTTCCACTTCATTAAGTGGACGAGGGGGTTTCTGCTGACAGACCCTCAAACTCAGGATTTTGGCAAAGGGTACGAGCCCACGGGCAGCTTCATCGTCTGAAACCCAACGCGATTGTGACATCCCAGCTGATCACACTTCATTTGTCTTTTTGATAGGAGAGTTTTTAATCTGCGCTCAGGGAGAAAGCAGAACAATCTCCAAAGGAAATGTTATCTCTGGATATTAAAGTTACTAAAATTGATCATAGGTGTAAGCGAGAGTGTTAATGTGCGTTTTTGTGTGTTCTCTGCAAGCGATTGGCCAACAATCCACTATGGCAGGCCAAACTAACATTTATTCCTCTGCAACTGATCTAAATGAGTTTGATTCTTCTCTAGTCACTGCTACCGTTGTGATAATCCGATGCACCTTGTAGTTTGAAAAAAGATTTGTTAACTTAATGTTACAGTTAATCTTTCGGAAAGTAGCTTAACTCAACCTTCAAAACATTATTAATCAATAAAATGATGCCAAATGTGATTTTAAGTCATTAAAATCAAATCATATTGAAGACAGATTCCTGGTGATCTGATGTTTCTGATGGTCTTTTGATCAACCACAGTATCACTTTGCTATCAAGTCAAATGTGCGATAATTGGACAGAAAGAAATGATGGCTCATTGGCGTTACTGTTGTTCTGTCCAGTGGCACGACACTCTCCATGGAACATAAGTAATGTACACAGTGCTAAACATCTATTGGTGGGTTAATTAAGTTGAGGTCATGTGACTTGCTGAGTGCATGTGAGTATTAGTTCATTTTACTGTAAAGCACGTTGTCAATATGTTCAACTAATTACATGAAAAGACGTCGTTTCCGCCCTTGTGTTCCCATTGGCACCTCCACGTAAAAGACGCTGCTAACAAGCCAAATAAGTCTATTAACTCAGTGCTGGCTCTCTGTGGAGAAGAGACTGGCAGAAGGCTCTGGCTGGTGGATACCGACAGCTTCATCTGCTCTTGTTTTAATGCAGAGCAAAATCCTTGGAATTATTTGGGATTGTTCTTTGTCCTTTTTGTAATTATGAAATTGCTATCAAACTATCCAAATCAGCCAATAATGTGTATCCTGTATATATAAACAGATTAATTTTTAAATAATATTTGTAAAGCATTTACAGCTTTTTTTTTTATCTTTTAACTGAAACGTTTAACATGAACAGTTACATTGTATTTTAATTGCATTGTCAGTTATTATAATCTATATTAGATCATTTAGAATCTTATTTCAAATTTGGAGAGTTATATGGTGTCCTCAAAAAATCCAATAAACATCTCTTATGTTTCCAAATAATTCTTTTTCACTCTTAGTTCAAGACAAACTATAATTGACACATTTAAAAGCTTCAGACATAAAAAAGTTAAAAAGCTTTTTACTTACACAGGAACATGTTCATATACATTGCGTAAAACTGTCCAACAATTGAATTCTTTCAGCACAATGCCAATATAAGTATAGAAATATCAATAGTATATAAGTTTTTAGAGACCCCTGATCAATAATAATTAATCATTTATCAACCCTATTGTAATCAGCGAAGCTTTATTATATATTGTTTAATTATATTTATTCATTATTATTGTTTATTATATCTTCCAGTCCACTTTTTCCATTTCTGGGTTTCTAAACCATTTCACACACTTCCACTCATGGTCTATTTAGACATAAAGGACACATTTGAGGACTAGATATGGAAAATCAAACGTGTCTCACATCCGGATCTACACTATATAACTTACCCATCGATAAACACTACAGATAACGCGATGAAAGTTACCAACACACATCAGAGATGGCGCTCGATGGCGTTCATGAGTCTGAAAGCTGGAAAAGAGATTTTGTGTGGGGTGATTTAAAACGGAACTAGTCAGAATTGCTTGAAGCATCCAGCCCCTGGAGAGCAGTGAAGAGCCCCTGCGGCTCCTGAGGATGAAGCTGCCGGTATCAGCTGCTCCACAACCCTTCTGCCTGTCTTCTTAAGTGCGCTGTCATTTCAAAAGATTTCATTTAATGGAAACACACCAAAGCAAAAGCAGCCGCGTTAAACAAACAAGAAGGGTTATTTGGTCTTGCTGAGACAACACTTGGAAGCAGCAGCAGAAGATTAGCTCTAGTATGTTCTGGAGTCTTTCAGGATGCTCTGAGCACGTCCTTTCCCATTCGGAACATGATTTCTCCGCATCCGAGCTGAAATAAAGCTTGTCATGTTTAGTTAAATTAGCTTGCTAGTAAGTGAGTCCCTTGTGTTGCGAGGAGCATTATTGTGGTCAGGGGCAGCAGAAGATATCAGGCCCTGTAGGGGATCATTACAACCAAGTCTAATAAAAGTGGATGACTCATCGTGTCAAAATCATTAGGCCAATCATTTTCTCTGCAAGCTGGGCCTTCATTTTAAACCCTACCTGCGAAATTATATGCGCCCAAGCTGCGAAACGCATAAAAAGAAGCAATTGTGCCAATTTAGCTGTGATTACAATGACGCTTTCAGAGTCGAGCTAGCGCTCAGGGTCTTTTTTTTTCATTTAGGGCATTTTTTTCCATGTCGATTTGTTAAGAAAAATGTAATCAGCTTTTTCAGGATTTGTTTACCAACTACTGTATTGACTATAAGGCACACTTAAAATTGTAAAAAGGAACATCTTAGTCCTGAAGAAATTGTGTGCTTATATGCATTGTTGGGAGAAACATGTTACAAAAGTAATATATTACAATCATATATTAGTTTTTGCTGTAACAAAGAAGTGCAACGTATTACTAATTGCATTTTTAGGAATATATTACTCGTTACATGCAAGTAACGCTTGCTTTACATCAAACTTTTCACAAGAACATTGTGATGAAATGCAATCTCTGTATGATGCAAAAGAATTACTGACATTTAAAAAATAGCACTGGCAATTAAAAAAAACTCCTTGAACGGCGCCATTTGACCTCTCGACCGGGGAAGAGAAACAGCAATGACAATGACATGTCCTCGGCACTTTATGACCAGAAAGCATGACGGTGTCTAATATAACAATACCTCAAGTTATTCACTGATATTGCCAGAAAATTGCTATATGCCACACTTTTAACACTTTACCAATTATGAACTATATTGTTATTGGTGTTTTGGATAGGCCATAACCATTAGGCCACGTATCATATTTTTTGGTGAAAGTAACTTGGTAAAAAGTAATACAGAAGTAATGTTACACAATGCAGAGAACGTAATATTGTAATGTAACTTTTAACAAACAGTAATAAGTAATGCGTAATGTATTACAATTTCAAAGTCACACAGCACTGCTTATATGTGGAAAAAGACTAGGAATTCGATGTTTATCACTGGTGGTTTGTAACAGTCCTGCTCTGTGGCTCCTCCTAGTGGATACCCGAGTAAGTGGCAAGCTCATTACGAACGCCTGGACAATCATCTCCAAGCGCTGCACCTGAACCCGATTGTGGCTGTGTATTTAAGGGCAGCTAGAAGAGACCAGGCAGGTTATGGAAGTTACTGATCTCCATGTTGTATTCTTGTTTTGGAATTTCCACACTCCTTCTTGTAATCCACTTCTAGTTTCCTTGATTGTTTTAAGGACGTTTTTACAATCTGGTGCTCTTTATAATCAAGAAATAGGGTAACCCTGCTTGTTGCGGTTCATGCAGGGCAGGTACGAAAAAATCACCCCTAGATGAGGCAGAAATGTGGCTCAGAACGGAGCCAGATGTCTTAGCTATCTGCCTTTATGTCAAAAGCATATGATCTGCCGGTAGCAATGGCACGGCTATGATGAGAACACCAGTGATGCGTGTAGACATGCTAAAAAAGGCAAGTCTTTGAGATCACCTCATCCGGCGTCAACGGATCGCCCATTGTATTGCGAAAAACATGAAATCATGTGTGACAGGGAATTTTACGGAAGCGCTGACTTATGCTCCCACGCTCTGTTCAGCAGAAATGAAGTTTTTACACTTTGACTCCACGATTCTTCTGAGCGGAGGGCGAGTACGTAGGCAAATGAAGCTGAGCGTGTATTTCTGTGAAGTGTGACTAACCACGTGTCAATCAGGCGGCGACAGGCGGGCAGTACGCTATCAGTGCCGCGGCCACACAGGACCGCTGGAGGAGAGCAGAGATGCTCAAGCGCAGAGGAACACAAAGGCCATTGAAAAGTGCTTTTTTTCCATCCCTTTCCTCCTCTTCTTTTTATAAAAAGGGCTGTTTTATCTGAGCTGAATACAGGAGGGCGTTACGGAGAACGGGGAGGTGGGCTGAAAATGTCTCCATCAGTTCCTAATCTTCGGTCACCTTTGAGGAGATCTTTGTTGAAATGTTCAGACTGGAGGTGTGTTGCTGATCGGGCCGTTTTGCTTCTTTCTAATATTATTAGAACACTTTCTAATCTTAATTCAATAGTTTTCTCACGCTTTTGTGCGTTTGGTTTATTCTCTATATCTGTTGCTTTGTTGATACTGGACCTTTATATGTAGTACCTGTGATGTGAATTATCCACAAGCTCTAGTGAAATGCGACCATTATAAAAAACAACGCAGATAAAGCCTAAGAGCAATCACATGAATCTCTCACCCTGCCGACATTTATGTGTGAATGTGAAGTGACAATGTTGCAATTAAACAACATGGCTTCTTTTTTAGCATACAAACAGGAATTGTTAAATCACAGATAAGAGGATTGTAAGTAAAGAGGTTTGTAAGTAAAGTAAAGTAATGTGAGTGAGATTGTTTTTAACCCATCTAATGTAAGACTCAATAACATTTATATGAAGTACCAGTATATATTATTGTATATATATATTTTGCTAGTGTAAATTAAATTGCACTCTAGTGGAATTTAGAAATTGCATTTGTTGAATTCTGTATTTTCAGTGTGATTGTGATGGATGACACATCCCAATATCGCTGTTCTATGTGATGACATCAAGCCGAAATAAAGACTTTTGAAGCGCGTTCCTGCTAATGCATTTACACATTCACAGTAAAGACGCCTGACACGTCTGGGGCGGAAGTTGTGACAGACGCACCGTCATTCTGCAGGTTTATGTTTATGCATAAGGAGAGGAAGAGAAGGACTCCAGATTTGAGTGATTGTGCCTTAATGTGGCTGCTGGATCTTATGATGCTTTTAGTGCTTGTAAAATCCATCGCTGCTCATTGGAGAAATGAAGCCCGGATAAATTCACTAAAAACGACACAATCTCTGGATAGAGATTTATTAAACACACTTTCATTTAATATTGAAACTCTAATAGAGCAAATTTATGCATTCATGAAATACTTCATACTTGGACGTGTCTCATTTGCATCAGTATTTATTACGCTTTTATAAATACAATTTTATGACTTGGCCAATAGACAATAGTAGGGTAAATATGTAAAAGAGGTATTACAATATTGTATCACTTGTTGTATTTTTAAAAAAAACATACATCATGAATTACTTCTATGCCATAAACAAAATCCATTGTGATAAAATAGCTATTGCTACAAATATATAAAGTATTTAATGAAAAGTGCTGCTTTTTCATTTAGTTTTCATATGGCTTGATTTAACAATTATTTTAATATTAAATCACATTTTATATTCACAAAATGTTTAAATATTACATGTGAAAGTACAGTAACAATAGTTATTATTCAACTATATCTCTCTTTGCTAAATACGGTACGTTCACAACAAAATTCACATTTTTTTAATCAAATATGTTTTTTCACAAATTCTTTTAGAAATCCCAACCTGTCTGTACACTATTTCTGTTCAAGAATCTCAAGAATCTCTGTTCAGAACTCAACCAAACCATGGATTAGCATTAAATATTCCAAATGTTTTTATGATATATAGAAACCGTATAGATGAATCTTGATCATTTATAACCATTTAATGAAATGATTTTGTAGTGGAAAAAAATATCCATCATTCTATAAAAACACATTCTCTTGTAATTAATGTGCCGTTTTATGGTGGTGTTACTTCGGATTTCTTTGGGAAGTCTTTAATGTCACATTCACCATAACAATAAGTGTCTGTGTTAGATCCCCCATCGCCTGCCCTTTTCTGATCTCCCTGAATCTCTGTTATGAGTAGAGAGCGTTTCAATGGCGGTCAGTCTCTCAGGTCATCTGTAGACTGATGGTGGGAGAGGGCTGCGGGCCAAGCCACGGGGCTTTCTGAAAGAACCGGAGGATTCACTCTGAATTATTGAGAGCTCTCACCAAGTACTTCACTGACCTTCTCTTTCTCAAACAAAACGCCCAAGTCCACTCACCATTTCACAAACATATACTTGCACAACAAAGCCTTGTATGGATCCATCCTCTTTTTTCCACACTCTATAGCCCATATATTCCTTTAAGAAATTTGGGTTTTTATTTTACACTATTAAAAAAAGGTATAAAATAAATAGAATGGCAGGTTAGTTGTAATTTCTAATATTATTTCAGTCTGAAAACATTTCCTTTCATGATGATGAGATAATGATTAATAGGAAAATATACCATCTATTATATTACACAAAGGCCTTGTATTAGTAACTATCATTATTGTTGTTTGAATCCTTTGTTTTCAAATTGCCACTAACCATTTTATATTTTTTGTAGCAATAGCAATTTCATTCAAATGTCTTTTTTAATGGTAGAGGTGAAAATCATGTTTTTTATCTGATATAAAAAGCAGAATATTACTAATATACACAATTTAATAGAACTCATTGTAAAATTCTTATAAATTGTATGTACACAATAACTTACTTAAATATTGAACTATTACATCCAAATGTGGATTTAATTATCAATGTGACTCTATAGATATTTATATATGTATACGTAGTCATGTAGATATTTTTTACAAAATCATGTTTTGTTACATAAATTAAAGGTGAAAAGGATTGCAATACATTCTCAAGTGCCATACCTCTGCAAACTCCAATATTCATTAGGGCTAAAGTATCCGTGTAACTTAAAATGCAAGCAAAGTGAGCCGTGAAGTGCGCGTGTGGCCCTTTAATGCCGAGAATGTGACAGTATGTGTCAGAACAGTCTCCCCCTACAAAGGCCGCATGTATTTGCTACGATAAACCTCTTCATTAGCCGGTCACATGTTCCGCCCAAGGGCAGAAGTGTTATTTTTGTTCATTTGTCATCTTGAGCACACAGCCGAATGAACAGGGGTTGTCAGTGAATGCTCAAGACGGCATGCATACGTGCGCGCACACACACACACACACACACACTCACACACCCGCGTATATAGCAAGCAGCTTACTAGGACTGTGCTCATTGACCTGATAAATGCGCGAGAAACGCAGCAAAATAAACACAGATTCACATTTTCTTTTCGTCCTCGCGGAGACGAATCTGATCATTGTGATGTGTGTGTGTGTGTGTGTGTGTGTGTGTGTGCTGAGGAAATCCAGACTAATGACGTTTGCCTCTTTCTTTTGCCTCTTTTGTGTTTGTCACGACCACAGGAACGTTTCGAGGTGTCTGCAAGAAGATCGACCACTTTCCGGAGGATGCAGATTATGAACAGGATGCGGCGGAGTATTTACTACGTGAGCATCACGCCAACAGACTCACTGAATAGGAATGAACTTTGCCTCTGTGATGTTAATGCTATAGATCAGTGCTCGTGTGATGCTTGTGTAAAATGATTCCATTTGCTGTTACTTCAAAAGCTTTGTAAAAAAAAAAAAATATATATATATATATACACACACACACACACATATTCCCATTGCAAACATAGAGCCACAGCTCCCCCACTGCTAGCAACTTCCTGCATCTTAAGCAACTGGCGTTCACCCTGAGAGAGATTATATGCATATAGAACGCTCATACTGGTCAGATGGATTTTCCTTGTTTAGCCCTGCTGGGTTTCTGCGGTTTTTGCAGTGACCTCCACTCTTTTCACCATCTTACAGATTAGGTGTAGCGTGTCTGGAAATTGCTTGGTGACTGAAGCTGAACAAAGTAGATGCACGCATTCAAGCATGTCATGGTTTATACTTAGAGATAAATCATGCTTACCCACAAGCCTTTACACTGTCATGGCCATTTGGTTGTACTATTTAAAAGACATCTTCTTTTATTTGTCTGTTGGGTAAAATCTGAATATTCTTCGATTAGGTTGGTTTTCTCCGGCTGTGCTTAAAACAAGAGCTTAGCGTCGCTGCCGCTCTGGAGATACAGCTACACAATCTAAAAACGATTTCACGTCTGGATTTTTCACCATTTTTCTGTTCAGAAGCAAAACTGAATTTAACAGTTGGCTATAGCAGATTTTCCTTCCTCATTTAAATTATTCAACTAATATTTTTCAACTAAGTCTGATAGTATGTAGGACCTTTTGCATTAGCATTAGCTGCAACTTGAGCATGGGGCAAAGCCACTGATAACATTTTACGAAGAAAAGGAAAAGAGAGGATTTAAATAAATAAAAGCATAGGGGGGAGAAATTTGTCTAGACAAAGATTAATTGATTTATTTTCGCATTTGTAAAAAAATCCAAAATGCGTTGATTTTAAATAAAAAGCACATTTTTATTAAAAATAAAATATATATAGTTAATCGCACCATGTGCCTGTGCAACTACCGCATTATTTTTCGCCAATTTACACAGAAGAAAGTTTAAAATTATGT